>CAJQUW010015190.1:0-384054 GCA_907163375.1 Prostheceraeus crozeri | reverse complement strand
TTCATTTTAGCCAAAAACTGCAGTCTGCGTCCCATTGGATTTATATGTGTTTTTCTTTGATCCTGTTTGACAAGAAGAGGAACTCACTAGAACTCGCAGACGTACAGATTCGTAGTAGACATAGGGTGTACATCATTCTATGAAAGTCTCACTTTCGGCCTCGTTCCCTGCAGAAACTCGTTCTTGCTGCCGGACTAAAACTACCGACATGAAGTAACTTTATAAGTAGTATGAAACAAGTTGGATGTCAAAACGAATGAATATCTGCTAAGAAGCATCTTAATTAGACGGAAATGAAGCTGATTATCAAGTGAATTTCATGAACCGCATTAAAATGCAAGTATTCATGCAAAAGCTGAGATCCTATTATACTTTCTTGGCTGAAATTTCAAGCTTTTAATTCAATTTTCATCACTATGATTTTATGATTCACTAAATTCATGTTTCATTTCTTCAATCTGAATAGTGATGTGGACCCATTTACATCTTTTTAAGTTAATTACAATCATTGTCTTTGATTATGTTATCTTGCTCTTTCAGTGACAGACTGCTTGTGATATGATCACGCTTAAGAAAATACTCATGAGGTTGAACATTAGAGCAATGGCAACCTATCGAATTGCCAATTTAACAAACATTAGCTCTCCAAGACTGTCATGATGCGGAATATCTGTAAAATGCTATTATTCCTTATTATCAGTCAATTCCGTGGTAATTTCTTCAAAACTGCAAAAATATATCTCACATGTGGCAACAATACCCAATTGTGTTCAACTCGAGTTCATCTAATAAAATCGAATCTGCTTGCAAATTGGGGATTGAATTAAAACTGTGCTTCTCTACCGAATATATTTACTCCATGTCATGAACAATGGCTGCACCTGTAGTCATATATTCTAAAAAACTGATCTTTCTTTTTGATGCACCTCCAGTGTCCTCGATGATTTGTGACGAACAATAAGCTTGCTTGTAGAGTCAAAACGGTTCTTCATCTCAATGTTTGGTAAATTTGTAGATGCTCATTTGATAATTTTGTTATCAGATTTTGCAGGCATTTCAAGCGTGTAGGTAATTATCATTCATAAACTTACAGATTCGATTTCCAGTGAAAAAAATATATAATGTTTCAGGATTGATAGACGATGGGGAGATCATACTTAATTGAAGAAAACACGTGCAAAAAGTTCTTTTAGCTGTCACATGGCCTAAATACACTTATCACACTTATTTTACTTGATTAATACAAACTGTAGGTTTATCAATTGCATCGATATTAGATAATAGGCATGTAAAACAAAGTCATATTCATCAAAATTCGACGAAGTGTTTTTTTTCGAAATCGTGATGAACAGGGCAATTGAAGCACGTAGGAATATTGATGTTATGTTCCGATGGTAGCATAAACAATGCTGCTTTCTTAAATACTAAGTAGTAGCAGACATTGAATTACACTAAAGAAATATATGAAAGGCCTTTAATAAAAATGCTGATAATAAAAGATTATATTTCATACAAGTGTGCAAAGTCAATGCGTTTAGATATTGTGACTATGCACCATCATCCCATGAACGTGACATTTTGAAAAATAATGTAAATCTGAATCATGAAGTAAAATAACTTTGACTTTTTAGAAATAACAAAACCGATTTTGCTGAAATAATCAGAAACAGTGCATTCGCAATAAATCCATCTATCATCTTTTTGAAGTTTCTCTTTTCAAAGAACACACATTGCACACCTTCTGTAATCCGAAATTGAAAATTTTCCGTAACTCAAACCTGATTGACACTAAATTGACATTCGAGAGGTGCTGTGCTACATGCAATGAAACATAATTACTTTTGGAATACCTCCCAGCTGCAGGATGAACACTGCGCTCAAGTTAGTTTTCTAGAACCTTAGTGTGTTCATGAAACTTTGAACAATCTTCTGGCATATTGAACAACCAAACCCGGTCGCTCTTCGCTCTTTCAAACGCTCATTGGAAACATCCCCCTTAATTCAACCGCATCCCGAGTCTTAGCTTTTACTATCTCTGCCACTTTCTTTATGTTCTGTAAAGTGGCCCAGTACTCAGCAGTATCTGTCTGATAGAGCCTAGTAAATAGTTCATGGAATAAAAACAATAATAGCATCAATATCTGCTACGGTCAGAGAAGATGTCTTCAGAAAGCTTCAATTACTGACTTTTCCTAACTGGTATCAAAATCGTAACTTAACTATGGCCACAGATAACATTGATGTGGTCACTGAAAGCATGCACTTTTACACTAAAATATTAAACTCCAAAATTCTTTCTATTTCTCTTGTTTTTTTGCTACTCTCATCTGCTGACTTGAATTTCACACAATAATTTCAAAGATGCAAAGCATACTTAGGATAAATTATCTAATGTGCATGTTCATGTTAATACATTTGCACGTAATTTAGCCATGTACATGTAGTCTACATGATTTGATGTAATCCACATTTCCACTTTTGCATTCACAACTGCGTTCATTTGAAGGTATTTCTGTAGTAGATTGAAAGATTCATTCATTGGTATCTGGATTGACAATGGCTTCACTCGATAACTGGAGAGGAGCAAAGGAAATAGGAAGATTCATTGAAGAAAATTAAAAGTCGTTGGTAAAGATATTATATTTCCGCTTGTGCACTGCTCTCTCTCTCTACAGGATAAGGTATGACAGAGTTGTATGTTTGGAACCAGACGGTTGATTTTAACAACGCCAATCGCCGCTCTGGCTACAAATTTTGAAAACTGGCCTGCTATTTTAATTAGACGCATGTCAGTGACATTCTAGAATAAATTGTTCAGTCATTCGAAAAGATTGCAGCATTGTAAGAGTATAAATGCAACGTAATTAAAAGCCGCACGTATCTTACGTAAAATATATGTTGCAAACCGTTTCTCAAACGCTGAAAATTATTAACTGATATAACGTACATGTATGTAGTTTCAACCCACCTTATTTCAAACAGTGATGTGCAGTATCTAGAATTAAGTAAATTGATGTTCTTTCGGATACTAAATGATTGGTAATAATACTGTAATCATGTGTAACATCAGCACTCAGTAAGTAGTCAAATTGTTCATCCTATTGCATCATTGTTATGCCGTTTGGATCAGTCCTTTCATCCTATGTTATTAACTTAGTTTGAATGATTGACCTTGAAAATAGCGTTATTGTTATCATTATCACTATATATCACAACATCAATTTGTAAATCACAATTAGTGATGATAATATGTCAGCAAATGTCGTTACACACGTATAACCACTCAATTTTTTCCCTACACGTGTAAGATATGCTATCAAGGTATGAATCATTGTCTGAAATTTGCCTGAATGAAGATCAAATTGGATAGAAATTGATAATAATCATCGGGAACTCTTTCTAATCCAGGTAACTGGCATGTAATCGAATGATGTATAAAGGTCTTAGCTGATCAGTTGCAAGCCTAAATCCGTTGCAGAGACGTCAGCTCCAACCCTGAAGCACGAGCTGAAATTGAACCATGTACAAAATTACGTGAGCTGCCCGTATAATCAATGTTGTGTATCTCTTTCAATTCACACAAGTTTTGAAACTGAATTGATCTTGAAATGCGAATTACAAATGAACACCTTACGAGGAATTAACATATGGTCAGATAATGCATTGAAGCATCTATAGAACTTTTTGAGTTTTCAGTTGAGGTTTTAGTTAATTACAGTTGCAGTTTATGCAAATGTGAAATTATAGAAAAAATAGAATTATTCCCCAGGCCCTGGACAAGCCTGGACAAGCAGTGTAAGTCAAATAGAAAGCAAAAACCAAGTTGATCCTGAAGTTTGTGCATCACTTAATGCGTGTTTCTAACCATATTACTAAATGCAATAAGAAATGTCAAAACTTACCATTATAAAAACTTTTGACGCATTCAATATATCATGAGTTTGCTCGCCGTCGAGAATGCAGTGAATTTTTCAGGAATCTAAATTGCAAAACATATAATCTGTTAATGCGATTTTGTCTGTAATATTATGTCTCTGCTAATCGCAGTCTTATTATTTATGCGTTGTTGATAATCTACTTTAATCAAATTAAACGTTTTCTACTGTCATTCATTTACTGAGAGCTAAACAAACAAATAGGTAAGGCGTCTGAAGATTCCCGCTTATAATGTAATCTTCCCGGATGAACCTCATCATAGGTTGTTATGTTTCTTTGAAGCACAGGGATCAATATTATTAGATTATAAGCCAGTGAACGATCCCATTAAACATGTTAAGTGGATGGAAAGAGTAATTGTCGGCGTTCAAAATCAGTTCCAAGGCATGTGATTTTGTAACTATTTCCATATTGAGGAGATAGGTCTGCGTTCAATTTGAAACTAATGATTTGTGAGAAACTAATGAGAGCAACAAAAACGCGCTTGAAGCTGTCTACTTTACATCTTGGAAGGTGACACAGTGTCACAGCTTCGCAGTGTACTCGTATGTGCTGTGAAGTTCAGCATAATTCTGCTTGGATATCTGTTCCCTGGCTATAATAGAGAGAAGACATTGAAGTTTAGCTAAATGTGTGATTGAATTACTTATTTCCTTGTTATTAACCTACACTATTTCGACAGTTTTGAAAAAATGGGTTTGAAAAAACTGACATTGGGTTTGAAAACTGTAATTGACATGCATGTACAAGTGCGTCTGAGCAAACGTTTGAAAAAAATGATATTCATCAACCAGATTTCGCTGTGATTTATCGTCAGCTTCAAATTATTTCTTTATATGTTGACATGCTTTTATCAATAATTTACCCAGCTCTTCTCTTATTGATGATAAGTTTTCTTGTTGTTATTGAATATATTTCTGTTCTGAAAGATTTTGCATTCATTTCATCTTCTAATTCTTGCGAATGTAATCTAATTTTTGCACACGACAATAGATAGAATAGTGGAGAAGAGCAAGTGAAGATCCAAGAAATTGAATTTGTGAAGGAGGGCGAAGAGTTACGGAAAAAGAGGAAAGCAGTATGAAGTTTAAGTCGCCTGAGTGTTGCAAAGGACTGGGTTGAATCTTGTGATGTGGCAGGTAGCTTCAAATCCGCGGCGGAGGTGGAAGTAGTGATACAATTAGGTTTCTAGTATCAGTTTTAGCGCAATGTCTTACTTGAAATAGTATTCTAGAGCAGCTCACAAATCCATATTTTTAGAACCTTGCTTTTTGTGCATTGTTTTCAAATAAGGTTTCAACCTCTCTTTAGAAAATGACTTTTTTGGTCTGCCATTTATTTAGCATGTTTATAAAACCTTGTCTTTAACCATGCTAGTAGAATGTTCTTCGAAAGGTATTTTCATAACAGTGGTTTTGAGCATGCTTTCAAACATTTTTCTCAATGCGCTATGTTTTTAAACTATGTTTCTCAGTGAGTGATTAGCAGGGCCGACCAAATATGTATAATGCATAAAATGCACAAAAAATGCATAAAAATGCATATTTCATGTGTAATTGAAAATATCATGAAAATAAATGCTTTTAAATACATATATAGATGTTTCTTGAAAAAACAGGACCAAATTGTGTCTTGTTTCCTGTGTTGACACCTATCTTCTCCTTTCTATCTTTTACGTTAGACTACGATCTAAGGCTCATCAGTGGACAATGTCTACTTTTATCTTGAAGATTCCCTATTTTCAGAAGATACCACATGCTACATATATACTGTTTATTCATTGGTCGAATTCCTTCACGTTGTCGCAAGCTGGAAGAAGCTCACATGCCCTGCCACCCTCTCCGATAACCACCCGTTGGGGCACATGGATAGAGGCAGTCGAATACTACCTCACCAATTATCAGACCCTGAAAAAAGTGATTGTTGACTTGGTGGATGATTGTACATGGTATGATTTGACTTTGATGCGAATGTAAGGACCAAGCTGAAGTACGTTCTTCAAAAGAACACAGGATTCAAGAATCTGGCTGAGAGGGACTTTGAAGGATATTCATTGGAAGAACAATTGCCATTGTCGCGATCTCCGGTTACCTCTTCTGACGTTGAGATACTTTTTTTCAGAATACAAGGCATTTATGAGGAGCAATCGCTCTCGCATGACTAAGGAAAATGTCCGCATGCATTGTGTATTAGGAATGAACTCAAAGTGCTGACAGATTATTAACCATTTTATCATACACAGGCCTACATTTCTCAATATATTGCAGCTATTTCTATAATCAGAATGATATTGCATAAATACAGTTTTCATTGCATAAAATTACTTTTTTAAGCGCAGTTTTATGCGCATAAAACAATCACTTGTTAATGAATATTTGGTCGGCCCTGGTTATTAGTATGAAGACTGGTTTATAGCTCCTTTGATGACGGTTTGTTCAAAGCGACAGGAAATTAAAAATGTGCACCAGCTATCCTGCTATCTATCCTTTGATTGCTGGAGAGGCGAATGCGATTGCTCGGAATGCTTTCAAGAAATTGAGTAATTGTAAGCAAATATGCAAGCATGATGCAAGTAGCATGAGCACCTAAGTAAGCAGTATTATCTTAACATGCAACTAGCAAACTTGCGAATAGCATTTTATGGACATTACAGGTGATTTATTTTGCATATTTCACACATCAAAAAACAACTTTAAAGGTTGCATGCAAATATACTAGGTTGTTCAATTAAACAGAAACGATAGAAAATGCTGGAATAGTTTTAAAAATGCAACATCATGTTATCATGCTTCAAAACAATCCAAAAGCATGGGTTTTGAACCCTATATAGCTGCACATGCAGAATATTAAAGATAGCTCCTGAGTCTTGTCTCAAATTGATCCTATAACCACATAACATCAACATAAATAACATTGAATGAATTGCCCATTTATTCATACTTTCTCGTAAACAAAATCATTTGCTTCTTAATGATATTCAACTATCGCTTTAGGGCCCTATTGTGAAGCTTGAGTGCTGAAGAAATCGAAAACATAAAAGAATGTTCTTTTGAATAATCACATTTGTTTCTGCTCAATGACATTGAAACATTGCCTCATAATAGACAATCGAATCATTATTTCTCTCCAAATTTTTCTCATAATTGCGTCATATAAGTAAACACGCATTTCACCAGTAGGCCCAGATCGCAGCAAAGCATTAGAATTTGTGAGTGCATTTTCATCTCAAACTTAGACCAAGGAAAGGAACATTAAGCATAGGCCTACTTGCCAATAATCACATTGCAATCTCTGCTTCACAACCTACAGCTGCAGTTGTTGTTAGATATTGAAAATGCGCATAGTTTAAAAAATGAAAAGGAAGGCATTCTGAATGACTATTTTTCTTTTTGAAACGATGGAAGTATAACAGATTTTCTGAAGTAAAACAAGTGTACAGTGATACTCGTTCAAGATTATTTCAAGATTTAGAGCAAGACTGGATGCATAATTGGACTTGTTCGGCGCAATTAATACTTAGATTTTGCTCTTTAGTTACGGTTTCGTTTCTGATGCAGTGAAGTTTACGATTTGAATGTTATAAGTAATTGACATAGAAACTACAAACGTTTTATGGAGCTACATGTACTACCGGTAAATAACAAAATACAACCAAATACTTACCATTCGACTACCTGTGGAGATAATGAGAGAATGCTCAAAAATTTCAGTCTCTTCACGTTATTCATTTTCATTCAATGATCATCAACGCAAGGAATGTAACATGATAGGTCAGCATATAATTCAAGATAAAATTAAATTTTCAATGACCACATTTTGAGACTTGAATGCTGGTCGGATTTTGGATGACATCCTTGGGTTTTAATTGTCTAAATGATAAAATGTCGGCAATAAAAATGACGTTCTGTGCACCAGTCTCTTTATGTGCTCTTTGACAAGGTGCTCAATTAATTATTGGACATCTATCAGAGCAATCAGAATCAGTCAGTAATGTGTCAAGTATTATGATGCACAGCTGGTATCATGATGAATAACAGTTAGCCTTTGGAATGCATCATTTACGCAATTGAAGACTTAAAAAGTATATGACACGTGTGTATTTTTAAATATATATTCTCGCGGTCTGAATTTGATTAAAACCTAAATTTTGTTTCCTTGTTAAAATATTCTACCAGCAAAGTGGTCCTGAAACTCGCTTTTTGGTGAATGATGAATCTGTCCCAGTGAAAGCTTCGAAATAACATTTGGAACCTGTAAAATTTTAGTCGAACATTCAGTAGCCTCTGAAGCATAGTCAATTATAAAATTAAGTCTTCATTTAGCTTTTCATGAATTTTATTCTTTGGTTTTCACATGCGTCGTGTATAGTCAAATTATAAAGTCAAGCATCAAATATATCGTGTTCTTTCCCCAAAATATGACGATGTAATTGTTTTGCCAAGTTAGACAGACTCACAATTCATACGAAACTCATATGCTAATATATTTCGGACGGTTGAATACTCGTACTTGGAAACCAAATACCCCTGATCGCAAATGTCCACCTAGTGGCATGACATTGGGAAACTTAATGGCTGGTCTGAATTTTATGATTAGTGCCTTCATAGTCGATGCTGTAAGCTTGCTGCAAATGAAGGGCACAAATTTCCCTACAATATATCCATTTGAAAGAATAATTAAAAAATGTCTTGCATTTAAATTTAACAAAGTCCTAACACAAAAAGCTTTGTAGTTTTTAAATAAAGCTTGTGGAACCATATACCTTTCTGAAGTTGTGATGTTTGCAAGGTTAGGTTTCATTCCCTTTCCACACTTTTCTTTTGTAGATGAAGTTGAGATTTTACCTCTTGATCACTGATCCATGTTGTGGATCACTATTCTTCAACTTTTTTCAAAGAGGGAAATTTTGATGACGGTGCGCCCCAAAAAACGTTAGTCACAAAGCATTAAATCGAATGACATTATATCATTATTAGACCGATGCTAATCATGGGAGATCTGTAGACAGTAAATGCAAAATGTATAATAAATTATGCAGCTGTTATCGTTGTGAATGGAGTTTTTGCTAGTTAGTCAGGTTGGCATGATACTTTTATTCTTCATCCCCGCACATTCCGCTTTCAAAATTCGTCAAATTTAGTCACATAGGGTTAAGATCAGACTTGATCTGTCATAGTACGGCACCGCTAAGAAGTTTTGCTTGAACCCTGGCAGGATTGATTGGTCACTTGGATACTAGTTCGAGCACAAAATACGAGCTAGAGCAAATTCTAGATGAGAGCAATCTGTCCAGCTGCTAGAAATTGGCAAATTATGAATACTTTTGCCACCATTAACTTTGTGGGATTGTTGTCTATACAGTGAAAAGCATGGCAGGTGCTGTAAATTTGCTACAAACTAGAGGAATTTTGCACACAACGCCTTTGCGACTGTGGTCTTGAAGTTAGACTGAATGTAGGAAGGAAGATCGTTGGCGATGAAAAACTCGTGGGCATCAACAGCAAAAGCAGCTGAAGTCTGGGACTTGGTTGAGTGGATCTCATCTGTCATGCTGAACGATTATAGCACTCTCAGCTTACTACATTTTACCATACTCTGCAACCCTTTCTAGATTTCGTAACTTTTGGACCTGAACACGGTTTTTGCAAAATTCTGAAAATGTGGGGTGTAGAATAGAAGTATCGAGAATATATACATATTAAATGTAGTTCCGTCTTGCTTAAGATGTGATTCTTGTACATGGACATTTCTAAAACATTCTCACTAATATTTACACCTAGATAATAAACCTACTTGCATGACCTGGCGAACAAAGGCAAACCGATTGTGGAAGATTTTACAGAATCAATCAGTTTGATTCTTTGCGTTAAATGTGTTTATCTCAATCATCAGAATGCTTGAATGTGCCTATTCTTATCACAGAGATGTGATTGTTCTGATAGGGGCACTGCCGGAAATAAAAGATAGAAAAGGGTGCACACCCTCGGATTTCCTGCAAAAGCCGAAAAAATCCCATCCTGCTGATCAAGTGATCAGGTTTGAATAACTGGAATAAAACTTGTACTTCATTTCTGCAGAGCACTCGTTACTGCTTTGTCGTGCACCTTACACCGGTTGAAGGTGCGCCGTGCATACCGGTTGAAGAACACTGCTATGAATAGCTGAATCACGGGACGATTCCTGTATCGCGGTACAAGAAACTTTTTAAGTGCATCATGCATACACCCAACTTTGGATTGATCAATTTTAAATGCATTATAGGTACACAGATGAAAGTAATAATTCTCTGTACTTACTGAAACGAACATCCGTAGTTTATTCTGCAAAATGCAAAGCTAATTTAATCATTTTACAAGTTAGGATGATTTTCACATTACAAGAGCGAATTAGCATGATTTCAAAAGTACGAAACAGTGATACCACTTGCCAACACAATTCTATCAATAGGTTCATTGTTGTTGTGATTGAAGATTGCGCCAAGAATGACAAAACAAATGGCAGATGAGGACAATATTATTACCAATGTATTATTTTCAATCACGACCTCAAACTCCACAATGGCGATGCAATGCATTAGTGTGCCTGCAAACACCTGAGTGTAATCTAAAGTATATTTCACAACTGCAGCAAACTCTCGACATGAATTCTATGTCAAAGGAGCAAATCATCGATTTCAGAGAATCCTTTGATCTGCTTGATCTAGATAGAGATGGACATATCTCAAAAGCAGAGCTTGGTGACGCAATGCGAGCGCTTGGATGTACACCAACAACTGAGGAGTTGCAGGTGAGACTGTGAGAGTCAATGGAGATTCATTTACGTTAGGACCTTGTAGAGATATGGAACGGTAAAACAACAAAGCTGTAGGGATAATTACAGGCGCCGATGAGTCAATTTTGATTTCAAAGTCACTTCATTCGATGATTATGATTGCTGTATATCCACTGTAAATAGATTGACTTTTACCAAAATTAGTTACTCATCGACAGTTTTTGTGAGAGGAATGTTATCGAATCTGGGCTCATGTACAAATCTGACGTACTCTATTTAGCTTGACGGTGTATGTCCTATTTTATTTCATGATGATAATATGCTGCGTATACACGTAGCCCATCTGCGATGAGAGTGTCAAACATGCTCTCAATATCATCAAAATAGTAATGCTCACATGCCAATCACATTTCGCTGAAATCCCTAAAGAGCAAGGCCACATGCAGGTATCCTACTTTTCTACTTACCTTTATGCTTTTTATTTAATCGTTTTAATTCAACCATTTTGCTTCACCGTGTAGTAAGTCACAAAGCATCAGCACATTATATCGAAAAATAAGGTGAGGAAGCCATGAATTGAATGGAATACTGTATTTCTTTGAATGAGAAATGCGTGCAAAACTGGCCTACACAGTGAATGCACAAGGCTGTCGTGAACCAAACGAGTACACAAATAACGAGTCAAAACAGCTATTTTACTATTTTTACCGGGTTGGGCAAGACATTTTGCCACCAGCGCAAATCAACAGTGTTGAGGAGCCAGCTCACATTCAATTCACAGGTCACTTTTTCTGGGTGAATAATGCTAGCCTATTATTATGAAAAGTAGAGTTACCAACGCTTGTTATTTGCTTGAGCATGCATGTACTGTACATGTCAAGCAAGTAAAGAAGGAATAAAAAAGGTTGAAGGACACTATTGAATGAAAAACGCATCAACTGTGGCTTATAAATGGGGAGCAGCGAATCGAAATTTTTGAGTCAAATCGAATCTCGAATTTACGAATCAAATCAATCACAGAGACTTAATAGTCTTATTTAAACTTTGCGGTTTGCTTAACCAAAGGATGTTGAAGATTCCGTAGATTCATGATATGAGCAACGAAAAAGTGCTCCAATTCGTGAGCACCGATAGGTAGTTGTTACGTCACATGAAATTCTTCGAGTTTGACGTGAGAAGTTAAGAAACGATAGCAAAACCTTGTAACAACCGGCATTGTGGACGACAAACTGCTACCATTTGTGAACACGACATCAATAAGAGCGCAGTCTACAGAGTTGATCATAAAAAACGGACCACCCAAATCATGTCGAACTTCAATCAATGCTCCTGCTTTTCAATTTTATTTTACATTGACAGGCCATACACCATTCGAGACCTTGTGTTCTCAGCTTTTCAATGAGCTATTATTTATTCGTATCCGTCATTGTTTAAGGTGGACAAAGGTGAAATGTGCAAATCGCTACTTTCAAAAGTTCAAATTTTCAATATGGAAGCATATGAGCATGATAATGAATCTAGGACGAGGTGAAAGCTCTTTCTCTGAGCATTCTTTCGATGCATCACTCGTCGAAATCGGTGTAGTATTTTTAGAGAAGTTATGATGTTCCAATTTTATTGTATAATTTACTATTTCTGCATGTTTTTCACCACCTCCGAGCCTAACACTGGCCCTTTTAAGGGCCATATGGCTCTACAGAGCCAGTGAACAGCAAAGAAAGTTTTCAACCTTTATATTATTAGTCTGCTGAATTTGTACCCGTAATTGCAAAACTTCATTAAAGTCAGACAAAATTTGGGTGGTCCACTTTTTATGATCATCACTGCATTACCATTCAAAACAATGAAAGATCGAGAGCAGTGGAGAAAGATGGTCATGTCGTGCTCCACACGCTCTGTTGGAATATGGGTTATTACACCGTAGTCGATTACATCGTTGACCAAAAAGAAAAGGCCAACCAAAAATACTTTTAGGATATTGAAAGATAGTGGTACCTTTGAACGCATATGAAACGTTTTTCTAATGATATCTTGGCGCTAAACTGCGAGTTAGATGGTGGCTGTTGATTTGACATGCGACTTCCAATTGGCCTCATGCAACATCAAGCTTGTAGAAGTCCCGTGAATCTCCCTTGTAACTGGAAACGTAACCTCCATCAATCAGTACAATTTTTGAATCCTGAGCCCAGTTTTCACGACCAAAAATAGTGGAAGAGCCAACTTTTCACGACCTAAAAATCAGTAGATTCTATCATTTCTATCTTAAATTTCAGAAAACAGAAATCGAAGTTTTACAACAAGTGAATAGCGTCCATATTCCTTTCTATACTATTACTGTCCGTTCAGTCATCTGAACAACATGTATCACGAACTATGGCTCCTTCGATTAATTCTTGTTTAGCAACCTATCCGTCTTCAATCCTTTTTTCGAATCCAACATCACAAGCCCATTTCAACGTCATGCTGAAGTCGCTTCGATCAAGAAAAGGTGCAAATCCATTTTTGGTCATACTATTTTTGATCAGCCAAGTCGAACCAATTGGAATAAAATTATTCGAATTTAGTTAAATCTTGAATCAGTCGCCGATTCACGAATCGAGTTGAATCCATGAATAGTCGAATCTAAACTTCGCATTCCTACTGTAAAGGCAATGGGAGGCAATATACATTTCACTGTTTAGTTAAGGAACATTATATAGCTGAAAATGAGTACCTGTCCGTCCTATTATACAGTTGGCATAAACCGACAGATTCGTTTTGATTTTATAGAGAATGATGGACCTGGTGGATCAAGATGGTGATGGAAAGATTGATTTCATTGAATATGTTACGATGGTAACTCAGTTGATGTCCGATGGTCGGCGAGCAAGAGAGAATATCATGAACGGTTTTGAGTAAGTTATCAACTTTTATGCTCTTCAATGCATTTTTTATCGTGAGTTGGGATTGTTGATGACAAAATCATTTGATATATCATGACAAATAACATCAAATTTGTAAATCAAACGGAGGTTGCTTTGGCTGGACATAATGAAAATGATAAGGGGGAAGCCAAGCATCCGATGATAGCTACAATTCAATGATTTGTACATAATAGATTTCAAATATACTGTGCATAGCGTAGCTATCTTCAGGGCCAACAGCATAATTAATGAATTGAGTAATAGGCATGTATTTACATAAATTCAAACTTTAGGAATTTAATTATATAAGTAAATGTAATGGAGGTCATTGTGATATTGTGATAGATAACCTGCATGTAGATACTGCACGTTGCAGACCATACAGGAAAGAGGGACATTAAATAAAGATTATTCCTACATTTCTTTAATTAAATGCGTTTATCACTGAAAGTATTAATGATCTCACTTTCGCCATGCATCAGAAGGATGACACAACGATGAATATGATGTATCTGCAAAAATATCACATTTGAAAAAATTGCACAGTCAGTTGTGCCGATTTCTGATCGTACGGCCGATGAGCGTGTTGTAGACAATTTATGCTGTTTTATAGACAACTGTGTCGGTGAAAAACATTGTTGCAAACGATGGGACATTAATCTATATAAGGTAGAAGGCTATAGCTGGTTCGTTCGATACCTTTAAGAAGCATACAACCATACATCTTTAATTCATCAAGTCACTGTATTTTTCCCCTCCTCAGATTTTCTTTGTAACACCTTTTTCATACGCACGTATACCATGTCTTCCAACGACTTAGCTGCCAGCTGCGCGATTTTTGCAGAGAATTGCATTCGTCGTCAAGTGCATACCATGAAATGATAAAATAAGGACGTGCTAAATCAATGACATAATTAACAATATAAGGAAATTACAGAGAGTCGTAATCACTCAAAATGGTGCATCTCCATCAGAAACATGTTTTTACACTTCGCGTTGAAGCTATGCAGATTACTGTGGGCATCATTTTATTGCTGGAAAAGGCTGCGGTCATTAATTAAGGTTTTGGAAGGACCCAGTGAAAAGAGGAGATTCATAAATTGAGAGAGTCCGACTTGCTTATCTTACGACACACAGTGCATGTTTACAAAATATACGGTCGGAGATGCACAAGATAGGTAAGCCGCAAACCTCCTTCCGCGCTTCGTATCGTGTACTATCATAGACCTTAGCGCATGCATGTAGTATCTGCAACGCAATCAAGGATGGCTTATGTCTTTCGGTGTGCTCACGCGTACAATTTCACTGTCTCTACTTCACATTTTAACCAATGGCATCTCTGAAATTCAAACATTCACGATTCAGATCTAAAATTAGCAAGGATGTCCACACACCTGGTGCATACGCGTACAAACAGATGCGTGTAATGTACTAATGAGCATTGCATGTAAGACAAACATCATCCCAATGACCTTGACATCAATTTGGAAATGTTGTCACCGTTTGATAGCTCATGCAGCTGCTTTCATGCAGTTGATGACGTCGCCAAAATGTACCTACTTTGTCGTCACTCATATGGATCTGGTGGCTGCAGACACAAATTCTGTCTCACGAACATGAAACCTCTCAGACGACAGCACCAGCCTACTGATGCTGACTAGAAAGACTGTGAACTATTCCTTTACGAATCCAGGATAATCGCTTACTCATCGCTTTCAAATTGCAACAGCAGCAGCCGCCAAGTTCATGTAATGCATGCCACAATATGAGGTAGCGTAATGAGGCTTGCAAGCGCGTAGTACAGTTGCTGTCGATTGCTCTCTTAGACCAAAAAGTAACATGGTAAGGTGTGCCAAGATGAAAATCAATTCCTGCATTCGGAGTAGAGACAACAGAAATTGCCGTGTAATGTCACTTGCACCTCCTGCATCGAAAAGTGGCGGCACCTCACTCATATGTGCAAGCGCACCTTCAATGCCTG
Source organism: Prostheceraeus crozeri (assembly GCA_907163375.1). Classification (NCBI taxonomy): domain Eukaryota; kingdom Metazoa; phylum Platyhelminthes; order Polycladida; family Euryleptidae; genus Prostheceraeus; species Prostheceraeus crozeri. The sequence goes on along the minus strand of CAJQUW010015190.1, from coordinate 368,463 downwards.
TCGTCATTGAAACGTGTGTGTTGCAATTCCGCTTTCAGCTTCTGAATTAAGGCTAACGGCATATGGCTTATCCTGTGTGGGGTGTGCCTCCAACCTAATATACAGTATATGTATCTTGAAAGTCAAAGGATCATTTCATCGACAGGATCATTTCATCGACAGGATCATTTCGTCGACAGGTCGTTTCATCAGTGTCTATGGCCAGAGTCAGAAGACATCGGAGTCCCTGATAAAGCTCAAAGTATCGTAGCTTGATGTCTATGAATTATTGAGTTAATTCATGTCTCTAGCTATCTATAGATGCATGATATTCTTAAGCGAATATCATCCACCTTTCCATGAAAAGACCTGTCGACGAAATGACCCTGTCGAAGAAATGAACCACTACCTTTTTTTATATTGTGTTCACTCATTTTAGCAGCCAAATGCCGTGATGTCTCCCCAGCAGTAGACAAAACTGGTAGGCTAGTTTGTGATTCTGGTTTCAATGTTGGGGGAATCTGTCCTTGTTGTGAAAAGACAAATTTATTTTACACTTGTTCTGGAGAAAGCCCTATCAGTTTTATTCACTCAAAATTCAGATAACAGCATTTTCAAGAAAATTCCTGTTAATTTGGTAAGTATTGTATTGTTTTCTCTACCATGAATGTAAGGAAGCAACTAAGAGACCAATCAATCTTTGATAAAATTCTTTTTGGTCAGACAAACAAGAGTACGAAAGATATGCAATTCCATTGAGCGATAATTCCATAAGTGTCATTGGATCTGCAAGTGCATAACCATGATGTCCATGATGTCTTGTATTTTTCATTGCAATAAGATTTTATTGCCTTCATTTCTCACAGTCACAACAGAGCAACAACAATTCAGAAAATATAATTTACAAACTTTTACGAACATAGTAGGATCAACGTCACCATCATTTTGGTCAATAAATTTGAATAGTAATATGATAGTTCATGCCTAATTTGTCGTCTTTTAATATAAAAAGACAGGCGTCAGTACATAGTATAAAACTGGCTGCTGACCACCATGCATCAATTTCTTCAACCGTGGCTACACGAGATATTTTTATTTTGCGAAAACGTTCTGCAACGATTATTGCTGCGCTTTGCAAATCAAAATTTATTTGTAGTGCGACGATTTACGAAGTCGGTTCTCATCGCCTTATTTGTGTAATTCCCATTGTCAATTAGATTAAAGAGTCTTTAATACTTCTCACCTTGCAAAATGTCTGAACAATATTGATGGAAACCCTGCAACTTGACTTGGCTTATAAGTCTATCGATTATGTCATTCTTCGCGCAATGAATTATTAATTTATCACTCAATTTTACATGACGCTAAGCTAATTTCATCGTGACTTGGAGACTTAGTGGAAATATGCACCTGTGCTTTGAAAATCTATTACAAGTTACTTAACTGCGTGTGATCACAGATCAACTGTCCGGTGTCGAAAAGTCACCAGAGAATCTTCTCTGGCATTATAGAACAATGTCACAAACGTTCACGACAATATTTATATATCTGAAAGACTATTACAGATCTTCACAATGTCAATCATTCACAGCATCCCAAAAATACCTCAGCCAAGTTTGCAACAAATTCAGTGATAAGATATTCTCACATTACATTTTCATTTTTTTAGCTAGTTATTTTGCAGTTACAGGTTTTTGTTTGAGAAGTTTTGAAAGCTAATTGTCTTTAATTTGACCATGTGGATTACGTTGTATGAACACTTTATCTTTATTGTCTCTTGATCTTAACATGTATATTGTATTTTATTCAAGAATGCGACAACATTTGTTATTCATTAGTCAATTTACTTTATATTTTCAAAATAATTCGGAAATAAATCAAATAAACTGAATGAGGCAATACACAGGAAAAGTGAAAAACAGCACCTAAGCTCAGTAATGAATTTAAATATTAAATATTCTGATTAACACTTTAAATATTCTGCTAGAATCAATGTTCGGAAACAGGTATACAGGTATGCTGACCGTCCTATGTATATTTGGTTTACATATGCATTTTGTGTTGTTTTTTCGCAGCATTCATTTATGTATACGAGTGTCTGAGTGTTTACACTACGGTACATCACAGTCATGTTCACATATCACTTCCCATATGGGAATGGAACATTGCACACATATTATTGCCACCAAAGAAAGGGATTTGTCTGCGTTCTGTAAAGCAGTTTTACTCAAAAAGATAATTCATTGCACATTTGACATTTGAAACTTTTAACGAGAAAGATTTGCGAAAAAAAACTAAATTATGATGTTAATGGAAAAAATGAAGAAATTAACTTTGCAATTGCTGCTATCCCAATTTGATCTTTATATCATGCTTGCAATCCACAGACGCAGAGATAAAGAGACACTTCTAGAATTTCTTTGAAAACTGTGAAATATAAACATTGTTTTCATGACTTGTGCATTAATTGCTTAGCGACTTAATTGCTCGTGCTCAGCAATTAAATGTTTTTTTACTCATCAGGCTGCTTCATTTTTCATCATTAAAGAGAAAGGTTCACGTATCCGGGGGATCTGTATGCTAGAGGAGATTCTTCTTCGGATATTTTTTATATTAATAAAATTCCACCAATATTTCGCCTATAGCTTTGTCAAGATACAAAACAGAAATAAAATTTAAATGGCCAGATAGGAATAAAATTTTATGTCTTGGTCGATCCTAAATTTTCGACTTTGGAATTTCATAAAAGATTGACGATTGAAGCTATGCAAAATCGCTTATTTCAGAATGTTTTGATGATTTGTTGTCAGGGCTATAGCTTGGACTTCGCTGTCTAATAGAACACGGTTTTACAAGATATTTTTTTGTCTTTTGATTCTTTGCTGACCGGTTTGTCAGTTATATTTTCTACCTTGACAAAGCTGAATGGCGAAACATTGTTAGAAGTTTTTTTATATAAAAAGTATCCTCTCACATGTTTCATTTTTGTGCATGTAGTCGTCTCTTAAAAATTCTAGACTTTCAAATAACTCATCCGTGATTATTTCAATGCCCTTGTTGCATCATACTAGCATTGCACACGCTGGTAATTGATAATCCTTGTTGGTAACTTTGTTGGTAAGTTTAAAACTTTATGGCATTTCTAGAAAAGCATAGTACATCATTTTCATACATAAATTTTTGTTCCTGAACTTCATCAAATAAGGTGTGGTGTACCGGTGATGCAGTTCTGCACAGAATTTTTCATGAAATTGCCTACCTTGGATGATGAATAAAAAAATGTTCCCTAGTGTACCGATCAAAATCACTCCGCAAGCAGTTTTGAATCATTAGTATACTCAATTATTGTTTTGATGAACTTTGAATTCTTTCAACCATTTAATGACTGCAATTAAAAAACCGCTTCCTCGTTATTTTTGTCATAGGAAAGATTGATCAATGACAATAATAATATCTGCTGCTAGAGTGATAAGATATCGTACTACTTTCCTTTACCTTTTGCTACAATTTAAAGATGAATGGAAGAGTACTTACTTGATCGCATGCAATCTCATCAAAGGTGCTCAATCAGGTAAATATGGCAACACAATACAAAGATTGATCATAAATTAAAGCTGCAGTTTCACAATTGCTGGTAAATCAATGAATATCCACCAATGAACATGGTTCATAAATGGCTCATAATTGACGAGTTTCAAGTACTCACTTATCCTCAAAATCGTGTATTTTCAGAAATGCGAATTAGTTAGGTCAGCTGCGATATAATCATTTTAATATCTTTTGATTGTTAAAGAATATTCACTATTGCACAGGATATTTGGCCTATATTACAATTTCACATGTGAATCTGTCATCTGAAAGTGTGACATAACGAACCCACCTGCGAAATAAAGTGTCATACACACCTTTCATTAAAATGGGAAATTGGAAATGTGTGTTAAATTAATAGAGATATGAAGATTTTGTCCTCCATCATAAAAAATTGCATATATCTCAATTGATTTCTCGCAACAAATCTTAAAATCTACCTGAAAATACCAGTTGAACTTAGAGAATGCGTTTATTGTAGAAGTGGATCTTCGGTGTCGTAGAAGATATCGAAACTATTTGGTCTCAGTTTGAGCTTGCAGTTTTCGATTCTATATAATGGATTCATGAATGGTCAAAATATCAAATTGACACTTTCAAATATAAATGCAGCACTCCGCTGTATGCACAAATGATGCGTTCCACGAAAATCTTATATGCTAAGGGAATAAATCTGCGCATATCGCGCCTACCATGTGAAATTAGGGGATGCGTTCCTAGCCTAATAACTTTAAATGCCCATTTGTATTTTCTTCCATTAAAAAAATTCTATTTCAAACTGAATATCAGGAAAAGAAAGCAGTGACGAGCAAACGTCACATCTATTTTTCAGATTTTGCATCCTGGAGTGCCCTGAACTCAATTTTTACACACACAAAATGGATGCATTGTCGATTCACTGTAATTGAAAAAAGCATTACAGATAGCCAGCTCGGCTGGACATGGAAAAATATTCTTCTCTGCTGTATATTCTATAACATTATTGCAAGGACCAGTAAACAGCGAAGGATGAATGAAAACGTTCTGCGTTTTTTCACATTTTCGGGTCAGTGATTGGGTAAAACGAGGTGTGATAGGGAAGCATTCTTTACGTATACAGCCGGGCTTACACAAAGCGGGATTTGTTGTTTGTGTTATTACCAAATATCATTAAATCTGTTCGTATCATATTACAGATTTCCACTCACCAAACACCGCTGCAATATGTAAAAATTAGAGAATGTAATAACTTCAAATTTAGAATAATCTTTATTGGTTTTTCTCTAGTACTGAGCTCCTTCTTTAACAATCTTTTAGCATCCATACGATATATCATTTAAAAATCCAATATTCCAATAAATGACAATGAAATAATATTATCAAATTTTATTTTGAGTTTACATATCGTTAATGTTATTTCTCAAATTCAAGCTACTTCCTGTCAATTAAAGTCAATATATTTTAAAGTTAATCTTGTCAGGGATTTCTTCTCTTCAAACATCATGTAAGCCGCAGTGAAAATTCCTCTTTCTATCCATGCTGATATTTTTTATGTTTATCACATGTACTGATCTTGCATCTGTTTTCAGACTCTTTGATAAAGATGGTAGTGGCAACATTGATGCTTCGGAGCTTCGGTTCATGCTGAACGCTTTTCATCAAACGGAGTATTCATCCAAAGAAATAGAATGGATGATCCAACACACAGATTCTGATGGAGATAATCAAATCAATTTTAACGAATTCATGGGATTAATGCGTGCTGGTTTGAATTTGAGAAACTAATTGTTTGTGAACATCATTTCAGAGGCATAGTAGAAATTATTGATTTCAGAAAAGATGTGCTTTTCATCTTCAAAGATTCAAAAGTTTGACAAGATTAATTTTAAAAGCGCATAAATATAGAAAATAGACAAATTAAATATATGAATAATAAAATAGCATCTGTGTGGCAATCTCGGGACAGACCTTGAGCTTTTTAACAAAGTTCGCCAATACAAATGACTTTTGAAAATGCTGAAATGAAGAATATTTTACAGTTTGGTATTTATAGAGTTGATGAATACGCGCTGCTTCATTACCACTGGTCGATGCCATAATTTCAAAGAATACAATATCCTCGGGAGCCTCAACTGTTGTTATCAGCATTTTTTCAGTCTCCGAGATTGTCAAAATGTTATCGGGAAGCTATTGCATATCAATAAATTATTAGAATACTTCTGGGCACACTCCTGGCTAAATATTGAATTACTGGCCTAAAAACTGAAGCAATTCATAGAAAGTGGAGTAAAAAGGAGAAAGGTGACCCTCACAAGATCCTGAAAATCGAAAGCACAGCATTTCCGTCCCCCACTGTTGTATGTGAATTGTTAAAGATGATTTTTGTAATTTTGCAATTTTTATAATGCTGCATCGTCTAGATCATTTTGCATATTGGTTCATAATGAATTCAATTGCTGTCTGTAATTTCGATAATGAACTTTTCACGAAAATATCTACACTATCATTTATTGCTCAATTGATGAGCTCAGTTGAGCTTATTTCAAATCCACAAATAATCAATCTCACAATTTTGAATCGAAATGAACTTGAGTTTCATGCAAATAATGACACCCAGCTAAAAATGCTTCTATTACACAGTTATAGCTATTATTGTACTACTTGCAAATATCAAGTAGAACGTAAAGTCTCAAATCGTACAAGGAATATGACTGCAGCAGAATTGTTCCATTACAGCTGCGCTCATCAATTTTCGATGCAGCTGGACTTTCGTCTAAATGGTGTGAGTTGCCAGACAGCCATTTCACTGTACATTTTCTGTATGATAACCTCCAACTGCCATGCACAAAAACAATCGTGAAGTTTTCGTTAAGAATCGTAAAACTACCAGAAATCCACACACAATACGGTAGATATACAAGACATAGACTTGTATTTAAATAGATATATTTTTCACAGTTCAATATAATCGTAAACGTTGCGTTTTGCGTTTTCAATAATCCATTAAAGAGGCGGTTTAAACAAAGGTCGAAACATAAATTTGAGCTTGTCATTTGTCAAAATTAACAATATCTGAAAGCATGATAAATTTGAAGATGAGCATTGGCGAAGTATAGGCCACACAATGCCGGATATGAATCGAACTAATCCTTGGGATTGAGATCTAGGAGGCGTACTGCTCACTAGACCACAGTTTTTTGTTTAGAATTGGCCTCTGGTTAACTTAATCCCAGGATTAATTTGTTTAGGAAGAATTTTTCTCATTTGAACGCAGCTGCTATTCACAGCAACAGCTTAGAGCTCTCAAGGTATATAAAAGATTCTTGAATCGCGCAATCCCGAACTTGGGATTTTGGAATCTCAGTGTGCTAGTGCAATGCATTGACGAAATATCTGTGATTTTGATTATTTTGTAATATTTCTTGTATGTTGCTACAGCTGGTGTGCTTATACTTTGTCAATCTCGATCCCGGGTCTGAGCTTGTAATCCCGAATCCTGGGATCAAGAAAAGTCGGATTTTGTAGGCAGGCTCTAATCCCGGGTCTTCGCTCTACCAATCCCGAATCTCAGGAAATTACAGACTGAAAGTGCAAAAATCAAGAATTCGCAACTGTTCACTGTTGCCGGCACTCTCAACGTTACCGTTGTCAATTTGTGCATCAAGGGGAGTTTAAACCTTAAGTGGACTTGTCAATTGCGATTTTGCAAGTAAACCGACTTTTGGCAATTCCGACTCTGTGCTATTCCCACATCCCGGTATCCTATATTGTCAACATACACATGTGCTTTGTCATAGCATATTTACTATTGTAGCCTACTCAATCCCGGAATCCCATGACCGAGATTTTATCGGAATTGTGGAATCTCTACCTAGTGCATATGATTAGAAAACATAATGATAATAAATATATATAATCACTACTAATAAACATAGCATCACACATACTAGTATGCTGACACAACTGCAATATATTGACTACAATATTGAATCAGTAATTCAATTAAAAGATCTCGAAAAGTATTCGAAAATCAATTCAGTTTCCACTAGCAGTAAGACATCTGCAAATTAGTGCCAAAAGTAGGGTAGTAGTGCGGGTAGATATATAATTAGTGGGTGGGTAAAATTAATCCTGGATTTTCGGAATTTTCACTAGTCCCGGGATTGCAATCCGTACCGGCATCCCATGCTATTGATATACAGGGTGTTCGCGATCTTCTTGCGAATTTTCATATTCAGGCTTTGGCACTCATGTTTTTACATTTTAGTGATCAAAAGTCGTATAATGTGTTGCAACATTATTTCAAAATCTACAAAAGGTGTTCCACATGACCTCCATCACAGTGTATGCAAAGATGTCAAAGCTTCATAAATGACTGATAAGGACGAAAAATAACATCTGTGGTTAGGCTATGTAGTCCAACAGAAAGTTTTTGTCGCAATTTGTTCAAAGTTTTAAGACGGGGTGTTTTGTAGAGATCATTTCGCATTTTACCTTATCGACAAAATTCTAACACTGATAAATCTGGACTTCTTGGAGTCCAGGAAATAGGCCAACCCCGACCAATCCAGTGATTATCTAGTTTCGAATTGAGGAGTTCCAGCATCTTGTGCAACCTTTCTTTGCGAATTACTTGGATCATTTTCGAAGGCTGCAATGCCCGCCGCCATCTAGCTAACCGAAAGTCTCCGAGCACTGTGATCACCTATTCGTTTCTTCGGAACAACAGAGAGGGTTCCCATGAATCTTCTTTTCCTATGAAGTAATGTCTTGCTGGAGGGGGCACTTTGTCGAACTGTTCACTATACAGACGCCTAGCCTCCTCATAGTCACAGCAAATGCGACTACACAAGCAATCTGCTCGTTTGCTAAGTCTCGATACTCCATAGTGAAATCGAATCATAAAAAAAAGACAGTCTTGGCTAATGTTCAACAAGGTAATAATGTGTGGGTTTGCCTCATATCATTGATTCTCGCACATCCAATGAATTCGATGTTGTACATATGACCTCTATGTGCAGTTCAGGTGTACATAGTTTGAATTACTTATCACAAAATGCTGTTGCACATGTACCAAGGTAGTGACAAAAATCTGCAAGAAGATCGCGAACACCCTGTATATCTGTGCTTAAATAATTCTACTTAATCCCGGGACTAATGCCGGGATCCCGGGATTGAGATTTTCCTGGATTTTGGAATCCCTACTAATATCCATAAAAATTGAATCACAACTCCAACGCGAATTTTGCGATTTAAAATATGGTGATTTGAAGCATTTTGTCAATATACATCGCTCTTACGTTGCACTGTACTCATTACTGCGTTAAAAGAAGTAAGCTACTGACATTTAAGAGTCAAACTTACAATATGAAAATGGAATACATTACATGGAAGTTAAAAAATGAATGTGGTTGCAGTTAAGTTGTCGTTCAACCCAAATGAATTTAATCATTTCCGTACATGGAGTTGAGGAGTTGGTGGAAGGATCTGAATTTTATTCCACATGACTTCAGAAAGGTCTTTCAGCCTTCATGTTTAACAGAATATAATAAAATACACGACTATTGCTTAAAGATATGTAGTCTAGCAACTACTGCCTATTTGTAAGTAGTCAATAAGCTAAATATTTAATAGCTCCAGTAAAATTCAAGACCACGGGTAGCACATGATCTGGTACTTGCTGCGAAATGAAGAAAAAAGAAATTAGACAGTGAACACTAAAATTCCAGATGATTTGGCAGCCGCATTAAGGTTTGATTGCAAATTACCTACCCGTCGGATTTCACCGAGACTGCCGCTACCAGATCAACACGGTCTCGTAGCCAAGAATGCCAAACGGTCTTCATTTGGGAAGAAATGTTGGTTTTTTGATGATTTGGTTTCGCAGCGAAATTTATTTCATTTGGTAGCTGACGGTTCACAGTGACGACCAGAACATGACTTCTCTTCTTACCCCCAAAATGAGCAATTCGACTTTTCTTAAACGAAGATCAACGGCCTACACATTTTCCTTCCTGTTGAGGTTAAAGCCAGGGTTGGAACCGGTCGCCAACCGGCTGGAGCGGTTAATCTAATTAGGCATATGTCGACAATTGAGGTCATTCATTCTAGAATCAATTGTCTAGTCAGTTAAAATAGCTTATTTCAAGATTTTTATAACAGCTACAGTTTTCAAGATCCTCAAGTTATAAACATAAGAGAATCCACATAATATTTATGTGCAAATTAGCGTACGGCATTCAACCTCAGCATATCCACAAGTTCCATTTATGAAATAGGAAATCCTAAATAAGCTTAGTACATCAATAATCCAAAAAATCAGTAGTGTGGTGAATTATGAAATAAAATAGTTTGAGTCTGTTTTGGTTGATTTGTCTAATTGACAGTATTCACGTCTCAGGAGTTTGGTTTCTTTTAGCTTGGCTATTTAATTTGAACTGATTTGAATTCCAACAAAAAACATTCTTTTCAAAAACAAAAAACGAAGAATTTGTTTCAAAAATGAAAAACACTGATTGTCTGTTTAATGCGTCTGTGCCCAAAGCACTAAAACATACGGAGCAATTGCGGATTTTCTCATTTGGATAAGCTTTCATTTCTGCATTGTTCACTCCGTAGATTTTGGTTTTGATTGCATGTCCGTTGGTCGAAAACTATTTTTCGGTGGAAATGTGTTTAGTAATGTCGTCACATAAACAAATGGGAGTAGGTCTGTGGACTGGTCGCACCGTTCGCATCCGTGCACCGAGTTTGATAACCAGTGAATCGGCCGGTGCACCGAAAATATTGAAAAGTCACGCCGATGCACTTATCAATAGATGGCTGAAAGATAAGTTGTTTCGAGCTAGGCCTATCTTAAGTTCTGCGCAGAGATAAGTTGGTTAAATCCACAAAATCTGGAAGGTAGGGTCTACTTTTATTACGTGCATAAATGTTGGTGTTTTTAATTAAATGCTGATCATGCTTTAAGCATGGTACCAGGAAAACTGGAGAACACACGCTACTGGATGGAGGTGACATCTGGGTGACCGACCTGCCATTATAAATGATGAGTTTTTAAAAAACTATTGTCATACATTGATTTGTGAATGAGCAGTGCATAATTGCATGGTATTAGGAAATGTAATTTTAGGTATCAGAAATTCATTATGATATTCTGAATTTCTGAGGATGCAGGAATTGAGATTTCGTGACCTGAAATGATTCATCACGAATTTAGATTATCTCATTTTCGTCAGTGAAAGAGATCATATAACTTCTTTTTTCCCACACCAGATAATGCATTGATTATTTTGTGTGCTTTAGCCGTGATTCTCATGAAATTTCACATTCAGTATATAAAAAATAAATGTGCAGAATTATCAAGCAGAATTGACAATGCTTTTCAATTGCTGCAGACCTATACTTAAAATCCTTTAGTCTCCATATGCAATATGCATGCTGTGAAGAAGTGACAAGATAGAATTAATTAATTACGATAATGCAGTGTAATGAGGAATTGGTCGAAATTCCCACTTTCGTTGAACCAGTCCAAAGAAACGGTGCAAGCAGAAATAACTGCTGAACCAGTGCACCGCGTACATCCGTATATCGATACTATATCCTCTATATATTATGTTTTGTTCATATTTATTTCTAATAATTACGGCCTCTGCTATTTGCCTTTCCATTGCGTTATTCTCGACTTGAAAGTATGGATAGAATCAAGAAATAGTGATGACCGAAACACAATGCACGTTTTACACAAATTTTATGCAAAAGAAGTGTCGTCGAAAATAATGATACACGCCAAATCAGCAGTTTCATGGAATATGAAAAGAACAGCAGGCACTAAGCAATTTCTGCGAGTCATGATGAATTGCAGCAAACTTTTGCCAAGGCAAATTTCAGCAAAACATGTATAGCAGAAATAGAAAAGCGATTACAATTCTCTGGTTATAGTAAGACTTTCCGAGCGGAGGTCACAATCTCTGCTTTATATGCTTACAACAGCATTCTTGAAAATGATAGGAAGAACGTGCGTCCAATGCATCGACCAAAGTCATGGAAATGTAATGAACGGAGACGCAATGGAAAGGCAAATAGCAGAGGCCGCAATTATTAGAAAAAATATGAACAAAACATAAAATTGATCAACAATAAAACAGAATGGAATTATTCAAATTTACCAAAATTTACTCTACAACATTAGAAGGATGTGCATTAAAGTGCATTGTGCACGTTTCACACAGAATTGTGCTATGTTGACTTCACTATCTTCCCTCATTCACCCATGATACTTTTCCAGATGAGACATTTCCAGATTTGATTTTAGAATCATAGTCTTTGTTAGATGAGATCACTGTAATTTAGAATATCTGATTGAGAAGGGCGGTTCGCCGAAATATATATTGAGAAGTAAAAAAGCAAACAAACAAATTATCTGTGTGTCGAAAAATTTTATTTTCTATAATTAAAAAGATTATTACAATGTATTATTCGTTCCGCTTTTAGTTCAAACATAGACCCAAAATTAATGCAGTTCTGAGGGGCCTTAATTCAGAAACTCAACTGAGACTGACATTACCAATGACATTGATATCCCTTGTGTGAACACAAGTCATGTTCTTCAAGTCAAGTCAAGTCTTTTTAAAAGTCATGTTTCTTAAAATACATTAAAACAGAGAAACATTTTTATGTTCACTTTTTTTATTCTACCACTTTATATTGTTCCATTTCAATTGATCTACCAATTATGTTAATCAGCGACCTCGAATCTTCTAGGATGTGTGGGATTGAGCACAAAGGCCCAATGTGTCATACTACGGTATTTTCATTTGTCGGTGTCGACTTTTTTTCTTGGCAGCATTCTGACCATTCACACCCACTTCTAAAGCAAGCCGTGGATAGATAGAGGGACTATTAATTTTTTGACTTTCTCGCCTTAATCTGCTCTCACTGTGCATGATACTAAGGCGCCTACCAAAAAATAGGCCTTTATATCATACTCATCAATTAAACTGAGAAACTTTAGAAACCAAAGTGTATTTTGAAACTATGTTTGAAAAGCGCATGCAAAACATATGGGTCTACTACAATCGTGCTCATAACACAGAATGCAATAAAACCCATTTTTAGAAGCACGAATTTTTATAAAATCTTTGAAAGTGATGTTTTTATGCAATGTTTTGATGAGCAACCATTCAAAATAATGGCAAAATCTTCACACTTTAAATCTAATCTCAGACACTTGATTGACATACCTATTTAGTTAATAAAAGCAGAGAGACATTAATTTGTATTTATTACTTCAGAAACATGTGAAATATGCTGTATGATATTCACACACCGCAAAACGTTTGATTTATATATACCGACGCCGCATGATGCTATTCATCTTATTCAAGCTGTGCTCTGTGGCTGTACTACAAAACAGCGCTCGTTGACTACGTAATCGCAACTGTTGCATATTGTAGATAATCTTTTGTTCATGTCTGATGTTTTGTTTGTGGTATCGATAGTGCAGTCAGTCAACAGAAATTTTACTTAGTCTCTGTCACTGGTTTAAAAGTGTTATATAAGTCGTGCGGCCAAATTCTCACTGAAATCAAATTGGCTTTGATAGTGAGGAAAAGAGGAGAATTGTGAACGATGTTGACTTATATACTGCAACAAGAAGAGTTTGATTCAGAAAATTTGTCACCCGAAGCGAGTCTCCTTCGTAAAGCTGCGATTGATATTGGATTTCTTCATACAAAGATCTTATATCGTCCGCAAGGATCTCAGAAACTTCTTGGCATTACTTTCAAAAATGAACACCTACTTGAGGTCATTCAGTACATTAAAGACGAGGCAGATGTTCAGAAATCTGATTCTATTCCAGTTACAGGCACGCAGATGAAAGGATATATTGTTCAAATCAAAGATATTCTCGGTTGTGACATCGCTGTCATCGATAAAAAGAGAACAGTAGGATATGGAACTTTTCTTCTGGCAAATCATTGCAAAAAGGAAGATTTTATATTTCCAAGTGTTGACTACAAAAAGTGGGTTATTGAATCATTGATGTACGACTTTCTGAATCAGAAAATCAAGGAAAAAAGTGAAACATTAGAAGATAATTCCACATCACTTGTACTTCACATTGGCTCCAGCTGTTGCCTGATGTCAGTTGACAGAAGTGGTAAAACATCAGAGATCAAAGAATTTGTATGGTCAATGAGTTCTTTTCTTGGTTTTGCACACGTTTTGATTGGTACTGCAAATTATATGGAAATAATGGAGCTTGCTGAGAAAGGGAATTCAACAAACCTGGACACCACGGTAAAAGATCTAATAAACGATGACCCTGAATGTCCTTATGGTAACTTTCCTCCTGAAATGTCAATTGTTCCATTCGGAAAATTATCCGAAATTTCTTGGGACAGGAAGTCTAAAAGCGTCGAGGATACAGCGAATGCATTGGTTCGTCTTGTTGTTACTGATGTAACCACATCTGTCTTTCTAACAATTTGTGGTACTGGAATCACAAAACTTTACCTTACTGGCAGCTTCTTTCAACACGAATTGACCAGAAAGATATTTTGTGAATGTATACTTCGCATGATTCGAATCCCTGAATTCGAAATGATGGCCTTGAAGACGGAACATGCATCAGTAGTTTCTCTCATGTGTTTGGATGTGAAAGATAAAAAGTGATGTGAAGTTTCTTCAAGACATCATCTACCACTTATACCGGTCAATATTCAAAGGAAATATTTCTAGTCTACAGGTTGCCTTTGTATGTTGAATGATCTTTCCTTCTCAAGTCAAATGAAATCAAACAAGAAGTCACTCTTTCTCTCTGTCTGATCTCTCCCTCTCTCTCTCTCTCTCACACACACACACACACACGAAATAAACAAAGTATATTTATTTCTTTGTCCATGTTGTATCTTCACTAGCTCTGTTTCAACTACTGGTTGTAGGACGCGCTTCCATGACTCTGTCGATATGTTGATATCATGCCGCAAATGTATGTTTCCATGGATTTGTTTGGCAAGTGGCAACCTTTAGTCTAAATATTCGTTTGGTACCACAGCTAGAGAATTCTGTGAGCATGTGAGATGCTGTCTCATCTGCGGACACTATATAGGCGTCGTTGCTACAGTGCTGATCAGTTATCGGAGATTTCCCTGATGATAACAACCGAGTTCTCTGGTGCAGTGTCACATCTTGTTCGACGACTTCAATTTGTCACCGAAAATAATGGAGGTCATTTTGAACAATTATTGTAATGCACTTGTACATTGTATATGTACGTTGTTTTTGATTACATATGATTTTATCACTTTGTTATTATTCTAAAAATCCTAAAGCGTGCAAGTGCCCTGATACTCTATCCTATGCAAAATGGTGTCAAAAGTCAAAAAGTCAAAATTTTTTTATTGCCGACTTGCGGCTAAACATAAATATGATAAAATCAAAAGTAAAAGAACCGGAACTGAAGTTGATTTGGAGGATTAACTGGAATGTTCAAATGTTTCTGTCTGTTGAATGGAATACGATGATGACGAAACTTATACCGGGTATGATAAATGGAAGAAGAGATAAACTATAATCAATCAAAGTCAATTCGATAGGTAATCAATAACATTCATCAAAATGCGAAAGTGGATTGTTTCATTAATGTCGACCCTCTCGATTGTAAGATAAATTAGCAATTGTTTTTAAGTGTTTGGCTATTCCTGGAGTAATGGTGTGGTTTTGTAAAATGAATTGCGAAATCCCTCGTGGTTTTTATTTTCCTGGTTAAGGCGATTACGCAATTCATTTTACAAAAACACACAAATTAGCAATTAACTAATCTGACGCGGATGGTTCGCTTAAAGGGAAGTGAATAAATCTCACTTGTCATGTCGTTGCCAAAGATTAAGTCCTATTGTTTTTAATTTTCTCTGCTTCTGTCAAATAGCAGGACATAAATTTCTATTCATTCGCATGTACAGAATGTAGTCTTGAATATAGATCCTCTTCATAGATCTATGAATGAAGGGAAATACTTTGTCTGGATTTTTATACAATTAGGACATTGGACAATGAAATGAAAACCATTCTCGATGTCGTCGGTATCACATAATCTACAAATTTTGTTTCGTGGGTTATCTCAATTTATATGATATCTTCTACAAGTTAATGATTTCCTGTTCGGTATCCATCTACGCTTAGATTAAGACAACTTTTTGTATTGCATTCCAATCTTGCTAATCTCAAGTAACTTAGTCCAGTTTGACTGGATTTTGAATTCTGAATCCATATTTCTCACGGAAATATTCCATCAATCGTTTTTTTACAAACATTTTCTGATTATTATCTATTAATATTATTTGATTTGCAAATAAATCATTGAAATTTGTTTTTTCTATTAGCCTAGATATTCTCCAGCACCAAATATTCTTAAAGTCACTTTCATAGACATGTTTTGATACTTTGCCGAATAGATTAGTTGAAAGTTTAGAATTAGATGACGATGACAACTTTATCCAATATAAAATTGCTGCTTTGTAAAAGTGATGTTCATATGGAAATATTCCAAATTCTCCTATTAAGCAGGAGTTCACTGTTGTTTGCACTAGATGAAAGAAACTTTTATAGAATTGAAATTGCATAATAAGAAAACTACAGCTCATTTATAATTTGCGTTATTTTTGGCCAATCCTGTATTTAATAAGCATATAGTCGAAGTGAGTGTTTCATGTCTTTTGCTAGTCCTTTTCTTATACTTTCATTCTTCTGCAAAATATTGCTATTGACTTGCAAAACCCCAATTTCAAATTAGTGATGCAAAATGACTTCTTAGTTCAGTGACCCGTAGAATAGTAAGATAGCGACAGTGCAATACTAGTATTCAGCTAATTCATATGACTAATTAAACTCAAAACAAAGTCTGTCAATGGAATCAATGTTTAATGAAGTGCATGACATTCCGGAGATGGTTCAAATCGCTCTAACAGCAATCATATCAAGCGGCCCAATCCCAGTCCAATACTTACGCTGATCGACACCTTCCCAAACAACATTCTAACGTTGAAATGGAGCTCGCATGATTCCAGAAAATTCATCAAAAGATATTGCATCATCCCCATCTTGGTCCGCTTGTGCAATCATGTATTCAATCTCTCGACTGCCATATTCAGTTTGATGAAACGCATTCAGAATATATCGAACTTCATCAGGATCGATAATTCCATTGTCATTCTTGTCAAATAAACTGAAATGAGAGATGTTCATTCAAACTCTATATAAGGCAAGCAACGACGATAAGTGCATGCGCGGATTTTTGTGATAAAAATCGATAACAGCATAATTTTATAAATAAAAAGAAAAGCCACATTTGATTTTAAGTTTAATTGGCGCAACATGTTTCGGCCAGCTCTCCTTCAGCTGCAACGCTGGACTGAGGTTACAACGATACAGTTTGACACTAGTGAACACATTTAGACAGAAATCGATGCATGCGGCGTGACAGATGAAGCACTGAAGCAAGCAAGAATACAAGCTGTCGAAGACCAATATCATGATTAATACTAAATGGCAGAGGACAATAGCGGCTATTGATCAGACGTTGAAATGGAAAGTCATAATACTGCATTACAAGAAAGTCAAAATTATTACGAGAGATCATTCAGAACAACCGTTGCTTCAACTATCAATAGATTTACTGCCAGATATCGGTGCGCTACATGAACTGACATCATGTCACAAGGTGTCACACTACATTACCCCCCTCTTTCAAAAAAAGAAAACATAACATACATAATTTCAGTGGTAAACATATTAGTTTAAAGGAGCTTGGTTGCAATATCGTTGAATATGACCATAGAAATATACTGTTTATCTGAAGTTCGCTAGAATGGAAATTGACTCAAGGTCGCGGCACATCCGGGGGAACTAAGTTGGGGCATGAACCACCAATGAAAAGCTTCGATTTACTCATGTGACTGATTCTAACCCAATCATACAGACGTTGGCAGGTGCATCTAAGTGAAAATGCGTGCGATTTATGTGCCGTTATTGTGCATTGCATGAAGCTTAATTTCCATTCTTGTTGTCAATTTCTATGAATATGACCCATTACACCGCATCGTAAACCTTTCATCAACTTCCAACACTTCCCTGAATGACGTCTTTTACATGTTCTGCATTGCGTTATCCTAGCATTAACGCTGGTAAAGGGCTGCCATTGGATTTTCCGTAAATCACTGAT
Source organism: Prostheceraeus crozeri (assembly GCA_907163375.1). Taxonomy (NCBI): domain Eukaryota; kingdom Metazoa; phylum Platyhelminthes; order Polycladida; family Euryleptidae; genus Prostheceraeus; species Prostheceraeus crozeri. Next base: position 350,693 of record CAJQUW010015190.1, on the reverse strand, counting down.
AAACACATCAAGATCAGATTTGTTACTTGAGAGCAGTAGTTGATTTCGTATTACAATGTCCGGTATGGCCTCAATACAAGTCGATATAACAGCTTCAGGTGTGAAACCAGTTATCAAAAGTTTCCTCAATATGACAGCCGTTCTTTCTATACGTCATCACGAGTGTTGATGGGGTTTTGAATTAAAGTCTGTAATGATGCATTCTGGTTCGCTTTCCAACATTTCTCAATATCACATAACAGTGATTTTCCAGTGGTAGTACCAATGCCTAGCTTTGAACATTCAATTAAAATATCGTCAGATACACGAGAAGGAAGAATATTGAGCATATATTTGTCCTTGTCTTTACTGTCCAATTTATTTGTCTGAACTAAGTTATCAATTTCGCCATCTAACCTGTTTCCACAGAGAACAAACGATGTTGCAGATGTCAACCGTGCCGCGACGCCAGTATTAAGAGAGATCATTCAGAACAACCGCTGCTTCAACCATCAATAGATTTACTGCCAGATATCGATGCGCTACATGAACTGACATCATGTCACAAGGTGTCACACTACAAAAATCAACAGAGAAAGCCACAATACTGCATTACAAGAAAGTCAAAATCAATGCTGAAAACATAAAAATCAAAGATGATACCCGCAAAGCTCAAAAGGAAGTAACATACAAAGTCATAATACCGTAGAAAAATAAATTATAATAATACTAGCAAATTAATACTTACAAATTAACAAGAGTTAATAAATAAATAAATAAATAAACAATTAGAGAGATAGTTACCATGGTAGAATAAGACTCAACACATGCTCTTTTTGTACACACAAGTCAGGACAAAATCTTTTGATTGACAAAGCTTCCAAGATGCGCAATGACAGGCGTTCCTGACTTGCGTGTACAAAAAGAGCATGTGTAATTGAGTCTTATTCGATACCATGGTAACTATCTCTCTAATTGTATATTTATTGATTGACTCTTGTTGATTTGTAAGTATTTATTTGCTAGTATTATTATAATTTATTTTTCTACGGAATTATGACTTCGTATGTTACTTCCTTTTGAGCTTTGCGGGTATCATCTTTGATTTTTATGTTTGCAATATTGATTTTGACTTTCTTGTAATGCAGTATTGTGGCTTTCTCTTTTGATTTTGACTTACTTGTAATGCAGTATTATGACTTTCCATTTCAACGTCTGATCAATAGCCGCTATTGTTCTCTGCCATTTAGTATTAATCATGATATTGGTCTTCGACAGCTTGTATTCTTGCTTGCTTCAGTGTTTCATCTGTCACGCCGCATGCATCGATTTCTGTCTAAATGTGTTCACTAGTGTCAAACTGCATCGTTGTAACCTCGGTCCAGCGTTGCAGCTGAAGGAGAGCTGGCCGAAACATGTTGCGCCAATTAAACTTAAAATCAAATGTGGCTTTTCTTTTTATTTATAAAATTTTTAAGGGATGAAGCTTTTTTCGTAGCAGCATAATTGTCACCAAAAATAAAAGAAGTCCAAGACTGAATTCAAATTTACAAGATGAGTAAGAGTACACGCGTGTCAAAGCAAGGATTATGTCTTCAATTTTAGAGGATTAAGATTCCTTTTCGATTCTGAGGTGCTTGTATTCATTTCAAGGCTGCAAAAATTACATGAATATTCGAAAAGATGCAAGGATTTCCAGTGCAAATTGGGAAGTTTGACTAAATACAGAAAAACAATGCTCTCTTCGCAAGCGAAATGCATCGCATCAAAGAAAACACAGTGGTTCAGAATTTAGCTAAACATTCTCGACTGACTTCCATCCTTAAAAAAATAAAAATACTATTTTGTCGCTTGGAACATGACATTTCCATCGCATATGTCAGTATTTCGTCATCAATTATCACACTCCTCGGTCGTATAAATATCTTAGAGACTTTCGAAATTGAATGTGTAAATTCATTCATGTATCGATTTGATACATGATACATTTGATACATTTTTGTCGTGTCCACTTTCGAATTTTATATTGAAGACATTTCACGGAATGTGCTAAAATATTGATAAATAATGATATAATTAAGTAATTTTATCTATTTCAGAGTCCAAATACCCAATTCTATTATTCACAAGTAGAAGGAATGTGATAAACTGCGCACAGTTATGTAATCTAGTTTCGATTAGCAAGCGGCCAGTTTATTAGGTAATCACCCGCATACTTTCAGTTTCGATTCTTCATACAATATGATGAGTCATACTTTCAGTTTCGATTCAACCATGAGTCATACTTTCAGTTTCGATTCCATATCGATTTGATCTTATTCATTGTGATTGGTTGTTGGAACTACCTTTCAGTAATAAATATGTATTCTCGTCTACGCTTCCTCATTCTCCATTTTATCGGCTCCTACGTTTCTGCTTGCTTCCGTTCCTATCAATTGCGGCAAAGAAGTCCAACGATCATCACTCTGTAAGTCTATCTTGCGAGGCCATGCCTACTTTTAAAACTTTTACTGAATTGAAACATATCAGAGAGGAAGCCGAGAAGAAGAAACCACGAAAGAGACATCCCATTTACATATCTATCTGTGATGATGATGATTTAGACTTTGGTACACATGAACCGAGATACAATTTTCTGAATAGAATTAGAAAAATCATTGAACTCAAGAAAATTGATTGTGAAAAACAATAAAATTTAATAGAAAGGATATTAACTTCAAGTGAACGCTAAAAAGGCCCTCATAATGGCCACTAACCCTAGTTGCCTGTAAAGTGATATACATCAAATATATTGAAGTATCCATACTACATGAAACTTATTTCACTTCCGGTAATAAAGTATCGAATATTATAAAACAAGGTATGCAGCCGATTTCGTATGTAACCTATTTCATATCAGAATCATTTCGTATATTAATTTCTAGATTATACACATAAAATACAAAACCCAAAACATCAATACAAATGCCCGGTCTCAGTGATGCTTTTCTTTACAGGTGACCATGAATCCTACTGCAACAATATCCTCTATCAACACAGGAAATCTCTTTCTCGGCAATATCATCGAAACACCTCAAAAGGTACCTAATACTCAACCTAAATATAATCAAAGTCTATTCTACGAAGGAACAAGACTATGTTTAACAACGCCAGCAGTTTATTTACAAAAACTAATTATTGAATCCCATCCTCTAGGACATCAAGTGAAGATTCCCGTAACACCTTGGCTTCGCCAACAACTGACTTTGATTGACACTTTTGTGAGTCAAAACACTCGACCTCCTCAGCATTTGACACAGGCACTGTCAGAACCATGGTCAAATTATTATCGTTGCTTTCCGCAAGGAAATGTTATCAATATTTTACAAAGCAAGTATTGCTTTTATAGTGAAGGATTTAATGAACAAAATACTCATTTTGTAAATTCATTAGATTGTGGACCAGGTCACTATTCATTTTATATTGAGATTCCACAAGTGTATATTGGTCCTCATAAGGATGGTTCTCTTGTCTCGGTGAATTCACGTGTTGTTAGAATCCACCACCAGCCTGATTTACCCGAATTCGAATCATTGTTGGATGAATGCGTAGAGGCAAAGCCCACACAAGCTAAGAAAACAAAAGCAAAGAATACACGACGGAATAAAAATGATGTAAATGTGTAAGAAATGATAAATGAATTACTCTTATGCTTGTATTCAGTGTTGACTATGATTTCATATGCTGTGAACAATTACAATGTTGTAGCCATGTGTATATTATTTTCGAAATTATAATCATTGTTCCACCAACAAGCTGCAATGTTTGATTTTTAGGTAATTATCTTCTTAGATTCCGAGGGAGCCCCAATCCAAGAACTCAGTGCTATCGCCATAAGTGATAAAACTCGAAACATTTTGGATGTTTATCATCACTTCTCAGCTTGTGAACCTTATGCCGATCTTTGGGCAAGAAGAAATATTCACGGACTCAATCCTGATACTTTACAAAAAATTGGATTCGCTTCACAAAAAGTCTTAATTGCCCACTTCAAAACATGGCTAAAATCTTTCCCTAATACAGTGATATATGCAAACGATCCTAGTCATGAACGTGAAGAATTACAGTTAGAAATTCTTGATATAGGGTTACCGCCCTGGTTAATTAGATTTCGGCACAGATATCATAAGATTGCCAACACCATGAAGCACTATAATACCTCCATTCCAAATTTCTTTGGTTGTCATTCTGAAAGACATAATTTTTATAGGCCATCTCCCTCTAAACATTCTTACTCAGAAACGCAAAGAGCTAAGGCACTTCATAGCTTTCATTGTAGTTTATATGATTCTTACGAATTGTATCTATATTATCTACATGTATATTGTGATAATGTTCTTATCTGAGAATTTGTGCTACATTTGTGATAATGTCGTTATCTAACAATTTGTGCAACTTTTCATCATGTGAATGTTTTGAAAATACATGTATACTCTTACTACAGACTTTTTTTTTTTTTTCTTTATGTTAAGTGCAATGAGGGAAAAATATATATATATATATATATTTAACATGCATAACTCTATTACCTTGAAAAATGAATTTTGTAATTTATATCTCCATCGAAAAAGTTTAAAAGGAGCTGTACGGGATTATATTATTTCGTTTGAAAATGATGTCGTTGACATTGAAGAAATTATTTCAAAGACGTATGACATATTTCTACAACTTATGTATATGTTAAAAGATAATAAAATATCAGCACGAATAGTGGCTCAGATTGAATTTATAAAAGCTTTAGATGATGATGACAACCTGGTAACGTTTCATTTTGGATCTTACCAATCAGAACGTGTCGTTGAGCCATATGAGTTTTATGAAAGACATATGCGGAAAATATTACAGCGTCTAGATTCATTTAACCATAATGGTAGCAATCTAATTATAAGGCGTATTCCACATATTCACTTTCAACTCAATGTCATTCCTATATCGAAAAATGATTGAAAATCGTAAACTACAATATCTGGAAATATTTATCAGCAAATTAAAAATTGAACTTGCTCTGAAGCCCTTACATGAACAAAGGACATTTATGGAACAACTTGCTTATGCTATTGCTCAACATGAACACAGTAATGAAGAAATTCAATACGTATTATCAGTAGAATCAGTAAATCACTTTCTGAATTCAATCAGCACTATTTTAGAGTATGGCTTACTGGATATTATGTGTGTGTATGTATGTATTCAATCTTTTGAGTACTCAGGCGTCTCCCACAACTAACAATTTTGATTATCTAATAAATCAATTCCTAGATTTAATCCATAATAATTCTACGAAACCTTTAGTAGAAGAATTCCTGAATTCGTACAATAAAACATCAAAGGAGATATATGGCAACCTACCAAATGTTGTGAAATATAACAGCAACCCTTCATCAATGATAACATCACTCAGTATATTACTTATTCTAACTATTGTCATCATCATCATTGGTATGTTAGCTGCATTGATCAAAGCAAGAATTAATAAATAAATACATTTAAGCAAAGTATTGTATTCTTCCTACCTAACATCGCTATGGCAAAACGTCGTGTCAAAACTAAGTGTCTTGGAAAATGCAGTCAAAAATTTCATCAAATTCTTTTGAAACTTAAAAGGTTGAAACCATCGCATAGATTGCAGGTGCTGAACATGGTCAATGATTCATTTATTCATAAAATTTGTAATCAAATCAAAAAGTTTAGAGGCATGAAGTTCTCAAGACGAAAACAGAGATCAATCAAGCGACATCACAAGACATTGAAAAAGTTAATTAATACAAATATTGCCTTGTCTACAAAACGAAAGATAATTTCTCAACGAGGAGGTTTCCTTTTCCCTCTTATCATGGCAGCAGCCGCCCCAGCCATAATGAAAACACCAGCAACATCAGCAGCAACCTCCGCTGCAGACGCTGTTATTAATCGAACGGAGTCAGCTGCAAATAGAGTGATTGATCGTATTATGAAATAAGTATGGTGCTTAGGCAAATGTCATACTTATTCTCAATGATAAACATCATGACAAAACGTCGCGTTAAAGTTAAGCATTCACATGCGAAATGCAATCGAAAGTTCTTTCTGGCACTCATGAAACTCAAAAAGATGGCATCATCGCACAGAGTACGAGGAATAAAGATGGCCAACAATACATTTATACGTAAGATGTGTTGCGAAATTAGAAAACTGCGATATAAGAAATTACCAGAACACAAAGCTCAATCATTAAAACGTTACCGACATACCTTGAGGAAATTGAGTAATAAAAATGTATCACTGGCTACGAAGCGTAATTTGCTTTCGCAACGGGGTGGTTTATTTCCTTTTCTCGCACCCATACTCATGGCAGCTGCTGGACCTGCCTTGGGAGGATTAGCGGGAGCAGTTGCCAATAAAGTTATCAATGGATAAACCTTTTAAGCTTTGAATGCCGAAAAAATGTTGGGGAGTAATGGATCTTCGTTTACGATGTAATCGCACCATGTGTGTAGCTGGTCCGTCTCATTCTGGAAAAACACACTTTACTTTACAACTTCTCGAAAAACGCAATGAAATATTTGATTGTGTACCAAAACGTGTTGTATGGTGTTACGGTATTTACCAGCACAACTTACACAGAGACTTGACAACGCGTGGTTTCTTAGTACAGCCAGGTATTATTTCAACAGCAGATATACAGGCTTTTGACATAATTGTTTTGGATGATTTATTAAATGAAAGTAAAAACTCTCAGGACGTAACAGCAATGTTCACAAAAGCCGCTCATCATAAACCATGTTTCATTATATTTATCATGCAAAACCTATTTCCTAGTGGTAAGGAAGCTCGTACACGAAGTCTAAATACGCATTACTACGTTATATTCAAGAATCCAAGAGATAAGAGTCAACTTGAATTCCTAGCCCGTCAAATTCTCCCACGAAGGTCGAAGGCCTTAATTGAAATATTTGAAGCTGCGACGGAAAAGCCTTACAATTATCTCTTCCTTGATTTTACACAAGAGTGTCCGGACGATTATCGTTTTCGAAGCAACTTATTCGAAAAGCCAATTATTCTATACAGGTTATTATGAGTTCATTTCAAAGAATGATTGCCATTCCACAAGAAGAATATATCAATTTAAATGCGGTACAGCAAGTTCAGCAGCCATTACATCAGCAAATGGAACAATTAATGACTCAACCTCAAACTTATCTTAATCCTTATGATCAACTCATAAAACAGGGATCCCGATTAGAAGAAATCAAATCAGTGAAGGAAAAGATCCGCAATGATTTGAGTTTAGGTACTCCCAAACCCTATCGAAATCGTGCCTTATCCTTATATCGAAGTATTGAGCCATATGTTCAATTCAATGAGCGAGGTGAGATGATAGGGGAAGATAGTAAAGGTATTAGGGACTCACGTGCCGAAGACTTGATTCAATATGCTGTACATGACCGTCGTCGGAATTTCATACCAGTGGCTTGGGAGAAATTTCTTGACAAACTCAGATCACACAATGTTCCAAAGACATTTTTAAATCGACAAACTCTTGATGAGCTTACTTTACCACCATCACTGCCACATTTGCCGATGAAACGTAAGCGAGGTCTACTAACTAAACTTCAACGTGTATACCTAACACCTAAGAAACGTCTTAACACAGACGTTGACCCTGACTACAGTACACCAGAAAGGTTACGCAAAGTGACGATGAATGTACAGAGACGACAATCAAAACGAACTCCAAAAGTTTCGAAAAAGTATTTTGATTTTCTGACCGATTACTAATATGAAGAAGCTATGTTGTATTCCATGTCCTGAAACTCCTAATATCAAAGTATCAGTTCAGTGTATGAGTACCTGCTGTAGAAGTCAATCTCAAAGGAATATACATCATTCAAACAAGAAACATAAAACAGATTTGAAGCAAATTCCCGTTGAGGCAAAAACACAATACCATGAATCAAAAACTAAAATCAATTTACTATAACCCGTTACACAGTGCCGGATTTTCATCAGTCAAAAAGTTAGCGGAAGCTAGTGGTTACTCACAAAAACGTGTCAAAGAATGGTTAAAAGCACAACCAACATTCACACTACATACATCAGCCCGTAAACGCTACCCAACACGACGATATATTGTGCATGATATTGACGAACAATGGCAAGCTGATTTAGCAGATGTTTCTTTGCTAAAACAAAAGAATAAGGGATATACATTTCTACTGACTGTGATCGATCTCTTTTCACGTTACGCGTGGGTACGTCCTATTCGCTCGAAACGAGGAGTAGAAGTCGCCCGTGCATTTCAAAGTATTTTTGATGAAGGAAGAATTCCTAAGCGAATACAGTCTGACCAGGGCAAAGAATTTGAAAACAAGCATGTCAGAAAATTATTTGCAACAAATGATATTGAGCTATTTAGTGTGAAAAGTGCATATAAGGCAGCTGTGGTGGAACGCTTCAATAGAACACTTAAAACCCGGTTGTGGAGATACTTTACAGCTAATGTGACACAAAAGTGGACGGATGTCTTACAAAAGTGTGTATCTGCCTATAATAACTCTATTCATCGCGTCATCGGCCGCCGACCTGCGGACGTAACACATGAAGTAGTGGATGATATGCGAGAAGAAAATTATAAACGAAATAAACATATACGCGAAAAAGATGATGTAAAGATTGGAGACAAGGTTCGTATATCAAAAGTAAAAAGTGTCTTTGAAAAAGGATATTTACCTAACTATACTGAAGAAATATTTACAATATCAGAGGTGAATAAAAAATATAAACCTATAACATATAAATTAAGAGATTATAATAACGATGTTATTGAAGGAAGTTTCTATCGTCAAGAAATACAGGTCATACATAAAAATGATGATGATTATATGATTGAGAAAGTTGTTAGAAGACAGAAACGACATGGTGAGCGGTGGGCGCTTGTGAAATGGGCTGGATATCCTTCAAGTATGAATAGTTGGGTACGCATATCAGACCTTCATGATATAAAGCAACGCTCCTAAGCTATTCTTATGAGTGAGGAAATTATGATCAAATGGATCGAACAGCACAATTTTATGCATCACCATCTTATATTGGAAGAGGTGGCGGTTTTCCCGTATTCTCAGGGTCAAGAAGACAAAGAGGTGGTAGCGTTTTAGGATCAATTAAAAACATGGCTATGCCCGTAATTTCATCTGTTGGTCAAACTGCTCTTAAACAAGCTGTAGGTCTAGCCGGTGATATGGTTGGAGACGTAATACGTGGTCGCAATATAAGACAGTCACTAAAGGAGCATGGAATTAAAAGATTAAAGAGAGTAGGAAGAGCTGGTTTACGCCAGGTGGATACATCACTGAATCCGTTTTCTTCAAGCAAACGTAGAAAACGTAAAAAGTCAATTCCTAAAAAGCAAGCACCTCGTAAAAAACGTAGAAGACGCGGTCTATTCTAATGGAGACAAAGAATTCGGCATTATGTATATTCGATAAGCAGGCAACGCAAACGGATATCATAAAGAGTTCAGTCACCGATTATTTTCCAGTGACCAGTATCACTTCTGGAGGACCTATAGAATTTCATATACCTGGAAGTACAGAGGATTATATTGATGTCAATGACATTTATCTTCATGTGAAATTTAAAGTCACAGAAACTGGTGGAGGAGATGTAGAGGATAAAGACGAAGTAGGTGTAAATAATTTAGCGATAGCTACCTTATTTCAAGATGTAAGTCTCACACTTGGTGAGACTCAGATCGAAGGTGGACAGCAATGTTACCCTTACAAAAGTTATTTAAACACTATCATGCAGTTTCATCCAGCAGCTCAAGAAAGTCACATGACATTATTTGGATGGTGTGAAGATGAAGCTGGCGCAATGGATGCCAAAACAAATAAAAGTTTTATTACAAGGAAGAGATGGACGACCGATGGCAAGCTATGTGAATTGTACGGACCCTTATACCTTGACTTCTTCAATCAATCACGCTTCCTTATATCACAAACAGATCTTAGACTCCGTTTATTACCTAGCAAGCCTGAATTCATATTAAATGCATATGATGCAAAAGTAAATTTGAAGATAACGTTCGATCATGTGAGTTTACACGTTCGACGAATGCTTCTCAATCCATCTGTAATCAATGGTCATGCTGTCGGTTTGAGTAAACACAATGCACATTATCCCATCAACCATACGGAAATAATTAATTTTACCATTCCAACAGGTCAGAAAAGTTATATCAAAGATCGCCTTTTTCCATTGCAAATACCAAAGGTACTCATTATTGGCATGGTTGAAAATGATGCATTTAATGGCGATTTGAAGAAGAATCCATTCAACTTTCAACATTTTGATTTAAGTATGATAGCTCTATATCGAGATGGTGAAAGCATTCCTGGTCGTCCTTTTACTCCTGATTTCAATAACAGATTATATTCACGCAGTTATGCCAACACAATGCAAACATTTCATTACTTCAATGCTGATGATACAAATGGACTGACTTATGACGAATTTGGAAAAGGTTATACTCTATATGCATTTGATTTAACTCCTGATAACGATATTGCAGCAACATACCGTCATGCTACTACAACAAATAACTTACGATTGGAATTAAATTTCAAGAAGAATTTGCCAAAGACAATAAATGTCTTGGTTTATGCTATTCACAACTCTTATATAGAAGTAACAAAGCTTCGTGATATTCTTACTGATTATAACCGTTAAAATGAGTTGGTTATCGTCCGATGACATTGATGCATTTATTAGAAAGCGAGGATCTATGCAATGTCGAATGATATACAAGGGAGTATATCCAATAGACGGACTACCTTCAACTTTTACAGCACCAGCATTCTTTATAATAAACACTCATACTCATAACTTGCCTGGAGAGCATTGGAAAGCGATCTTTATTGATAATAACAAGAATGGTGAAATTTTTGATTCATTAGCACTACCAATATCAAACACTCTTATTCGTTTTATGAATGCAAATACAAGGCAATGGAACTTTAATAAAAAAGCCTTTCAACATCCTTTATCAAGTAAATGTGGTGTTTATACTCTCTATTACATAACAAAACGTTTATGTTTTTCTTCTTTAGAAGACTTGTGTAGCACCTTCTCTGTTCATCCCATTGAAAATGAAGTAACCATGTCAGAATTTTATCAATAAATGTTGTAATGTACTTGATTTGTTTTAATTTCAATGATGGGTACTAGTTAGTAAACTTTGGATGGGATTAAATACAGTCAAATAAAACAATAACAAGTATCATATAAGAGATTTATATTTTAGATACTTAACTAAAGATTTTACAATTTTGTATGCTTGTTCAAAGTTTTTCAAACCTGTAATAACACAATTTCCGTTATGAAATACAGCTATATGAGCAGGTTTCCACTTTCTGATTAGACAAGCAGGAAATAGTTCTGTCTCATAAAATATGTTATCATTTGAAGTGTTCAAACTGTGTAACTTCACAGCCTTATTCAATTGAACAGACACTACTAGATTCCTCAGAGTCAGTGGTGACATTGTTAGATTTGTAAATATCCTTCTTAGTTTCTTCATAACAATGTAGGTCATCCATTGCCTTTCGGAATGAGAATGATTTCCCATTATTTGAACCTTGCCGCATTGAAAGACTTGCACATTTTTCTTCTTTGCGAGATGTATTACCACCATGTGTGGCCTGCCGCGATGAAATGTGCTTTGAGGAATATGACGATGGATACATTCGAGATCTATGCGAGTTCCGAGAGTGAAATCGTACATGCTGTTGACGATACGCATTCTGATGAAATAATGAGCGTAGACGACGATGGACAAACCTTTTATATGCATTCCAACACCTTTCACCGATATTGATATAGTCAAATCGTGAATGAAGTCGATGATTGGTTAACCATAGACCATTTCCCAAAGGTATTGATTCTGATAGAAAACTATTGGATGTGATAACATCATGTAGATTTTCAAACTGATAGTGAGAAAGTCTTATTCGTATGTTATACTTTCTTTGATAAAATATAACACATTGATTATGATAGGATACCTCCAATATAGGCGATAGGATGAAAATCATGATTTAAGCAATATATTGTACATATAGTAGAAGCAAGACAAAATGAGTTTCTATCACGTTTTGCCTAGCAATACTTCAACAACTTCGTTTCCTAAAAACAACGCATCTGCATATTCAACTCCCATTAATAATCCATATTATTTACCTGGAGAATGGGAGGTGGGAGTTACAGATATCACCTACAGTAATTGTATCTATACATTTAATAATGATACAATCACAATACAAAACAAAGACATGACATTAGCCAAAGTTACAAAACCAACGAAAGTAATGATTCACTTGTCCGATTTAACAAAGAATGCACATAATGATAAAGATTATCGAATAGGGATCATCAAAGATTTGAATACAGCTCTACGTGGTATTATAGAATTCAAATTAAACATACAAAATGACGTGATGTATTTGTCCTGCAAATGTATTTCAAAGAATATGGCGGTGATATTTAATGAAGAGTTGGATGGATTCACACATTTTCCAGATGTGATAACACAGTATGATAAGCACCATATGTTTTTGTTACAGACAAAGGTATACGCATTAAATTCTAAATCATTGTCTGCTACTATTATTCCACTCATAAAACCTAAAGTGTCATATGTCCTAAAATCAACCAATGACGTGATTGACATAAAGTCTCTGCTAGAAAGTTTTCGTAAATGTCAAACATATAAATATGAGTTACAGACTGATGGAAAGTTTCTTGTGTTAAGAAATAGTAATGGGAGATTAAATGCAAAATACTTGTTGGTATTTAACGAAGCATTTCAAGAGGTTGCACAGTTTAACTTTGCCGGTATTAGTTGGCAAGAGAAAAGGATTGGGAAATATAATTTCAAAAAAGCGTTTAAAGATGAATGGACAATGTATATATATGAGATAGACTCTCCGGATATGTTTAACAAAGGAAACCTAACTATTACACTTCCACCAACCTTATGTAAAACATCTTCTCAAGTATGTGACTTTTTAACGGATCAAATCAATCATCCATCCATTCAATTTATTCATCAAGAAAATGAAGCTAGACTATGCATTACCATGTATGGAGTTAAAGTCATTATGAGTGATGAGGTTCGTGATATACTAGCATTTGAAAATAATACGTACAGTGATAGAGGTACATTTGAAGCAAGTGATGTAATATCCCTAACACGACGCATTCATTATTTTTATATTTACTCAAATGTCAGTGATATGGTACGTATAGGAGATACTGCAGCTCCTTTATTAACTGTACTACCATTTAATCCAAGACCATGCAACGTATTGACTGAAGTCAATTTCAAAAATCCCATGTATGTGAAGGTGATTCGCGATCGTATTAGTCAAATTGATATCCAAATGTCTGATGGAACAGGACAGGAAGTGCCATTTCATCGTGATGCAGTTTCCAATATCCGTTTACACTTTCGTCGTATCTAAGCAAGGTTACGATTTTTAGAAATATAGTGAAATGTCTTCCTTTAAAGTTTATTTACCTAGCAATGCTTCACAAGAGAACTATCCATTTAACCGTGCATCCTGCTATACGACACAGTTTATAAATCCTATTCGATTAGATGGTAACTGGAAAGTTGGTTTAGAAAGTATTACTTATAGTAGCAACATTGGTCAACGCGACGAAGTAGGTCAATGTAAGGTAACCTATCGTGATATTACAATTAAATATGCGAATGATCTCTATCCCATTCCTTACAAAACAACAGAGGACAATAAATGGAATTATAAAGCTTATAAACTTTCAATGTTGCCAGATGAACACATGTCACCTGAATCATTGGAAAAAGCGCTAAACTCAATGAATGGCATTATTTTAAAGAACCCCAAACATAGAGCATTTCATTTTGAAATTCATGGTTCTAGAATAAAGTACACTACACCTTATGAAGGCCTAACGATTCGATTTGGAGAAAAATTATCCCAGCTATTGGGCTATAAAGAGCGAATAAATTTGAGTTTAGATGGTCGGAGAGAGGTCATGTCTGAAGTCCATCTAAGAATTTTGAAACCTGAAGATTACGCGTTTCATGTATTTGATCGAAATGTTGTAAAACATTCTTGTCGTATTATCTTAAAGCATGCCGATGAGCCAATTCTATCTGCTGGCGAGTTTATAAAAAGATGGAATAAGGAATTGAACATTTATGGTTCACATATTAAATATCAATCCAAAAGAATGGTGATTACAACTACGAAACAGAATATGGCTTTAGTACTGAATGATGATGTTCAAAGATATATCCATCATGATGAAACAATTATTGGAACAGGTGTGTTTTGGCCAAGTGAAAAGTATGGAGCAAATCAAACTTATATGGAAGATATGAAAGAAATTCGATACAATCAAGATATTTGGATACCTATAAAACCTGATATGATGTATTACAGCACTGAAAATCGTGAATGGATTGTCGATATTTATTTTGATACGTTAGAATTTACGGGAGGTGTTATTGATAAATATTGCTCATTTGATATTTATCCGAGACATTATAAACACGTACAAGCATGTCTTCATGTTATAAAGTCTAATGTGAATACATGGTTACGAAGTATGACTAATAAATCAATCGATTTGAAGATTATAAATCATTATACACAATTACTGGTTCCTGAGAATGTATCGCTTACATTATCATCTAACCTTCAGTTTTTATGTGGATTTGACATGTTTCAATTTGAGCAAGGTTCATATATCAGCACATCAATAGCAACTACTCTTGATAAACGTGAACAAGAAATTTTTATTCATGTTGATATCGCTGAACAAACTAGCTATGGTATCAGAAAGGATCAATTCCTACAACATTTCATTCATATGAAATCTAAAGACTATGGTATTGTTGAAAGACGTTTCGAACCCATTGTATATTTGCCGGTTATTCGGAACTACATCGAGTCAATCACTGTTAAAATCTTAAATTCTTGGAATGAATGTATTTCCATTTCTAATTCAAAAACTATGTTAGTCCTTATTTTCAGTAAAGTAGACAATTGAAAATGAAGCATGTATATGTACAAAGATATATTTACATAATAAAAATGAAGTATCCAACATGCGTTTTTAATGTACATAGATAATGTATACAGAATAAGGGATTATTCAAGTCAAGTCTTTAAATATGTTCAAAAGAGATCACAATTGAAATCATCAATGAGATAAATGTTTGGGAAGGCTGTAACAAAAGATCAATAGCAAAGAACATCAGAAAAAAAAAACATGTACATATAAACCACAAAAATACATAAAAGAAAATAAGACCAGTTCAACAATGAATACTGCACCAACATATGATATGTCTGAACATAATACTTTAGCAATCACCTGTCATAGGAAGTGCGATGCGTCGTCGTTTGAGTGGTGGAATATTGGTCTCATAATGACCATATGGTAACGACGTGTTATTATTCAGCCAACATCGCTTATCTTCCCAAATTGATAAAGCTCTCTTTCTAAATGTTACTGTCTGAATGTTATGACTATGCGATTGGATCGATGTCATTTGGACAGTGGTTTCAGTTAGATTTTCAAATACTGTACGATACTCCTCATGAATCATATTACGGACCAAAGTTTTACTAATGCCTTTGGCTCTATTGATATTGCTATCGTCTTCGACCAAGATACTATACATTTTAGGTTTTAATAAAATCATTTCTGTGATGGTTCGACCTGCAGCTTCGTCTTTAAAACAACCGAGCTTTGCTTTATTTGCTACGGTAAAAAGAGGATGGTCATTCGAATAATTACTCGAGTCGAACTGATTGCGTAAACTACTATAAACATCGTTAAGACTTACATTAGCATGTGTACTCAATGCCAAGAAAAAACTATCGGTATCACCGCCTAATAATTCTACTTTTTGAATGAGATTACATTGATGTAGAGTTTCATAAAATAATTTATACATTTCTAATTTACTATAATCTAATACTGCTTGGCCGATGAAGATGGGCTTGTCCAATTTAACTTTGGATTTCATCATGCGAACTCCCACTACGTCTTCAGTGATTATATCCCTACATTCAAAGAACGGGTTACTTGATAATTTTTCAAAGTTATTTGGATTAGTAACTAATTTATAGTTGATGCGTTTTCGAACATCTTCCATTGTTTTACCAAAGAGTGAATTATTTTTTAACTTATAATAATCCTTTTCAAATGCATTCTTGGCTTCACTTCGTTTTTTACTATTTTTACTGATGTATGGCTCTAGAAATTTCTTTTGCTTGAATTTTATAGCATTTCGCACTCTCACTAACTGCATTCCCATTTTAAGATAAAATTTTAATATTGCAAAATGACAAATATACTTTTCTTTATTATGTTGTGTCATTAATAACTTCCGACATGGCTTAAATGTGTGCGAACTACCCCTATCGTCTGCCATCCTATTCCATAACTCCTGCATATATGTACTTAACATCTCACTAGTGACTTCATTACTTTCTGGCGCTAATGGAAAATCCTTAGTCTTATCATGTAAATGTTCTGGGTAATTTAAATCTATTTCAAATATATATCCTACTTCCCCTTCCTCATCAAGGGCAAGTATATTAGCTGGATCTTGGAAATGAGCTAGCTCGACTCCTTCAACCCAGCTAAATTGTGAATGAGGAAGATACCCGCACATAGAGGAGCCATAGAGGCTATTCTGGTCTATGTACCCTAGATGTATGTTAGGTGTACCATGATCTACATTTCCTACTTGCATAGTCTTCTTATGTACATTAGTAAAAGCTAATCCACCTCTGATCCCCCTCTCAAAAAATCGGTACATGTCTATGTCCTGCAGTAGATCTATTTCTTCTTCTGTATACTTAAATGCAGACATATAACTAAGGCCTGGGAGACTTATGAAATGAAGAGGATCCAACCGGTCATCTTCTCTAACTATGTTCCTAAACTCTTCAAACACATCAGCTAATAAATATACATCTAATTCTAAATATCGCACCATGTACTCGCCAAACGTCGTACATTCAAACTTCTGCCATGCTCCTTGGGCATGTCTATAATCCTCCTCACTACACTCTTCGCCCGTCAGATCATTCTTAAAGGCTTCTCGAGTAGGGAGAGAGGATTCAGACAACCGAGAGAATCCGTCAAAGTAAGCGTAGGGAAAGACGTCTTTTCGTTTTAAGACCTCATCAGTCAACCGAGAAAACCGTAATTTCATCCGCTGAGTGATGGGTAATGATTCCAAGTTATCAACTAACGTGGATAAGGCAGAGGAGAGAAATTGGAATGAGTCAATAAAGACAACGTCAAAATAGATGGTCCTATCCTCCTTTGTCTTTCCCACAGGAATCTTTGCTCGTAGAGACATAAACTTTTCCGACGACTGTGCAATGACTGAAAACTCCCAGTCCTTCATGTGACTTATACCATGTTTGATGAGTACATGGGCATCGTATGACTTAAAGTTATGAAATACTATAGGTAAGACGCGTCGTCTCAATCTAAGTTTTATATTACATTTCTGGCATAATGCCCCACGATATTCTCCACTAATGTGATCATGATCCCTACATTTTCGCTTATTTTTATTACTATTTTCATTATCTTCTTCAAATGTACATTTACATCTTGGACAAGAAGTTATGGACTCATACTCATATTTCTGTAATTGTGTCATTTCCATGTGATTACATGTTAATTCATTTAGATGGCTATACTGCTCTTTCACTAATTCATCTATTTTACCTAAGAATTGGGGAATGCAGTCGTCACCCACCCAAGTCATGATTCCACGTTTTTGACTAAGTTTAGCTTTAGGATGCCATACTTCTAAGCCGGCAATAGCGGCTGGGTGATGGGATTTCGTAGTGGGATCTATGAAACATTCAATATCGGCGTAAATAACTTTAAGTGGTGCCAGTTCATGTCCTAATGCTTCATATTTATGACTCTTATATTTCGGCATTACTTCTACTTGTAAGCGACCCTGTGAACAGGATTGATAATGTTCTTCTAATAAATGCTTGTAGTTAAATGCACGGCAGCAACGTTCGCAATACAATGTTCCTACATGTGATGTCTGATCTTTATACAATCTACTCAATTTAGGTATACTGCAGTAATGTCGTTGCTGCGCTTCACCCTCCCCTTTTATTACTAATAACAAATTGACAGTTCGAGGTGCTATGACATTGCGATTATTATATCTAGGGCCTTGCAAGCCTTTATGCCATACATGAATATTAATTTTGAGGTTATTATTGCGCTCAACTATGGGAACATCACGAGAAATATCTATATTATTTATATCGTCAATACCTGTAAAATCTAACTCGTTCTCCCATTGCCTATACTTACTTACTCTAAATCTGTTTGAATTAACTTCATTATAATGGAGAATGGATAATAATGCATACTTAAAACAATTTCTATCGACGTCTACATTGATTACGGCATTTTTATGTTTTAGTCTTGGGGGAGAACAAAAGAGCCATGACCTTTAAAAGTTTCGGTTAAGGACAATTTTAGAATAGCATAATCAACCCGTTCAAAGATTACGCCACGCGAATTTTTTGAAAAATTATCTAAATTTGTTCTGAGCGCAACTGCCTTTCGTACAACCCAGTCCCTTAACATCTCCAACTAATTCTGTCGGTAATCCAGAAATGTAAAATGCTTTCCTTTCTACTACTCGGCCAGTATGTGGATCAATCTTTACAAAATAAACTTTACATAAAATCCTAGCCCTAACCAGAAAATCTACAAGTAAAGGTTCAAAAATGCAACTCAATAAATCAGTCTCACTTTCAACCCAATTCCCTAAATCTAAAACTTTAGACACTGGCGTACACTGATAATCTCTAGCTAAACCATTGTGCGATACATTTCTCAACTCTACATTAGTATTATTACCAACAAATTGTTGGTGAGGGCTGTGGTGTAATAAATGAGAAGTTAAACGTACTTCAGATCTAAATCGCTGAGCGCATATATGACACGCGAAGGCTAAAGTATCATGCGCAGACATATCATGAGTAGAAGCAGTATTGATTGTAGAAGTGGACTTACCCTCTTCAGTGGATCTTTTTGATTTACTGCAGATGGTTTCCTGATGAACTTTGAGATATCGCAATGTTAAATACGTCCTCAAACATCTATCGCAACGGTATTTCTTTTGCGATCTACGTACATCACTGACACAGTCGGATGGGCCGGGATTCCATTGGCCTTGAGGTCTCGGGTCAGGATAAATGACAGTATATGACGTGGCCTCGGTTGGGTGTAGAGGTGGAACGCGAGAGGTTGTGGGTGGACGGGTTAATTCGATATCATAATCCTCGTCTTCTGAGGTCTCGACGTCATACTCATTTGAAGGTTGGGCTGAAGGAATAAAAAAAAAATGAACGTAATTAGAAAAATTGATTTAATGTAGGACTACTAAATAATAGGCCTATTACGTTTATTGATACATCTTCAACACAAAATTCAAACTTTTAACCCTTACACCGTGGTGGTATTATATATCTGACTGAAAATGAGTTAAAATAATTATTTTCCTCACTCTAATTTCTGATTAAATATAGTGTTTTTTAACTAACCCCTTCACTGCGGCATGGCTCGCGCTGCGAGCCATGAGAATTTTTCTTCAGTTGCGGATGAGATTTTTCTCTTAATATCAAATCGTGTAGGTAAATTAAGGCATTTTACAAAAGTTTATGATCCGTACAGCGGTCCTGGACGCTTACGGGATTATTTTTCACATGTATCTCAGAGCGAGAAATCAGCAACTGGAGGGATTTTATTCGGTTACATTTGCCGCAGTGAAAGGGCTAATAGACAATTTGTGCTATTTTTACATATATCTTATTATAGTTATTGAAGATCTTCGTTACTTAATACTCTCATGGCTGAATAATGATGATTATAATTTCACGCATGTCTACCACCTTGTAATTGTTCATAGTCAACTATAAAAACAATACTTGCTTCGTAATTTACTGATAACATTTCCTTCGAATCAGTTTAAGATGAAAAGAGACGCGTAGGCTATAATTTCTTGGAAATGTTTGATTATAATATGAAGCAAGCTGTATGGTGCAATTGAAGTATCGTAAAAATATCTACTTATATTGTAAACTTCTTCTGATTTATAGGTAAATAACAACTTGGTCATGATTAGAGTTCTGTGATAATAGAATTTCCAAATCATCATTACAAATAAAACCAGAAATTTCTATAGTCCCATAAGTTATAACAAAATATTTACTTATATTTTAAACATCTTTTGAAATTACTAAGGACTTTAATTTCATTGATCCTTTTCTTTACAACGACGCTTCCTTGAGCATTTGTTTTGCACATTACTTCAATTGATGTATATGAGCCAGTATAGTCTCGTGTGTATACATATGGGCTAAAAACTCTTAATACGAAAAACCTCTGCTACCACTAAGCCTATACATCAAATCACTCATTCTTGAAAACATTAAATTGAAGGTTGGATAGTAAAATCTTTGCTGTGAGTAAAATCTCGGGTAGAAACTTCCTCAAGATTTCATTTTAAGTCGGAGTAGGTCTAAAATTTGATGAAATTTGTAAATTGATTAACAGATATAGCAAATATATGCACTGTGGAACTTGTATTGATGAATTTAGAGTGTATGAAATGTCGGGTAGAGGTCAAAGTCGGATTACTTATGATCATATTCCAATTGAGAAAATATTCCATTTCAGAATTTATAAGTACATTGTTATTCATGTCTGGCTCAAATGTAAGCCGATTTCATATATGTTCTTTCTTCAGGGAAGCTAAATTGTGCTATATTATCAAATGATTGAAATTTCTTCTATTTTTATAAGTGTCCATTAAATATGATAAGAAATGACCAAAGATGTATCGGCTAGCTTTAACAATGCAGCGGCTGAGATTTCATCTAATTTAATCTAATTGATTTGACTAACTAATTTTATCTAATTTCCTCACAAGCTCAACAACCGACGACAAAGATATACATTGTTAAATATTCCCAACGCTTCACTTTTCTGAAGTTGAGATGTTTGCTAATTATTTTGAAAGCTAAAGGTGTTTACAAAAATAAAATCCTGTTATTCACAGAAATATCGAATCAAAGTTGCTTTATTCATTAACATGATAGCGAATTGCCACACATTGTCATTAAGAATTAAATATTTCTCACACTATGTCGTGAATAATGTATTCTATTTTTCTGAAGATGAAAGCATATTACTGTGAGTATTTTGATAACTAAAATAATTTCACTTTATCAGCTATACATTTAGTTTTCGAACTTACCATTCACGGGGTTTTCCTTTTCTTCAGATAATTGATTATCTAAAATAAATATATTGAATATTAATTTTCATTCCTCGTCGCTTGCATCAACTGGAATTAGAATTAACGATGATAGATTTTCAGCTATGAAATAGATAAATATAACTTACGGTCAACATTGTGATCATCGGGGGCATTCGGCAATATAGGTGTATTGAGTTCAAGTCGGATGCTGCAAATTATGAAGAGTTCGATAATTCAATATATATATATACGAGTATACATATACATAAATATATATATATATATTTATATTTAATTTTATCCATACTTACAATATTCTGATGCTAGGTTGCTGTGAAGAACCTTGTCGATTTCCTCTACTTGTAAGTCTTCTGACTGAATTCCTAATAGTTCATTTATAATAGCTGAAATAGATATAATAGGTTAGGATATAATCTCAAAATGTATGTTATATGGACTTACAATCCCAACTGCAAGGGCTCTGCCCTTCAAATCTCGTATTACTCCCGGCCAGTGTTGAGTCCGGTGTATTTTCATCGATCTCTTCATTCCAGTCGATCAATTCAGATTCTAATTTAGCAAGTTGGACTTCTACTGTAAAAGAAAATATTAGATATGAAATTATGTTACTTTTTTCTATATTTTTTTTTTTCAAAACTTACATTCATTCCGGTAGGATTGGTTCTCGCGTGGAGTGTTCCTTATCCTCGACCTTAAATTAGTACATTCCCGTTGGACAATCTCCATTATACATGGCGGGAGGTTTAGAACATTCTGTAACACATAAAAGGAAATTTAGTAAATATTGTATTATAGGTTTGCTATCAGATGAGAAGATTGATTTTGTTTTTACTCAGCTTTACATTACAACTAGGTCAGACCCGAAAGAAAAAAGTTAAAATTACAAAACTTCTGGTTGAAATATACAAAGTGTTTCTAATGTTAAAGATATAAAATATAGCTTTTACTGAACTGCAATATACTTGTATATTAGATCAATATTCTGGAATGGTTATGAGATTTTTTTTTTTTATTTTTTAGTCTAACTTTACATTAATTTACATTTAAATAAGTATGAGCAATTCCCATCTATGAGTTATAACTATAAGAATACATAACCAATATACTAACAATGGTATAAATATTTGATCACTTACCGAATTTTCCATAATAAAGGTATATCGTAGACAACGAACTCAGGAAATGCAGAGACTTGAGATGATAATGTGGAAAATACCAGAACGCATCGGTATATATTATGATGTTAAATTGCTTATTATCCAATGAGGATTGCTGTCATGGTATTATGACAGATAAAGGGAAGGCGTGTGTACTTGTTGTCAAGGGCGTTAGTCTTATGAATGAAAACGTGTAGTTCTAGAGAAATGTGGGATCATTCATTGAATTAGAGAGACACGTGTCAGAGTTCACTATTTAGAAAAAACAACTTGTAGTATTAAGACTTAATTTTATTTTGGCATCGAATCTGATGTGGGTCGTATAATTGACATCTAATCTGTTAGCGAAAGATAAACAGGATTGAAAGACATCTTAATGGTGGACAGCTAGTAACAGAGGTGATGCTGCTCAAGTAACGAAGTGATCTGCCTATAAGCTCCAAGGATGCGGATTCAAATCCTCGGCTTTTACATTAAAAATTTTAATTATTCAAAACATGCTTATTCGGTAACGAAGTGATCTGCCTATAAGCTCCAAGGATGCGGATTCAAATCCTCGGCTTTTACATTAAAAATTTTAATTATTCAAAACATGCTTATTCGGTAACGAAGTGATCTGCCTATAAGCTCCAAGGATGCGGATTCAAATCCTCGGCTTTTACATTAAAAATTTTAATTATTCAAAACATGCTTATTCGGATTAGTGATGTGAGCAGTTGTATGAAGAATCGAAACTGAAAGTATGACTCATCATATTGTATGAAGAATCGAAACTGAAAGTATGCGGGTGATTACCTAATAAACTGGCCGCTTGCTAATCGAAACTAGATTACATAACTGTGCGCAGTTTATCACATTCCTTCTACTTTCACATTTATAGAATATTGAAGGAATCCTTATGCTGCATGAAAGGCTCAGGATATTCCCACTGAAATGATTTTCATTCAAACTTACGCAAAAGCTTGACGTAAATTATCATCCGAGTGAATTCTGTCAGTTATTAGCTGCGTTACCATTGTGACAAATTCAATAAAATCAATTGTTCCATCGCCATCTTGATCCACTGAATCAACCATCACCTGCGAAAAAGGAGATTATTTAAACAGCGCTTAACGTCGGCTTTTAGATGCAAAATGCCAGTCTTCAAAAATCTTTTATCTTAATTCAGACAGAATCTACGTCTGTTGAGAACATCAATTCTTCAACTTTGTCTGCAAATGAAATGCTGCGTTAGAGGCTAACAGAATTCACGTGAAGAAGCAGCTCCCACGTTCAGTAATTCAGGCCAGAAAAGTTTAGCAAAAGTCATGCAAACATCATTTGTCTACACCAAAGGCAATTTTAATCATTCACTTGCTCCATCTATAGTAGGCCTATGCTTTGACTATTATTGTCTGGTTCTATTGTGTCCGATAACGATTATTGATTATTGATCATTGACACGCATTCTACTGCGCATGTCATGAAAAGTAAAGAATTGTTGACGCGAACTGACGACTTCTTCGCTTACAGTGGTAACAGAGCTAGCAGTTTCCAAATGGATAGTGAAATGGCTGCAAATGATATAGCTAAATTGGTTACGTTGCCTTTACCTCAATATGCTCAAGGTTCATCATTGAAAGCATTTGTAACTAAATTAGATGGTTATTTCAATATTATGGGATTGGACTTGGAGACGAAACAGCGAAGACTTACGATTTTGCCACTTTGTTTTCCTGCAACAAAATTTGATGATATTTGGGGAAACAATTGATGGGAGAACAACAATTACAAATCGATCCTGCAGAAGCTTGAGGCATTTGTTTTCCAGCAAAATCGTCCAGTGGATCCCTTGATATATTTCGTGGACAGGAAATGGCAATCGCATGAAACTGTTTTTGACTTTGTCAGGGAACTTAAACGGTGTGCTCACTTCATTACCTCGAACGATGCTGCTATTGAAAACCTGGAAAAACTTCAGTGTCTCGAATACTCCCCGATTCTATAAAGCCTTTGATTTCAACACCTGTGTCTCTGTCGGAAATCATGCAACTTCTGGAAGCAGTTCCCGTACCCGAGGAAGTCTCCACTTGTGTAGCTATTTCTACGAATAAACTGACAAGAACGCATACTTTCACATTTCTGATCACAATGGTCATAAAACTCATCAAAACGCACTGAAATTTCCGTGAGTCGTTGGTGAACAGATTGCTTGATTGTGATAATCACTTGATTGCAAAATATAACTATCCAATCATAACTTCTAAGTGATCCATGTAAACCGCAGACCCATTTCGCCCGAACATGCCTACTTGACAGGCAGTCTGACTGCCCGGTTTATGACCGCCGGTAATAATGCGTCTGTGTTACTTCGTACTGAAAATGCGCAATGTATGTCAAATTACAGTCACAACCAGATTAAAAATTTATGCTGTATTTCCTTACTTTTGATAGTAATGTTGACTACTATTAAAGAATATTTATGTGCAAAAATGAATAAATAGGATGACTGAATTGACATGTAACATAATGTAAATATATGTATGTACTTGTAGAAAAAATCCTATTACAAAAAATGAAGGACCAGCCATTAACTTATAAGTTGAGAGAAGTTCTTCTTTAACCGCTCTCCTTTATGTATTAGTGCTCGCGAGGTCTTTCAGCCGCTACAGGCGACTATCGTCAGGCAAGTGAATGATGAAAGACTGCTGTGGATGAGCTCAAGTCATCACATGGTCTTTCATTCCGACCGAAACATAACGTAGCAGTCCACAATAAAATACAATGTGGTAAGAGAAAATAATAAAACAAGTATTACTATTTAAGTCGACAGTAGAATTAATAAACGCTAATTTTGTGATTTAATTGCAATTATTTTGTAGCCAAATACGCTAACGAAATAAGCATGATGCCAATTGAAGCGCAATGCCAAAGAAGACGTCTGCCATCGCATGCCGTCATATAATTATTTCAGAACACTGAAACCTTGCGTCAATGTATTTTCACTTAATTAATAATCCTGCAGAAGCAATTCGATTGAGCAAGCCTGGCGAGTGGATTTAATACTTAGGAGATATCTTTAAATATGAAAGAAGCATGTCAAAAATCAAGCTCACTGACTAAGGAATATTTTTTTGGTATTAAAGACAGACATCGACCATCTTAATTGATGGCATTAAATGATATAAAATTAGATACATTTTGCAAATCATGTGACATTCGAATAACCATAGTCAGGGAATATATAATATCCTATGAAAGCCTTTATGCTACCTCGAAAGAGTAAAAATGGGACACATTCGGGCAGTTGCATTTTGAGAAGCAGTTTACCTTTCATTCCATTAACTCATTACATCTTAAAAACCGTCCGACGTTTCAAATTTTTTGAAACATTGGTGTTATGATATTCTGTTCCCCATATCTAAGTTGCTGAATTTAAAAAGCATATCAGAAAACCGCTATTACCATAGAGTAGGGATATATAGGTAGAGTGTCGACTCAAAAAAGTGTCTGTATACAGTGAAAATTTTCATATGAAAAGGTTCAGCATTTTGGGAAGATTAAGTTCCCGTGGTCCAAAAAATTATTTGAGCAGCTTTTGAAAAAAGTCAAGATTTTCCAATTTATATTTACTACCGAGATGACTCTCCTATATAAGTAGTATGAAACAAGTTGGATATCAAAAGGAATGAATATTTGATAATAAGCATCCTAACTAAGCGGAAATCAAGCTGATAATCACGTGAATTTCATGAATTGTATTATAATGAAAGTCTTCATGAAAAAGTCGCTATATTATTCGTGCTTTCTTTGCTAAAGTATCAAGTTTTTAATTCAATTTTCACTGGCATGATTTTATGACTCACTAAATTCATGTTTCACTTCTTGAATCTGAATAGTGTTGTGTAACCATTTACATCTTTCAAAGTTAAATGAAGTCATTGTCTTTGATTATGTGATTTTGCTGTGCCAGTGGCAGTATGCGTGTGATATGATCTTAATAAAATACTCTTGAGCTTAGGTTGAGCATGAAAGTAATAGGAACCTGCTAAGTTAACAAACATTACCTCTTCAAGGCTGTCATAACACGGAGAATCTGTGAAATACCATCATTCCTTCTGCATTACTATCATGATCAGTCAATTCCGTTGTAATTTCTGCAAAACTGCAAATATCTGCACATCTCACATTTGGTGCCTCGTGTATCTCCCTTGAGTTCATTTAATAAGATCGAAAGTGTATACACATTTGGGATTTAATAAATGCGGAGTTACCACTCTACCTAATAGAACTACTCTATGGCTATTACTTAGCTTAATTATCCCCTAAAATATAGAAGCAAATGCAAGCTTGATGAAGTCTCCTGGAGGCCACAAGCGTCGATATCTCAGTAGTGCAACTTCAGTGTAAAGAGAGGGAAAGTGAATAACACGGAAACTAAGAGTCAACTTCCAAAAATTGCAGCTTTTTTCTCCCGGAAATTCTAGGCTTCATTGCACTTTTGGCCCGGAAAATGAAGGCAGAGGAAAGTAAAGCGAGTAACACTGGCGTCCAATTCACCGGTTGACAGGTCGATCGGCAAAATGTCGGACTGGTCAGATCCTAGCGGCCGGTTCTTCTAATAACTCGAAATCATGAGCCAAATGGACAACGTCTATATCAATGCCAAAATGCAAACACTTTCAATTTTCAATGCAAACACGTGTATTTTGATTGCTTTTAAACTTGCCTGCAAATCATCTTGTGTTGGTGAGCAGCCCATCGAGCGAAGTGATTCTCCAAGTTCACTTTTTGAAATGTGGCCGTCTCCATCAGTGTCCAATAACTGGAATGCGGCTTTCAAATCAGTAACCTGGTCTTCTGATAGTTTCTCCATCAAATGGCACCGAGATTGAAATAGAACACGTTGCAGTAGCGATTGCACAACAATGGTGGTCACAGACGGATTCAATTCATTAATTTAACGCTGATATCATGGTGAGATATTCCAGTGACGGCAGAGATGAAGACAGGAAATACTGTCTCAGTCAAGTACCACAGCGCTAATTGCTTGCATTGTCTACTGCATTGCCAATGTCAGAATAGCAATGTCAGTCAGCTGATGCTTGCGCTTTGAGCATGAAAACGACAAGAAAGCAAAATTGAGTATTTTCAAATCAGTAAGAATCATTCAAACAATTAATAATCAAATCAATAATCAAAACATGACGTTGTACGAAATAGTCATGAGGTACAACATGGCGGTCTGCAGTCGTCGGAATTTGCCTTCAACACGACACGAAGCTGTTCAGTCGAAACACGACATGAAATACGACTGCACCACCATATCAAACGACACAAACACGAAATCCAAACTGCCTACGACTAGCACGAAAGTAACTCGAAATTTACCTTGCGAGCAATTCATTTAGAATTTATCATTCAATACAATAGTTGATTGGAGGAGACCACACCAGCTTAACGAAATTACAAAGTCATTAATAAGATAAAAATTTCTATGATTCCTGTCAAATAGCTGTAGAGTAGTGAACGATCTTACAAAAATCTTCTTAACAAGCTGCTGGACTCACAGATACTATCTCCAGCTTATAACGAAGGCAGCTGTGATAAATCGTGTCGCATACACCGAAAGTGGCTGGGTTGGCAACAAATGGCGGACACCTTTTCTACTCAATTTCGGGTACTAGACAGCGCGCTCGGCCCACCACCAGGCTATCTAAATTTTATGAATTTCATTACAAAGTTTTTGTACCAAAAGGATATATGCTGTTTAAGACTTATCGGCTACATTTTTTATATTCATGTATTTTTGTATTAGGTGTCCCATAAGACACGCTCTGAAGAAAACGTTGTTCTCGATACAGAATTGTTTAATCGATGTTTGGGGAGACTATGTTGATTCTACGTCACACACATGATATTTAATAGAGAAACTTTGTGTTTTATCAGTGTAGTAGCTTGTCAAAGTTAAGGGAAAAGTGACATAAATATTCCAGGCATTTTGTGATCAAGCTGTGACATGTATATGTGAAAGAAAGGGATGGGTTTTAAGTTTTTCCTCGCGAATGTCGCGCTCATGACATCGATGTCTGTCACCCTCTAAAACTTACTGTAGGCTCCATTTATTTTTTTCCATGGATTTGTTGTATTGTGAACCAATAGTAGATAGTAGTATATAGTAGTATCGAGTAGATCAAGGCAATAGTAGTATTCTCTATCTTCGCTGGTTTTATGTGTCTTTGCTTTATCTTGTTCTCATCCATGTTTCTGCACTAATTGTCACGTGTGAAACCTCCAATATGAAATTATGATTTTCAATGATGAAATATACATACACTTACTTACTTAAGCAACAACATTACAAATTAAAGGAGTGGGAAAATGTGTGATAAACAAATTTTACATCTTTAAAAAGCCATTCTTCTGAGACTTCAATTACAATCGCATCCTATGTTCATAATAAGGCCCAGCTTTCAATTTTCTTGTATTAAATTACATTTTGAAGCAAAATGAAGCCCCAATTAATTTGTGAACACATAAACTGACTCTTTAGCTATCGTTAATTCAGGGTCTGATGTTCCTTTGCTTCATGGTTTGCTGGATGTTGCTCATCACAGCTTGAAATCCACTTGTGACTTTAAATCTGACCTCAAACTGCTGTTTTTGGAAGTTGTTGTCGCTCGTTACTCTGGATTGCAACTCGGGTCGGGTTTTTTAATGTAAAACCCGTTGTAGGTTAACCGGATTATTTAAACGCAATAATAACGCGTGAAAATCGTTTTTGTTACATCATTTTTGTCAATGTTCGGTTCACGCAAAATTCAGGCAAGCCTCGTGCACACTGACGTTAATACTTACTATTGTAGTAGAAGGTAATTCATTTCAAGCTATCCATCAGTGGTGTTTCTATAATCGGTTCATCCCATTCATTCTATTTATGTGAATGACAGTGAAAGTGCTATTACAGCTACTACAAGATCGACGACGCGTTGTCGGATAATCACGTCATTTTTTGGTGATCGAGGAATTTTATTATCTTCGTCAACATAAATCCGCAGTACGAATGGATTATTCAAACACTGCAAAATAAAAATCGCCCTCACAACATACAGAGCACACTTGCTAATACAAAGATAAAATTCTGTTTGAAGAGCACTCTTTTCTCACATACGAATGCGACTCTGAAAGTTGTCAAGAATGCTGCATCAGAAAGACTCGCTGAGACGCCAACATTTACATGTATATACATGCAAAAAGAGATGTAGGTATAAGACAGAGCTCCATCAAAATATCATCATTCGTACTTACAATAGAAAAAATTAGAAATGTCGTCAAAAGATTCATAGAAAATTTTGACACATCGCATCAATAATTTGATTGTATACTAAGAATCTAATGAGCAACAATTTAAAGTCAGAGGCAATATCTATTAACAATATTGTCACTTCGTTAATTTCTTTCATCATTATTCAACAGTTCTCGAGCCTGCTAGACTTTCCAGAAAAGATGGCAAAAGACCTGATAGGATGACTACTTTTCCTTTTTCAATGGAACTCGCAGCAGTATGGGATGTCATCTGTACAAGCACGTTTGCCCAAACCTCGATCACTGAGTCGACCATTGCGCCTGGATCCGCTGCCAAAAGAGCTGAAGAACGCGATCTCTCCAAGTATCGCGTGCTGCTTGAACGGTACTGCTTCGAACCACTAGTCTTCGTACCGAGTGATCTCTAAGATTCCTGGTAAGGACTATATCCAGACAGGGTCATCGGATTTCCCAGCTTAATCGAACCGCGGGAGGCCGATTGGCTGTTTTACCGCATCTCTCTGGCGATTGCCAGATGGTCCAGGAGAATACGATTTTAGCCCATTAACGCCCGGATTTGTTTTAGCAATCAAAATTTAAAAAAACCCGTGAAATTTTTCACAAATATCTATTCTCATTACAAATTCATCGTTTCCGAGAAATTTCGTTCCGTCATCTTTTTTCTACAGAGGTGGCATATATGTATGCCATTTTCGGTAGAGTTGTCACTGTTACAGTAAGTGGTATTTTTTGAAACACCAAGCGTGAAGCCCAACGTTGCACTTTTCGCAGATGAGCTTTGATCTGCCATTAGAACACCCTTGACATCTTCTCTGTGTCTCGATCGTCACCGGCCAATGATCTTTGCGATCATGCCTATATGGATTTTGCAAGATCGGTGATATCAAAATTGTCGACTTCCGTTCGCGACTACGGAATGACTGCTTGAAACCGATGATTCCTCCCAATTTTCAATTTTAGGACGTTTAGCTGCAGGTTCATCTACTTCATCATCACTATCCTCATCTTCAATAATTTCAATTGCAGCCGGAGCAGACAGCAAACCCGATCCCAGGTTATTCAAACTTATTTCATCGGACTCGTCTTCTGGAGCACTATCTTCATCTGAATCATAATTGAGATTAGGCGGCGTTGCATAAATCGCGCGAATTCGGGAGCTCCGTCTTATCCCACTTTCAGCGGTGTCTAACACCTCTGCCAAGGTAGGTCGTCGTCTCGCAGAATCTCACGTACTTGTCGACCCTGAAAGATAAGAGCAAATAAGCAGCTGGGGAATTCAGGCGATTAGAACACTAAGCGGCAGATTCACATGTCGTAAGAAACGTGTCACAGTCTTGGGTAAAACTACGACTATCACGGCTATGCGTCGCGGGTTAGATCCCCAGCGCCGCTAACTATTTTCACTTTGTTTTGTTGTAATATCATTGTTTGTATTTTTTTCAACGTACAAATACATCTTCCTTCTTGTAATGCTAAAGTCAATGATCGGTGATTGATTACCATCGTAGCGCATCCATGATTTTATGCAAAAATTGCTAATAAAGGTTCAATTATAGACAATAAACCTGTATAGTAATACCATAAACTTGTATTATTAAGATACTGCTCTTTTCTGAAGTACTTTTTCACATAACTAAAACTGATGTCATTAGAAAAGGGCATTCTGCAATTCTCATCTGCTGACTTTGATTTGTCCCATGTGCCAACCCTAATGACAGCGTACTAAATAAAGTACACTTTTCGATAATCAATTATTCATACTACACACTAATTACGAAACAAATATCCATTATATTCATTCAAATAGTATCATTATTCATTACTTTGCCGACAGTTATGATGATGCAATATATTCAAAGTAGATAATTTCACACTTACTCATTCGCCATGTTTTTTGGTAGAAAATTGTTTCAAAAGCCGCGGGAAAAGAAACACTAAAATAAAATGTTGAGGAAATACACGTGGTTCAGTGATATTTTAAATGAATTTATCGTTTTGAACGTCATTGTCGCCGAACTGCATAGGTTTCGATCAAAAATATGTTACTCTTTCGGTGTACTTTATTTATGCCATTGTCGTTAATGGGTTAGTTAACCTGGACAAAAGGTGTGATACCGCAAAAATGGTCATGCGTGTACATGTAGTTTAGATTGATCTTATTAACATACCAAAAATCACCGCAAATCCGTCGTGTGCTCTTTGATTACACTATATTTCATATTTTCTTCTTCAATTCCTTATGCTTTTGCATTTTCGTATTTATTTTGTTCTTTCAGTCTCTTTGTATCATGAGTTTTATATTGTTAATGCTGAAATAAATCTGATGCAGTATTCATTGTTTCATCATCACGCATTCATGTTATACGTACATTATTCATGTGTATAATTCACGAAAACTTGTTCCTTGATGTAGTCAATGATGACAGTAGGCCTGCGCGTAGCGTGCTGACATCGATATGAGGAAAAATGATCAAATTACAATTGATTCTTTCCTTGCAAACGTGTTTTTGATAATTCGGAACTGCATGCTTGATATTTAACACAACCGCTTACTGCATTGTGCAAGTGGTCGCTGGGAGATCTTTTGATTATCGCAGATGTATAGTTCACATGTTCGGGCATACATAAGTGTATACTAAAAGTGCACATGTATGTACATTAGATAAAGGTGTTCATCTTTTAATGTGGAATCAAAAACCAACATAAACTGATTTCGAGGGAGCTACCCTTGACTTCAGAAAAACCCCAGCGGATTACCCGGGTTGTCATTTGCTTGAAGTCGGGTAACACGGGTTAAAGCAAATTAATAATTTAAAGTATTGTTTGTTGACAACCTATGGAACATCCCTTTGTAGAATTTTTTTTCTAGCAACAATTGCACTTGGTCTTTTCCTTTACCTTCTCCTGCTTCTGTGGAAAGCGGCTATCACGAGATTTCGACATCGTAATATCTAAGCGCCTCAACTGTAAGTGTAGACTGTATAGAAAAACATGTAGGTGCGGAAGTGCCATCCTTTACACCGAACTTCCAATAAATGTATAGTTTCAACTTGGCTACTTCAGGGAATTACAGATTACATTCTCAATTTTTTCAAATTTGTCCGATACTTTTTAGCATTACACAATTACCACAAAAACATCGTGGACGAAAAATCATGGAGTGAGTGTGAAAAACATGCACATTGAAGAGAATTGTCGTCTCTCACTCAGACTAGAACTGACCAACAGAGATTAAAGTGGGAAATGTGTAAATTTTTGGGAGTTCAAGTACAAATATTTCCCTTTTATGATGTCAAAGTACAGAAAATACATTGATACAAACAACATTTCCGAAATTCAATGATGCAGATATACTTCATGCAGAATGTCCAAAATTCAAATACAATTACTGAAAAAAAGGGTTTAAATTAAATGTATTTCAAAAAACAAATGCAAATTAAATATCAGTTAGCATCCCAACACAAATCGGTTACACCTCATTCTAAAGTCTTTGTATGCAACATGAAAATACAGCGCATATAGCTTTGTATCTGCAGCTTTTTGGGCGAAAAAAAATTGACGGATTATGGACAAATTTCAGGACTATCATTTTTTTAGTAGCTATTTATCTACAATTCCTGCTTATAGGTAGGAGGATTGTCTATACGTCGAGTGCAATTGACATGCAAGCTATTTTATGAGAATGTTGCATTTAAATCGTCTTTTCCACTTACTCATTGAGTTCAAATTTTCTCAAAATTTCCCAGATGTATTTCCTATGAGTCGAGACTCAAAGTTGTCGAGAATCTCCGGGAATTCCGGTGAATTCTTGTGGTAAACCATAGAAATGAAGTGATCGAGACTTCCTTGGTGATTTTACTTGAATTTTTCTCTTTTTCTGATTTTTCCTTGTCAATAATTTACTTTTCGCTTCATTATTTTCTGGGTAGACCATGCTTCCTACTTCTTTTATGGTTGTCCTTCTGTTCTTTATACATTACATTCTCATTGTCCACGTTATTGCATGTAAAGCTGCGAGTTTTATTTACCATCTGTGCATTAATGAGTGTCGGCCGCGAAAGCGCTCTGGGTATTATTAAATGTACAGTCATAGATAATGGCGTTGACGACTTTTCTGTTCTTAAATCCCATTTCACAAATAGAGCTATAGTGAACCTATTTTGCAGAAGTCAATGTCAATATTGTTCTATTTTATGCTTTATTTTTGTGCTATTGCTGCAATGAAGTAATTTTGGTGGAAATTATTCAATTAAGCCTACAATGATGTTTATTTAATAAAGGCACGATAGCAGCACGCAGTTTTGAGATTTTAATTGATCACATAACTACAAAGCATTAATATATTGAATGTGTGCATTATTATGAACATAGTTCTCAGTAAAGGCAAAGATGATGCGAAATTTCAAATCGGAAATGTTGCGTCAACGCAATGTTCGATTGCAAAGAACTGATATCACGATAGCATTTTAGATATCCTAACTGAACTTCTAGAAGCATTTGTACTCGATAAAATGAGAAATGTAAGAGACTAGAGGAGATCTTCAAAGTGGTGGGCCTCAATTAAGTCATCCTTAGGTAGATAATCTTCGGTCTTCTTACGAAAAGTTGTTTGAAATTTCTTGCGAAGGGCCTTGTTGAGAAAATGATGCGTTGCATATTTCAATTATTATGATATTCCTTAATAAGGATAAATGTATTTCAATAAGAAAGGCGGAGTAATTAATGAGCACATCGAAAAAGACATTTATTTGCCTTTAATACCATTCCTGACAGGTACTTCACACCACTCTAATGTTATTTGATTATGAAAACCAAAGCAACATAAATTTTGTTTTTAGCGAAATTCTTCATATGTTGCAGCAATTATGATCAACTGCACCAGCTTTAGATGAAGTTGTGGTTGAAAACAACGAATTAGACTATATGAAGAAGTATGTTTTCTTTAATTCATTTTGAATCTTTGGCTTTCAAATATGAGTTACATACAAGAAGACTTCTTTCTGAATGTTCTTCGAAAGTTTCATGTCACAGGCCTTTACTGAGATAGTTAGTTGATTTCTGCAATGTCTTTAAATTATTGTAGGTATGAAAGTAAATTTGATGGATGCATTGTTTGCAAAAAAGACAGAAAATACTTTTTCCGTCAAATTTTCTACGCTTTTCCATCCTTATGCATAATACTTAATCTCAAATGCATTTTACTTGCAAAGACTTTCTTCTACATTGCTGC
Organism: Prostheceraeus crozeri; assembly: GCA_907163375.1. Lineage (NCBI taxonomy): Eukaryota > Metazoa > Platyhelminthes > Polycladida > Euryleptidae > Prostheceraeus > Prostheceraeus crozeri. Next base: position 315,607 of record CAJQUW010015190.1, on the reverse strand, counting down.
AAAATTCCCTACTTGTGATTCCATACATAAAGCTATATGTCAAGAATCTCGTAGACATGTGCAAACTTCTTCTCGAATATGATCAATTTCATTTAAGGAGAGATCCTTACGTTTTTTTGTTGCGCGAAGAGAGAAAGCTGCTGTAGATGATAAGGAAACGACTTGATGAGTATGGAGATCACTCATTCTATTTTGTGTACAATGCTATAATGGCAAGAAAAAGTAAGATGCTTGGACTCTTGATTATGTCCAAACTTGATGTGAATAACCAGATGTAGAAATACGTATACAAGTGTATCTCTCAACTCAACGACAATATAGTGTGCAGTGCTGTTGAACTGATCTTTCCAAAGTTGAGGACGCGCGCACAGATCAAATGTGGGAGATGCGCATCTATATACCTACTAAATAAGTGTCTCAAATAGACGAGCACGTGAAATAATTCCCACTACGATGCGCTAGTGTTATTTTTCAACTTAATGCTATATTCGTCCCAGTTGCTTAAGCGAGACTAATTAGCAACAAAATTCATGTGATCGATGAAGAAGACACGTGAGTTGCGAAAAAACACTAAACAGCCCTTTCCGATTTTCTTTATGCTTTGAAATGTAATTATCTAGAAAAATTCGAGAGACCCATAACCGCAACTCATTAAAGATTAGATTATTTGCCTAACTACTGCATCTAGAAGAAAGTTGACATATTAATTCTACAGATCTAAAAGTGCTACTTCTTATCGCATTTAATCAGGCTGATGCCGTTCACAATTATTGCTTGGCTGTCGTCTCGTCCCCGACCTATCAAACAACTTCATCGTTAGGCCAAGCTCTTTGTGACTTCCAATCAATTCCTTCTCATACATCCTATAGGATCATAAAAGAATAATTTAAATGCATTTTTGAAAAGTATAGGGTGAAGTGTGGAATCTATACACATTTTTCAACAGCAATTGAAAGCAACCTATTTGTTTTGTACATATTACTGAATGACAATCAATTCCAAAGTGAAATCTAATAATCTCAGAACTACAAACATCAATTAACAATGATTTTTGATTAATCATCGGTGCTGTTTTCATGGATTCTCACTCACAACTAGGAGTGATTCCAGACTCGTTTGCACCAAGTCTGTCTCTGATAGTTCATACTATACGATTCGGTAGTTATATGTCTAGAGACATGGTGCTTAAAATGAGCAGAAAAAACATGTGTAGAACATTTTTTAAGAAGCGATTATTTAAGTGATTTTTTCGATGATAGCCGAAAATTATATAATCATCATGACAGCTCGTTACCATCAACCGTCAGGAGGTGCTGAACGCCGAAAGCCCATCTTGCAAAGTGACTTTTTAACTGATGATGATTTTCGACCAAAAAATTTAAATAGTTCTCTACAACCTCACATTTTTGCACTAAAATGATCAGTCATCGAGTGGTCAGCTACATCATGCAATAATTTGAAAGATTATGGACAATACCCGCTTTTAAAGTTGCAGCCATGTCAGCGGGTCAATCTGAGATTTGCAATAAGCAGCAAGTTAGTGAAATTTCGACTAATTGAAATTTTGCTATTTACAAATCTCAAATTGATCCGGGTATGACTGCAACTTTAGATAGGGAGTTGTGAGTAGCGGCAATTAAGGTTTTAATGCTTTAATTAAGAAATAAAGATGCGATATTCTAAAGATGATTTTATCATTTCATCAGCCGGCGTGGCGAAAATTGGACTGAAGATCAGTTGGCTGACGCTTTGAAAGTGATTGGGGGATGGGGTACGGAAGGTCCCGACTCACAGCGGATTTACCAGTCGGACGTTGAAGGCATATTGCTCGCAAATCAACTCAGAAGTGACAGAAGGCCAATACTTTCATAAGAATCTGAAAACTAAAATCGTCGACCATGTATTATCAAATTTGCAGAAAGGCTTCCAGTGACTGCTAAGACCCCTATGATAGCTTTGTGGATATCTGTAGAGTTAGCCCAATTGCTCCGAGGATCGCTCTCCTCTGCAGAGTCAAACACAGCTTCAGAGTGAGGTCTAACGCACCTTTGTTAGGGTCGGTTGGCCCCAATGACGCTAACTTACATTATTTATACACAAAATGAAGATTTACTTATAGGTCTATTCCTTCAAAAATGTTTCAACTGGTGCCATTCAAAAGCTGAGATTCCCAACTACTTAACCAGCATCAGTAAAGTGGAATATTGGTAATGCGTAGTCGAATCGCGAATAGCCGAATAGCAGCTCTGCCTACACTCCACATTGGAATTCACTATCTGACTTGCAAAACAGCAGAATGTGTGAATACCACATTTGAATTATATTGGTCCTCAAGCGACTGTGTACAATGCATTGCCTACCTTCGTTTAGATTCATCAAAGGCACACGACAAAATAAAATGTCTAACAAAGTTGCGTCTTGTCAAACTTGCACTTTTTGAATATCAAGTGAGGTCCTGGCATGAAAAATGATACCAACAACGATTCGATGTATGAAATGCAAAATGATACAATGAAAAAATTGTTCATCAAGATGAGGACGACGTAGCTACAAGTAGCATCTGCTTTGGACTGTAGTGAAATGCCGGTCAATATGACTTACAAGTCAAAGTAAAACATATCTCTGTTCAAGAATTTCGTAATGAAAGACATCAAGAGCGGATTTTCGTCTGTAATTGGAAATGCAATAAAAACTACCAACAAATGCTTTCGTCATTACTTAAATATTACAAAAATTCGTTTTATGTGCAAATCAGATATTCAAAACTTATCACGATAGGCTTGGGTACATATCACTCATGTTACTTGTGTTCTTATATAATAAAATATTTGAATGTTACTACTCGTACTATTTTAGACAGTAGTGATTTATCACTCAGAAATAGTAATGTGGGCTTACGTAGAAATGACAGCGTTTAAATTCAAGTGCTTTCGCAACATTTTTTTTAATCATGTGCTGCAGAGCAGTGACAAAAGCAACTAACGCGGACTTTTGGGGCTACAAAATTACATGTACTTTGTCACATGGTGAATTATCATTAAATGATCACCTCTCATGCGATTACTTTCTGGATAGTTCTCATGCAGATACGCATGAGTTTTATTATTCAATTTCAAAGTGATCGAATGACTCGAAAGCATTTGTTAAAAAGTGTGAAACAAAAGACTGCAAAAAGAATTGCAAATTCAAAAATGTCAGAAAATATTCTGCAAAATGATTGATTATTTTTGCCAATTTCGAATATTCAAAATTCCTCAAAATACGTACTGGAATGCACAAATACTTGGCAATTAGCCATTAGGATGTTGTGAGGCAACATCTTGATTATCATGATTTCATTGTGAGGAAACATGAGTTTAAACCGTTAACAAAGAGTATAATGAATTTGCAATTCAAAATGAAATTTTATCTAATACTTTGAATGATTTACAGAGAATCAAGATTACAAAAAATAATATAAAGAAAAGTGAATGCGATATGCAAATTCCTATAACCATCAAATTTCTCGAATTTCATTTTTCTACTGCCTTCAAAAGACAAAATGAATACTATAAACAGGCACAAAACTCTTCGGTTTTTTAATGCAAAAAGACACAAGTCTAGTCAGACAAATCGTGGAATCAATCCACGAAGGCCCCTTTCACCTTGCCCGTCGGATCTTGATAACGAATATGCCACTGAGAACAAAATACACGGATGTAATGATGAAAATAATGATGTAACCAAGTCCAATTCTACAATTCACACGCTCAAATAAGTCCAGAATTACTCCACCCACGGGCACAGCGGTTGCTTGTGGCAGTACCATCGCCTGAAATCAAAGCAAACATCGATAGATATCATCCACCAGAAAGATGGTTAAGTAGCTTAATAGTGAAGAATGCAGAAAAGTGCAAAATGAATGTAATAATATCACCCCTGACTTGCGCACCATTACTTCAATGCGTATTTCTTTCGTGTGATTCATACGTCATGTCAGCAAACCGACAATTGGCTCGAACTTTCAATAGCTACATGATACGAGTATATGTTACTTGCTCCCCCGCAAAGTTCCGCAGTGCCTAAATATTCCTAAAATATCATTAAAACATTTCTAAATATTGTTAAAGTTTGAACGAATTTCATTGATTTCAGATGTTGAAGTATGAGAAGCCGTTAACTGAGGCGCAGCAAGAATAACTGTGTAGACCAACGGCGATTTGCAAGTAACGATGAAAAACATGAATGAACAGCTTTGCGAAATGTAGACATCAAAACCATTTTATGAGGCTTTTCGTGCCTATCAGACGAGTATATTTTCTTCTATATAACCAATCGTTTGGTCTCAGGAATCTATCAGGAGTCCTTGAAGAATATTTTGTGTATTTACTTTGATGTTCGTAAAAGTTAAGTCTTTGAAAAAGATTAAGAGCAATTATTTAATACAATTTTATTTCTTCGGTTGACCGTGGGTGGTCTCAAAGCAAATTTGAAGTCCATGAGCCCATGAACCCGCTATGATCCAAATATTACTTTAATGAACTTGAGCTGTGAGGGCCTACACCGCGAAGATAGGGGAGGGAGTTTCAAAGCTGTGAAATTCTCATTCGATCTGCTTGAACAGTACGACAACTGTGGAATAATACAATCACTTCATAGATTAATGCTAGTATCCGTAGAGGCGATTGCTAAATTTTAGTCTAATGAGATTAGGAATAGGAATCTGTATCTAAGTCCGCTATTCATTGGAAATGAAGAAAAACAACATAAGTACTAGATAACAGACAGGATCATCATCTTTATGTTATAATTTTAAACAATAATTGAAGTAACATTTGTTGCGTAAAAAAGTTATTTCGATTTTTCTAATGTTTAGGTAAAACATTCATCTTCACTATCCTTTGTTCTGAATATTTTTTTACACTTTTGTGAATTATGCATACGTAATCATCTCCGAATAGAGTGTGCTGCGGTTTAAGTATAAGGAACGTGAGCTTTTGATTCAAATGACGAGGGGCTCGTGAAATTTCCTGGTACTCATCGGACGTGATTAATCTTTTCCAATGGTCCGCGAGGAATTTGAGTTGATAGAAGTCGATCCATGAAACGCTGCATATTTCTTTAGTCAAAAGAATTAGGAAGACAAAGGTTTGATCTCAAAGGGATGAATGATGACACTGTACTTAATTTGTGCCTTCTCTCAAACCTCGTCAAATTTCCAGTGTTTGAAAAGTATTAGATATGTCCCTAATTCTTTAAATATTTGTCAGGAGTTTCTGATTCCTATTCTATTCCATTCTGCATTGTCTGTTAATCTATCAGTCGAAGCAAGGTATTGAGAGAGAACTAATAAAAGCATCATTTAGTTGAATGAAAGACAAAGCAAACTCACCTGCTGCCAAACTGCGATATCCCTTGATTTGTCCTTTTCCGCCGGTAGAATATCCATCAATAGAGCAAAATCTACTGCTTGGTAGCCGCCAAATGCCAAACCTGAAAGCATCAAGAGCACTATAGAAATCGTCAGAGGTTGAAAAACAATACAACACTACCAATAATTTAGTTGTGGTTCGTAGCTTTGGCCATCAATTATCTAATTACAATGGCTATTAACTGCCAAAATATCATAAACAAGTTAGAATTCAGAGTTCTGATTATTGTAACGATAGTCTTCGTTTAATAGAGCTACATTTTCTCATGTGTACAGTCTCTCTAAGAGACGCGTCAGTAATTTTTACAGTTTAGTTCATTTTTACATACAAAATAGCACATTTTTCAATGGCATTCTTTATTCATTTATTCATTGCTCGGTTTAATACATGCGTTTGTGAATAGATCGAGCGGTTGTGAAAAATTGTGAACCGAATTGTTCTCAGTTCTCATTATCTTTATCGATTTATAGCATGCATATTGGCAGCTGTTCAACACAGCAACACGACGACAAGATGCCTTAGAGAAGTAATCCACCAATAGCTGTTGTGAGCGTTAAAGTGGTGCCTGATAAATTCTGATAAGTGGAGGGCCTATATTCTTCAAATCGTTGTGACTGCAAGGAACATCCACTGTACCGCTCTTTTAATCGCAGCTTGAACCTCGTCAACTAGGTTGGTCACTAACTGACCACACAGATGTTGTATGGAACAGTTTGAAAGGCCATTGAAAACGAAGAATTTTACTTTTTCATCAATGACTTCGGGATATCTGAAGGAACTCATGTAGAGACATTCGGCTCGAGTGCGGATTCTACATGTACACCACATGAGCGGGAAATCCAGCGTTTGCTCGATGAAAAAATATTTTACTTTTGCATCCAAAGTAGTCCACATGAAGTAATTTTTGGGTTTCCTATTGCTCACAATGGCAGTAGATCGCAGCATTTGTGATTATGCCTTCCTTTATACAAAATTCTTTGTCATTCAGTCAGAATTCAAGTGATTTGTGAATCAAAAGCAAACTTGCGTTTTCACTGAGTGTGGATCTGCGTAAGTTGTGCAGTATAAATGTCTATAAGTCACATATGTAATAGTTTTGATTCTCATGTCTAACACATACGCATCTCTAATTCTAGGGTTCCATTATTCAAAGAAATGCCGTGTATGATGACACAACAATTAATTTTGAGCAATTTTCGCTTTATCTACCGTAAAATTCATCAGACTAGGATGTTTAGAGCATCAGACCAACAGAGACATCAGTTTAGTTATTGTATCATTGAACATGAAGCACACGTAAATTAAAAAGCAACTTACCAAATAAAACGGCGAGTCCACAACTCATATAAAAAGCATAATGACCTCGCATTCCTGCCAAACCTCCGGCAACGATAGCCATTAAAATGGAAGCAATGATTATCATCGGTTTACGTCGTCCAATTCTATCCGAGATGAATCCACAAGCGACTGAGCTGAAATTCAAGACATGAAAATCACCAGAAAGAATTAAACATCATTAATTTTATATTCATGAGCTAACTTGCTTTCTTTGCAAGTTTTCAACTGTAAAGTGGATACATAGAAATAACATCGTTTCCATGATGGTTGGATGACCCATGAAATTTACGAAATTAACAACATGAACGTTTTGTAGTCAGGGATGCGGAGTCCTATCATTTTGATAGGACTCCGACTCCTACTCCGCGTGGCCAGTATATATAGCCCAGTTTTTTGAAAAAACTGGTGACCTACATCATAGATCATTATAGGCTTACCTGAACCTATCTTTAGTGATCATTGTTGTATCAGTTATCAATCATTTTCGATGAAAGTTTATCAAACGTCGCTTTAAGTTGGATGCATGCGACTCGCCTCCTCCCATCTTGTGGATGTCTGCTTCACACGATTTTTCTCCAGTCTCTACCAGGCAGGTAAATTCCCCATCCCTCTCCAAAAAATATGAGTACACTTTCGATCTTAATATGCGCTTTGGAGGAGCCATCACACACGGTCAACGTGAGGGTATGAGGTGATGTTCTCAAACAAACTAGCATTTCATTTTTGTCTCTGATGTGACCTTTGGTGCGTAGGTGTGATCGAGGCTAGGAACGCTTGTCTTCTCTACTAGATCACAGAGTGAAAATACAATCCTTTTTTCACTATCACGGTTCATTCCCTCAACTATTTCAAGCTTTGCATGCAGCAGTGTCTCTGCACTTTTGTTTGACGGAGAAAGTTGACATCAAGACAATGACAGCTATACACGAGGATAAATAATTTTTTTGTATTATATTTCGGGTCTAGTTATAGGCCGCAGTCCGGAATGTTATCATTTGATAGGACTCCGACTCCGCATCCCTGGTCGTATTGCATTCTAATTTTAGTGACATAGGAGGAAGCAAGCTGGAATTTCTCAAATCTGATTGCAAATACGTGATCAGAAGACCGAATTTAATCATGTGGATATGAATTTTGCGTTTAAATACTCTGTAATTGAAGTCCATTCAACTCGCTATCATAATGAGTGTCTAAAAATAGTATGAATTTTGTAGAATAGGCAGGCACCGTTTAATTTTTTGAAGGATTACAGTTCAGTCCTGATTTATCCGAATATCACAATAAAAATACTTTTTTGTTAAATGCATGCATGCATCGATTCACAAAACTCACCGATTTTCTGAATTCTATATTTTCATTCGTTTTCATGTTGCATAATTACGGGACTTAACGCTCCAGTTTTTCAATGAATAGAACTACAATTCACATCGAATAAGCAAACTGAGTCAAATCTGACAGATGGCATCCAGATAAGAGGTATCCACTTCATGGCACAATAAGTGTGTGTAATTAATTCATCCACACATATATATTTTTCAAAATCGAGCACGGTCCTGCGGAAGTTGGTATTCTAACCTTTACTCTATGCTTCGAACTACTTAATAGACATGCCATCGTCGTTGCACTGTCAGCCTTTGGAGGACACCAAACTTCCATGTGGAAGCAATATCGTTGAATACTTGACTTTCATAACTTATGTGCAGGATAAACGACATAGGGTGACATTCCTGCATTTGCAGCAAAAACTCATATTCTATATTCAGACATTCCATATTTAGATGTGTTTGAAAATCGTAATTATCTCCAGCTTATTTGCGTGACTCCAAATTGGTCAGATTTTTACACAATCTGATGCAATGCAAGTGGTGCTCTTGACAACTATGACATCCTATCCTGTGAGAATGATGCAATTTCCGAGATATCAACCAAAAATGTTGCATGAATGTTGGAAAATGGATTAATCATTACTTTTTCCGATAATTTGATGATATGAAAACACCATTTAATTGCTCGGCGCTTCGTCCGTTCTTGATAGAGCAATACACGGAACTGCATCTTGGCTACATGCTACATGAAATCGCTGTTTGGATAAATAAAGGAAAATAAGGAACAAAGAGAAGAGGACGGGAAAAAATGAAGAAAAATAAATAAATAAGTAAAAATAAAAAATATTTTTCTCAGCACCATTTTGTAGTTGTTTGTTTATGATTTTTTTTGCAATAATTTTCTATTTTTATTTATTTATTTATTTTTCTTCATTTTTTCCCGTCCTCTTCTCTTTGTTCCTTATTTTCCTTTATTTATACTCACTTATGTTACTTTACTTAGTACTTCAACTCAATTGTCTTTTAACTTATTCGATTGTTCATTTATGACTTGTACACGTGTTTTCACATTAGGTTGTCAATCGTTGTCTATTACTGTGTCTTTATGCCTAATTCTCCGTCCATGCAATTTGTCACTGTCAATCAATAGTGAATATTTGTCAAACAGCGATTTCATGTAGCATGTAGCCAAGATGCAGTTCCGTGTATTGCTCTATCAAGAACGGACGAAGCGCCGAGCAATTAAATGGTGTTTTCATATCATCAAATTATCGGAAAAAGTAATGATTAATCCATCAATTGTCAGAATATTGTATCAATGGGCACCAACAAAGAAATATTAATAGTTTGAAGAATATTGAATTACATTGTCTATAAAGTAGAAAACATGAAATCAGTGAATCCTATATGGACTGACTGGAGCGGTGTTATCATTGTATTAATAGTGATTCTTACATTCAAAATGACAATTGCAGATTCAAAAATTTTCAAAATGACTGATTTTCAAAGTCAACCAATATGGTGATTATAGAAATTAGTCACTTAATTTGCATGGATTAATTATGTGCCAGCAGGAAAATCGAGGAAAACTCCCCAAAGTTTTGGTTGATGGTATTTTAAAGCTAAAAAATAAAAAATGATGGGTCTTGTGGCATCGCCTTCTCATGGTTGATAGCAGTGGGCGAGATGCACCCGTGTAAAGCACTTGTAAGATGTGAGTTACATTAAGAAGTGTGTTGCTTGCACAGATGATTTTCGAATTTCGTTTTCTGTTTATGGAGGGTCTAAGATGTGTTATTGATTTTGTTTCTGCCATTTTTGTGTCTCGAGTGTTGCTCTGTTTCAGAATGAGACCGACCTGAAAGTGCTTGATACCGTTTATCCGTCCGTGTTCTTCTATTAGGTGGTTGCATAGCGCACCATTGTTTGTTTTATTCTCAATTGTTTCAACAACTGGTCAGTTAGGTAGAATAATTATAGTTAGATGAAGATGAAATTACTGTGATGAATTTCAATTTATTCACCATTATAAGTAGGCCTGTGATTTCTGTACTTGCTCTCAAGACTTTAAAGCTTCAAATTTTAGTTTGGGAGAAATCATTATTCAAATAGAGATATTAAACTGAATAGCAAGATTGAGAAATTTCACAAATAAAGCATATTGACATGAGTTGATTGAGTGATTGTTATCTTCTGTTGAAAAGAGCTTGAGAGCTTGAGAAAAGTAAGTATTATCCAACTTGAGGAATTCCCGAAAATTAGAGATGTCATCGACTGCAAATTCTTTAGCGAGGCCTTTCAAGCGCTCAGCAGACTATTTTCAGTCGACTGAGAATGACAAACAACGTCCACAAATGAAAAGTGTTCAATGACTTTGTTAAACCAATATCACAGCAAGCTAGATTCTACGTATACTGAATAACACAAGTAACTTTCTCATAGTTAGAAAATCGAAGACGACATGAATCTGATGAAATAAGAGAAGAGCCACACGGAAAGGCAAAGTCAGGAGACTATCAAAAACGCAGAGACGCGAGAATGTGTTCAGCCGATCGACTTCAGGATGAGAAGTCTGGAGGCAAACTGTTCTGGTGATTCTGAGGTACAGCATCTGAGTCCAGAGAAGATGCTACATTTCATTTCTGTATTCCTCATTAATCGGGTTTGTCCGAAAAACTTCGTGTTGTTCTGAAGGAAGTGGGGATCGATGTTGGAATGAGGCCATCGACAATCCTGAGAAATTGATTGGTGTGGAAGAGACTGACTCCGGCAAAACAGTTTGGGGTAGCTCACCGAATAACCTGTTCTGAGGAGGACGTGGTTGGAGAAACGTGAGCGAGACAGGCAGGACGACAGACGAATTAAAGAAAGAGCACAAGGGGCTGTCAGATCCCCGGACATGGATCCTTAAGAGGTTGTCACGTTCGAAAGTGACCACCTGATTGAAATTGATGCTATAGAGACTTTAGAGAGGGAGCCAATCGTGTGGTCAAAGAAGCACTGGGGACGAAGAAATGTGGATTCCTCAATCGTGTCAGGCATAGCACTGGTGACCAGTGGAACTTGTTTTTTACTTGTGATTACTTGTTTCTTAATTAATCAGCATTATGTCGTCTTCGATCTTGTAACTATAAGAAAGTTATTTGGGTTGTTACAGTACACGTAGAATGTAGCTGTGATAGTGGTTTGACGAAGTCATTGAACACTATTCATTTGTGGAGGTTGCTTGTCTCGTTTTCGGGCATTCCTCAAGTTGGACAACAAATGTCTGGCCCTCTGTTCAGTGACAGTGGGCTACGTCCTTCATTCGATTTGTCTTGTTAAATCTTTGATGCATAAATTAATTTCAAAATTAAAGTTTTTTTGAAAATTAAAAATTTTATTCAAATGCAATTTGCGGGCGTTCTAGCGATTGTACGAAGTCAAGAGAGATGTCATTAGAAGCGCATTGAGCTCCTCTTTCTTTTGGTTACAAATTTTTGCCGCTTTGGGGTCGACATTGCCCAAAGGATGTGGGTCAAAATGTCCTCAAGAGAGTACAATATGCATGAAAGGGTTAATGACTACGGCCATTTACAGTTGAAATACAACATTCTGCCGACATTCTGCGTTTATTCTCTTTCCTACTTCTCTGTCTCATTTTCTCAGTTGCTTTTGCTTGGTCAAACTTTGACTATTTTCATTATCAGGATTTCTAAATTCCATACATAAGCACAATACATCAATCATATTTCGCATTCTGCACATTCAGGCTGAAATGACAAAAGAAGTATTTTACTTACGATACTGCTGCAAAGACCAGCAGTGGAAGCAGCATCAGTGAAACTCCTTTTGCAGGGTTCCAACAATATGGCAGAGGAATCATATCTCCAAGCCAATATTCCAGAAATCTGCAAATAAATTCAAAATTGTTTGGGAACGCACAGAAGCATAGTATTAGATGCGAATGAAAAGCAGCCCTCACAGTGATACATAAGATATATATAGATAATCCAACCCTTTCAACGCAAATTATGGAATTCGAATACTTTTCTAGTATTGATATAATAATATATATATATATAAGGTTTGAATCCAAAGACGATTGAAAATTTCAAAAAGTTATAACTTCTAGTACAAGTGTTTTCAAGTGTTCTGTGCAATCTTCAGGTGCATAAAAGTGACATGAAAATATTTTGAAAATCATTTATACATAAAGTGCTCATAGAAATTCACAAATCACTTGGCATTCATTTTACGATGGAGTAAATCAATGAATAGTTATTTACGCAAATAGTGCAAAGTATCAATCTTCATAGCATTTTTCAAGATCAACATGCCTATGTACGAGTCCGAACGGCGAAAACAAAAAAGCTTATGAACATTTTGAATTTGTATACAAAAGTCAGCTGAATCGAATAGAAAATGACCAAGTTATAAGCTTCCAAATTTTTTTGGGACAATTGTTATTATGCATTGGGAATAAAATCTGACTTATGCAGCAAATAACAGAACAAAACAATCATTTTTCATTCTTAACTTATAATGAAATCATGATGAATTATGATTCAAGGCCTTTCGATAAGAAAATCTTAATTGTCATCAGGGAAATAATCTAACTGAGAGATACATGCACATGAATTTCTACCTAAGATATTCAAAGTTATCAAGCTATTCTGACTTAGATTAATCATTTCATTGATTGCAGAAGTCTGTAGTTTAGATATCGATCTATCTGCTGAGTTACCGATTCTTTACAGGAGGGTATATGTAATGCACTGATGACAGCCAACAAACCAGAAAGGCTTGTAGTTTCAGTAATGATTTAAGTCAGATTTCGTTCGTCCCTCTTGAAACTTTTTCCTTTCGGGAAATGTCGATAACATTGACGGGATGCGTTTTGGTGTGATATACATTACGTGCTTGTATAATTGAGATAAGTTGCGCCGCTTTTACTTCAATGTTGAATTGGTTGTCTAATGTCAAAATGTAGTATTACAGAACATTCTTTGCTTCTGATAAAAATCTAACTCAAATTCATCAAGCTTTTTGAATTCAGTTATTTGATGAGGAGATAAATCAATCATGAATGTATATGCGTAGTAAAAGCAATATGGCACAACCTTTATCAATTTTTCCTTCAGCTTTTTCTGAACGGGCATGTGCCGCCACGGTCCAGAAAATTAGGCGCATTTTGCAAGACTGGATGAGGGAGAAAGGAAATAATGTAAGAAACTAAGGTGAGATGGAGAACGCATTGATTGCAATACACAGGAGACACGCCATCTGTATTCTTGTAGTAATAAAAACGAGAAAACTACCTCCTTCAATAATCGACTTGTTGTTGTGTAAAATATGGCAAGATACAAGTCACTGACGTTTCACCGTTCAGACGACTTGATCAAGGACAAAGGTAAATTTCCATAAAACAGCAGACGATTCTAAGAGATCTTCTCGTTTTTCTCATTACAAGAATGCAGGTGAGAGAGCAAGAGAGATGCAGCACAATGCAAGTCATTCAGTAGACGGTAAACGTGATATCATTATTCTTTCACAAAAATCTTTCATAGTTGACTAACTTAATCATAGCGGGTGACCAGTGAAAGATGTGATGCATAGATGATCATGCTGAATAACACAAGTCGTTCGGATAATTTGGAAAGTCTACAGGGACTCTTTAAGGATCATTTTTGAGATTCTGGAGATTTTTAAAAAGCACATGAAAATCTATCGTCAGGTAGTAAATAGTTAGAGAGCTACTGACATTTTCTTCCTTAATTCGGTCACGAGCTTCTTTTCTTTTTTAATTCGTAGATTGTCACCAAACATCAGTAAAACGACAGTTCTTAAGTTGTGATTCCAGTCGTTTTGCAAGTTATGGAGGGCCAAAGATCATTTGTTTATGTAGATCCATGTACTTCCGAGTTTGATACACTCAATAACGTGATGATCCAACATTTACTTAAAACTCAAAATGAGATTTGTCATTTTTATGATTATGATTCCACTTTTAGGACAGAATTCTTCGTAGCCAGTAGCCTGATCGAATTAAAAGTAATGAAAACGTCATGACAACCGATACTATTGTTGCAGATAGATATCGGTTGCCATGACGTTTTCATTATCTTTAACATCAATTCGGCCGAGCTACCGGTTACGAAGAATGTCTCTTTTGTGCCTGCTGTTGGAGAGTTCTGTCCTAAAAGTGGAATCATAATCATAAAAATGACAAATCTCATTTTGAGTTTTATGAGTGCATCAAACTCGAAAGTACATGGATCGGTACTTCTATTCTTCCCACTCCCCACATTTTCCAACCTTTCCAAATTCATCAAATTTCATCAAACTCAGTCACACTGGATTTATAATAGACTTCATCTGTCACTGTGTGACAGTACAACACCACTGACAAGTCTTACTTGAACCCTGAGATGAAGGATTGGACCTTGGATACTCAGTTAGAATACAAGGTACAGCTGTGATTATGAACTTCGTGGTATTGATGTCTATAGACAAATGAGGAGCAGTTGTCTAATGCGGAGGCTGTAAATGTTCTACAAGTCAGATAAGAGGAATTTTACACACTCAACGCTTTTGTGTAGTGAGACTGCCCTTAGGAGCAAGAGAAGATCGTTAACGATGCAACACTCCCGGGCACAGAATAAGATTCATCTGCGCGCGCTTTGGTTTCCTAGAAAGGAAGAATTGAATGCAACCTTAATATCGAAATGGCACATCACAGAATTAGACAACTTACTCCTTCTAGAATGAATAATTCGTGTATCACTTGCTATTGGAAATGGCAAACAAAAAGCTGTCAGCAGGGGACACCAGAGCCAGTGAGAGATGCGTGCGTGCTGTGATATCACTTCGCACACATATATAACACAAACACACAGATCCCTGTCTTGATTCAATGTATGCACTATACAGTGAGCAATGCCTAGGAGAGGATGTGAAATCATCAAGTGAACTTATTTTCGTACGCCTGCAACTTTCTTTAATAATGATGGGAAGGACCAACATTATGGAAACAACTTGTGGACAATGATCTGAAGTCTTCGAATCTGAAGGAATTTTGGCAATCGAAGCACTTACCTGGAACTCACATTAATCCGCAAGCGACGCACGACTTTTTTTCCTATCTCTGTAAGGTATTAGGAATTCCTTCTTGCGCACTTAATAGATTCTTCGATGTACCATCAATTTCGTATTCATCACACTTCTAGCAAACCGAAGCAGATAAACAAAATATTTAATTCTGTGCTCCCGGGTGTCAACAACAGAAATGTGGGTGGGGGAAAGAATAGAAGTACCCATGGATCTACATAAACAAATGATCTTTGACACTCCATAATTTGGAAGACGACTGGAATCACAACTTGGAATTGTCGTTTTACTGATGTTTGGTGACAATCTACGAATTAAAAATGCTAAGAAGCTCGTGACCGAATTTAGGAAGAAAATGTCAGTAGCTCTCACTAAAACACAAACGTCAAATCTCGCTTCTGGAATTTAAAATTACTTAAAAATTACTTTAAAATTACTCCATACATGGCAAACTTAATTTTGGATTTTTAGGTTTCTTATTTTCACCTTTTGTTATTTTTAAGTTAGCTTCTCGTCAGGTCCATGACGAACTCTTATTTCAGTTCTTATATGATAAAATAAAATCGTTTATAAGTATTAATTTATTTCCCTTACCGTCTTCAGTTGAGTCGACTAGCCTTTATACGTATTTCAGTCCCTACTCTATACTGGAGTAGGTTACTCTATGTTGTTAGTATTAATTTATATTCATTCGTTCATGACTTTTAATTACCTAATTATTTACAGGATTCTCCACTAGGGTAGTTGTTTAACTTTGGTATCTTCCGTTTCCTGGATCCTTCGAATTTTTTTGACCGTGTCGTGTCTTGATTCGATTATCATGCATTCGAAACTTTATCCAGCATTAACTGCGAAATAGCTTCAATCAATTGCAACCCGCATTATGCTAGACACGATCTCGGATATCACATGTGTTCAACATGTTACTGATAAAAGGAAGTTACATAGGCGGATGGTTCATTGCTTTCCTGCCGTACTGATGCGCAACTGATAGCATTTAACCCTTTGGACCTCTGGCACAATTGACTTTCAATCATGTAACCAGATGAAGTATTAAAGCGTGCTTACAATCCGAAATAGAAATGGTGTAGACCTGGACGTAAATTAGCTATAATTAAAATTCGAATTGTATCAACAAATGAGGATTATCACGTAAAGATGATAGAATGAATTTTGTACTTTCGAAATTTCATCATGACCGATCTATCAGATTCGAAAAAATCAAAAGTATCTGGCGAAAGGTGAACGATTTCATCCGAATGCGACGTGGATTAATGTTCTCAGAAAATGCGGACGTCGATTTGTATTTTTGAAAAACGCCGATGCAAATGAGGATATCGTGAAATTCATAGGATTTTCGAAGGTCCATCACTTTAGCTCGACATTCAAAAATTAACAACGAATATTGGTTCTTCTATTCTTCCCTCCCCCACCCACATTTCTGTGTTGACACCCAGAAGTGTTGCATCTTCAACGATCTTCTCTTGCTCCTAAGGGCAGTCTCACTAACGTCGCATAGCGTTGAGTGTGTAAAACTCCTCTTATCTGACTTGTAGAACATTTACAGTCTCAGAATTAGACAACTGCTCGTCATTTGTCTATAGACAACAATCACACTAAATTCATGATCAGAGCTGTACCTTGCATTCTAACTGAGTATCCAAGGACCAATCCTTCATCTCAAGGTTCAAGTAAGACTTCTCAGTGGTGCAAGACTTCTCAGTCTTGCTGTGGTGTGACTTAGTGACAGATCAAATCTATTAAACCCAATGTGACTAACTTTGGCGGAATTTGATGAATTTGGAAAACTTGAAAAATATGGGGGGGAGCATAGAAGTACTCGAATATCAATCTAATTTCCTGTCTTTACTACGTATACTTGCGTAGTAAATACTCTACTGCGCATTATGTACTCTACGTATTCTGAGAATCATACTTGTGCCGTGTTTTGATTCGTTCAACTATTCGATATTCGTCACCACTGTTCATAGGAATGTTGTTAAAGAATAAATACTCGGAAGACTCTACGAGGTAGAGCAGTTCGCATTGTAGGCCTATATGTGCTCACACCAGCAAATGCGCATGTCGCTTTTCCCAAATTTGAAATTGCTCCATAGAGAAGCAGCCTCAATGCATCTGATAAACTTATCGTGAGATACAAATCATCCCCTGTATTAAATGTTCTCAAACGTCTTATCGCAGTGCAAGACTTCTACAACCAGAGGTGCGAAAAGCGCGAAGGAGAAATTCCTTTTTCAAATATTTACTAATGTAACTACAACATAGTTCAAATAGTTTCAAATCCAACTAAGTCGTTTGTCCAACTTCATCACATTTTCAAATACTACTTTTGAATATACTGTTCATGTACTTACCCAACCACTGTTGTGACTCCCTGCTGCATCAGAAAGCGGGTGATGAATAACCATCGGAAATCGGGTTCTAAAACAAAACATATATGTGGTCAAGAAAATGTTGTCTTCATAGATGCAGATGCAAAAATTTGTTCTTTAAAATAACATCGAAATAAACAATTTGCATGCTTAAATTCTCAGACCAATATGTGAAACAAAAAGACTAAGGGCAATCAAGAAAATACATGTGCGTTACGAAACGCTCTCTGAATTCGTTTTTGGCGCGCAGAAATGCAATTTGAATGATATCTCAAATTTCTGATGACAAAAATCCACTTTAGATGGCTTAGATGTGATATATTACATTATTACACATCGGACTTTCTAACCACTAGTTGCACATAATTCATTTCGTGTCACGTGTTTAAACTGGATTTATGCTAAAAATGTCGTGAGAAGTTCTCAGAGGACTGCAAAAAATTGCGTAAGCTAAATCAATAAGTTAGAGTGAATTGTCCGTTATCTCTATCACTACGAGATTAGAGAAGCAATTTCATTATTGTCCAACAGCGAAATCATCCCGTATTATATAGTATTATGGCCAACCAACATTATTCAGCAAATATACCAGCCATTAAATTGACAACTCGAATAAAGGTAATTGAAAATTTGTGTCACCGAATCACTGGGTCCGTAGCATTTCGAGTACGAATACGTGATTCGGTTCCATCGCTGTTTTACAAACACAACTACGCGGATTTCTTCTTACTCTACAGATGGAGCCTTACAGATTGCTCCCAGATGGAGCTTGTAGGACTTTATCCTATATGGTGCAACCATGGAGGAATAAATTCTTCTGTGTATGTATCTCTAATATCTAGTTCGCTATGGGTCCCTTTCGCAATAGGCTATAACTCAGCTATATTATTCATTTTCTACACTTATGATATTACTTTCATGTAGCCTACTTGCTTGCAATTCTACAAATCACTCAAATTTAGCTATAATTTATCACATTGTCAAACATCAGTAGCGAGCATCAAATTTCATCAAAAATATGCACTAGAGGCCTGACATAACCTCAGTGTAACCATTCAAGCGTATGCTTGCATTGTATATTATGTTCAAAAGATCTGAAAGATTGTTATAAGTTATCAATGCTTCACAGCGCATCACTGCTTCTGGAGTGATGACCTGACGATACCTGCCGAAGTTGTAGACGTGTAACAATCATGAGATTATTTTTAATCTGTCATCCATGAAGTCTACAGTCAGATAATTATAACATTTTGTGGTTTTCAGGTCATCTGCGGTTCTTTTAGGCATCATAGATGCTCATGTTGGAACCGAAAATTTGTCTGCTTCTTACACTATTCACTTGATTTGCACGAATCAACGGAAGCAACGAAATTATTGACAGTGTCACATTGTCATTTATCCTGACATTAGAAGTATTTACAAAACTCCAACCATCTAAATGCATTGCAAATTGAGAGGATGTACAAACGATTACTCCTTTCCCGTGCAGGTATAGCTCAAAGCACTCTTTGATACATGCCGACTGTACGGGAATAGACCAAGGCTTTCCTCTACATCCTAATATATAGAATGGGCCTGAGCCGAAAGAGGAGGCAAATTAATAAACAATTTTCAATAATTATTGTAATTTAATAAAAGTGATAATGGAAACATAAACATTAAGTAAAAACATCAAGTATAGCATCTACAACAACACGATAATACCTGCCATTGACCACTGATTAATAAGACACCTGCAGTTGATAAACTGCGAAATGCAAGCTGTTCTAATAAATGTAAGCTCTAGCACGAGCGGCAGATATTATGTGCATCGCATGTAGGTCTTTATAAAGAGTTTTCATCTTACCCTTCAGAGGACTCCAGAATCCATAAACAGCATCTCTACATTCTGAAATGAAAAACATTTTGTAAGATAGGTCTCTGGTTGACATACATGTCTGTAAAAGTCGGCATCATATCATACTCATATCAGTTTTGATTAAATAACTTGTCACAAAAGTCTTGTTTTAATTAACCGTGATGGTTTTACAGATAGCAAGAAAATTGCTGTCTCTAGTAGAAAAGAAGTGTAACACATACACGTATTTGATAATCCTTTTATCACATGACAGGTAATTCAACTTCGGAATGAGAATGCATGGACAATAACACTGAAATTTTCTACGCGAGCATTTAAACTCGACAATTCATGGTGATGACAAGTATGTAGATAAATCCAAAACAACATGAACGGAGAAATTTATTTAGAATATCGCAAATCTACACATATCTAAAAATACACTGAATCAAAACAGAAAAAGAAAACCAAAAGCAAAAACAGCGAACTGAGCTTGATTTCATGAGAAAATCCAATAGTATCATAACAAAAGTTGTTCTCCCAACCTGATGTTTCCTTTTGATATCAAAATCATAGCTTCTGATACCGATAGCACAATTCAGGATTCAGAGACCCTATTCTAATGAAATCTACGAAAGCAAATCTCAACAACAAAGATGAACTTACGGCATACCAGGTATTAATATTTTAACTTTGGTGTAATGAAGATCTATGCACAAATGAGGCTTTAACGTCACTACTCCTCCATTCTGGGGGCTTGGACGGTACTGACATTGTCAGACTTATGGAGCGTTGTAGCACTTTTAGTCCGGATGCCACAATATTGTGAAAAATCCTTTTCTACGTGAACAGGTCGCCATATCGGCGAAAATTTGTAATTTTTGTAAATTCAATATAGCACCCTGGCTTACTTGCGTATTTTCTTGTAAAATATGCTGTTTAAAGAAAATAATTTTCATTTATCGCTTCAATCATCCTTGGTTACTCATGGAGCACTAGGTTCCACACGTTCCCAGTTCCACGGAATGTCTAAATCTCGCTAAACATTAGTGATACTAGATTTTTGTATGAAAATCGAGATTGAAATGTATGAAATCTCTATTGACAAATATATCAATAAATTAAACCCAGCGCATAGTATGATTGACGTAGCGAAAATGGCAAAGTCAAACTGCGTCATCAGAAACATATGATCCCATCTTGAAGGGATTGACTTCACACATTTCTCTGTATTGATTTGATTATCATATAAGTGGGCTACGTCACATGCAGTCGGTATCTCTCATTCAACTAAAACCCTTTCATAACCTTCTTGAAGTGATAATTCCAAATATGGACTAATTTTGCTCTTCTTTTAACTTGATCCCTTCATCTTGACATTAATATCCCCGCCTTGACGCCAATCGCTTTCGTTTGACGTCAATTCTCTCACCCAAAATTAATAAGAACTTTTGTCTCTCTAGACTGCTCCTTATTTTAGATGTTAAGATAACAACCTTAGATGAGAGAGAATGGTTAATTTTCATCGCAGGGAGATGAATTCTGAGGAAATAGGACGGCTCTGTAGAAGGGCCGACGTTCTTCAGCTGAAGGTTTAAGGCACAGATGAAGAAAAGGAAAAAATATATAAAAAGGAAAGTGAGCATGATATGATAGATAAGAAATACTGAAGCGTGGAAAATGTGTGTACTGTACCTTAGGAGGTGATAACAGAAACACCGAAAAGAGGAAGATCGATCAAGAGAAAGAAAATTGACAACAAGAAAGAAAAGGAAAACTGATAACAGAAACACTGAAACAGAAGCTGGAAATGCCACCACATGCAACCTTGTCGTTCCACTATGTAAGGAAGATCTCAATACATTTTCCTATTACTTTAAGAAAGGTTATACGCCTTAATTTGCACGAAATTATTGACATCAAGAAATGGCTACATTTCTTGATGAAGAGGGAGGTTGGACCATTTTGTTCCTAATAGATTATATACATCTACCTTCTTATCGAGTAAACCTTTCGGGCATTATCCCATCCGTTACTTATCTGAAAGCTGATCTTTACTATATATCTCAAGTAATGCTCGAATAAGGAACTCTCTCATTTTCAAAAGATACTGGATTTGCCAACTTTTGTTTTCCTTTGTTCACTTTGATAACATCTTTCTCCTACACATTCTGTATGATGATAAAGACAAAATAGACTAATGCATCCTTGAATGCATCATGTATATGTTCATTTACCAAAGTACTCATGCTGTTCAAAGACAAAGGAGCCGATTTTACGATTGAATACATTTTATTTTTCAAATTTGACGGAGAGTTATTCAGTGCATGAATAGAGGATGAAAATAGGGTGAAAGTGAATACAGTACAAAGTTCCGAATCAAATGCCAGATAGAAAGAAATGAACGCATCACAGAGAATTGCTTCCCTAAGGGTTTGGAAGACGAGTTGAAAATCTTATCGAAGATACTATTTATGATGATCGCGCTCAAAGCAGCCCAAGAACTGAAGTCAGATCAAAAGAATGATTATTGGATGAACAATGCACTGTGGATAACAAACAGTTAACTTCTTTTTATTCATGCTCATACACATTGCACCATTACATTATTACTATTTCAACAGTTACGACCGGCACAGAGTGCTCCCCATGCGTGTGGGTGACCTAGGTTCAAATGTAGATCGTGTGAAACTTAGGACCCTAAAAATAGACGCACTCTATATTCTTAATAAATACTAGAATGGATGAGTTGAAAATCGCCCACAAGAAAGAAAGACACTGCTTCCCTAATGTACTTCCAAATATAACGTCAAATCTATTGTTTTCATTTGAATTTGTTTAATTGGATCTTAAACTGGACGAAATGCAAATAGAGTTACAATATGCATTACACAGTAAACCTATAATGCGCAAAATATCTCAGGGATACAGCGGTGTGATCATAGATGTGATCAAATGGGAGATCATACATAGCGGATGTCTAAAGCACATACTCCATACATTTTCCAAATAACCAAAAGGTGTTATCAGCTCACTTTTCAACTTTCCACTTTCCTTTCTTGATCCGTTCAGTTTCATGCTCTCAGACACTGTCACATGTTTCCCTAAAACTGTGTTGTAAGAAACTGCATGGTAAAGCTTTGCTCTACTTTCATAGAGGACATCACATCGATGTTCATCAATTCATTCTTTTTCTGAATGATCCTACGGATTTCCCTATGTATATGAAAGAGCAATATTGAAGATGAAAGACCATTAATGATGTTGGTACATGTTGTTCCGGCTACTTCCATTGAAAAGCTAATTGCCTCTATTACAAACTAATTCAAACCGGTTAAAAAGACAATAATTGCATAGTATCTTATTCAGTCACGTTTCCATTCGATGCAGTAAATTTTGCGGAAACAGACAGGAATACGGTTACTATAAAGTCAGATACAAACTAAAAACGAGTAATAAACGCCGCTAAAATCCAATTAGTCAGTTGCAAAGAGCTCGCTATTGTGTAAAAAAGCTTTAAAGAAGATACCAAATACATAAAAGAATCAGAGAATTCTTTTCACTACAAAGATAATGAAAGTAACAAAGTAAGTAAACCTAAATTGCTAAAAGATTGGAGAATGATGTTATCGTGCATGGACTACATGAAAAGATAGAACGACGCAGGACTTGATGACGTCTTAGATAGCAGATAGTAGATCGTGTGGATAATCACGAAACAGAATCGAAAGAGAAAAAATCTATTACCATTCGGGTGGCCGTAAACTGGTTAATCCAAAACAGAGGAAGAAAGAGTGCGTGAGTAGTTATCATCAAAACTTCAAAACGTCAGCATGGACAAACTTGTGCATTCAAATGTTTGTGCATCACTTTAAAACAACTTCAAGCAGAAGGCTGAAGATTTCTACATAGCATTCATTATATTTACATGCAAACATTATTTTCCTATTACAGGATTTTTTCACTTAACTAGGGAGCAAACTTTTGATGAGCATTTCTGGGGTAATCCAAATTGTCATATTCACTTCTTTTTTCCTGCAATTCAATGTGGTTATGAAGAGTTGTTTAACAAAACTTGAATGCGTTTAATCTGTTTTTTTACTTTTTCACCAGATTTTTCCAGATTGACTAAAAATTTACCAACGCCATCCTGTCTCACATCAAATGTGGTTCAAGTCTGCATATTAGATGTAGTTCGGAGGAGAGCCTTCACTATTTGTGTGTTATCAGCTGCTCTCCGTAACAAGAGCTGATGATGCATTGCAAAAAAAATCTGACTAGCAACATGAAGAGACAATCTGACTCAACCTGACTAAAAAAAAAGTGTGAGGAAATAAACATGATTTATTATTTAACACGATTCTTGCATCATCCGGCAGACAAGGTAAGTTTAAATTTACAGAACGAGACAGTCAACTGGAATAAATCTTTGTTGATGTATTCGCACAAAATTAATTAACCGATAGATAATTGCTGCTCTTTTATGCCATTCGTTCCTCATTAATAGTGACAAAACTTCATCATTTCCTTTTTCATTATTCCGCATGCTACCATTAAAAGGTCGCTTTGAAATTACTGTCGCTGCGCTGTCGTTAGATATTAGGAGATAGCTGGAAATTTGATAGTGTACAGTGCAATTTTATAAATCAAAATTACTAAATTCGGCAATAATTGTATAAGGAGGAAAGAAATTCAAGAGCTAAGTCCACATTTCTTATAAAAAATGAAGGATAACAAAATCGGTGGATAACATCAGCATAATATATAATTGAATTGAAATTATTCAAAGAACAAATGGGAAATAAAAAATATTAAATATCCAGGGTTAATGGCCACACAGAAAATTGCTTAAATTGGCCACAACTATCTATAGCATTAGTATTTACATATAATCAAAGATTGTAAATAGCTCACTACACATAAGTAGTTCTTATGTGCATGAATGCTATCTAGAATAGTCTCATGTAATTAACACAGCCAGTAATGGCAATATTCTACTATGGCCTATTAACAGTGATATCAAACGAGTAGTAGTGTGAATATCGAGCTGAACTCGACTACAAAACAAAATTAGCCAGAACGGAGCGGGAGTCCAAAATGAAAGCTGGGCAGAGTAGGCATCTAGGGAAATATAGCCGGAGCGGAATGAGGTCCAACTGGAGCGGAGCGCAGTTGGTACCCTCCACATCACAGACAGCCTATCATATTTATTAAATTCAATACAATATACTCCTTACATTGAATTGGTACTTACCAAAAGGACGGTGAATATGTTTGGACGGCTTCTCTGGTGTAAATATGACGGTGATAAAAATGCATAAAAGCAGAATTGCCATAACAATTCCATAAATACAAAGAACTCCAACTTTCTGAAAACAACAGGCAATTTTGATTATCAGAAAAAGAAAAATATATCAATAGCCAAACTTACAACTATGGCTAATCCTAACGCCGCTCCACCAATATTTCCTAGAAGTATCATACCTCCCATTACACCAGAATTCAGACCTGAAAAATGAAGAAAATAATTGAGACATTTGTTGCAGGAATTTTGATGAAATAAACAAAATTCATACCTCTCTGTTGGTGATGCGATTTGTCAGCTATCAACGCATTGTAAGGAGTCATGACACAAACATAAGAGACGGTGACCACGTAGTAGAAGGGAATAAAAAGACCTGCAATCAATGGAAATTCATGAGAACGGAGAATTAGGTACAATCAATAGATCAGCGAATTAGCAAAAGTGAGAATATCTTGCAAAGGCTGATAAAAGTCAACAAATATCAAGACATTGGAAAAAACAACCGCAGAAAGGAGTTTCAAATTTAATCATGCGCTTCACACACTTATTTCAATATTGACATTAAAAATGCTTCCTTGCGACGTTTCTGGTTCGCAACTGAAAATTATCCACAGTGGAGTGGAACACCGGCCATAACCTAAGGGTGACTGGATCGGAGCGGATCGTCTGACTGCCAGCTTCTTCATGCAGTTTAAAGATTCCTTTATTCAGATCATAAAATCTTTTCCTCTGTAGGGATATCCTCGCATTGTTCCTCCAATGAGGCTGCTGATATCAGTATAAAGATATCAGCTTGAGATCAAAAATTATCTTCAATGACCCTTAATGACATCAATTCCTAGCACCAATAATGTAAGAAAGGAATCACTGTGATCACATTTTTCAAGAGAATGTTTATAGAAAAAAGCACATCATCAATATCCCAGCAATACACTTAGCTTATATAGTTAAAAGATGAAATACTGTTAGTGACATCAGTCCTAGATTAGAAAGTGAATGATAGCCAGTTTCATAATAGAAATCCAGTGTCTTTACATGTAGTCTGTCTGCTGCTGAAGGGGTTATAGAGGTCCGATGTAGCTCGGAGGCACACAGAAAAACCGTTGCTCGCAAGTCGCGTGACGATCTTCCATCGGCCGTCAGCCATAAGCCATAAAATAATTTTGAATTTATATTTCTCATGATAGATAATACAAGCGGATAAGGGTAGAGGGAGGAAGTAGATGAAACATTCTAATTATTGTAAGAACATAAACATGGAGAGTGACGTGTTCTATCACAATAAGAAACAAAGCGCATGTATAGCAAACAATGCATTGATAGTTAATCGGTATTAATTGGTGTGAAATCTATATAAACGTCGATTCTACTGAAGATCCTCGCCACACCAGGTTGCGGCTCATGGCTTATGGCTTCTCCTGTTTGCCACTGTAATCAAGGGTGATTTATGACTTGTGGCGTACGGCTTCTAGCTTGTTCTGTATGCCAACTGTCATTGAAACTTAAGTGTTAGAATTCTATCTGTGAATTGTGACTCGGTCTGTCTGCCTCCGGCCTAGGGGGTCCAGTAAAGTCTATTAGACTCAGTAAGATGCAAGTGATGTGCATCATAGCCATGTACATTGTCAACAGCTGTTCCTCATTTGTTCTTTTTATATAGGCCTTAAGTCAAGTTAAGATAAATATTTTCACACTTCAAATTTTTTCCATTGATAAAAATAAAACAACATGAAAAACATCCGGTGAAAGGAAGTGTCTTCTGAAAGCGTAAATTAAGAAAAACAAGTAAGGTGTGACGGAAATTAGTACCGTGTCTATTATATTAGATGAAAGCAAACTGACACGTTGACATTTATCTCAACGCAGTCTCATCCGGTTTCATATGCCTGGAAAACTGTAATCAAGAAAATACCACGCCCATTTTTACTTCAATTTGCTTGTATGAGATAAACTCCCATTTTTCATTTGTTTAGCTGATTCTTCAACTACACTGTAAACTCCTCGCCACGAAAGCTGCCACGAACTCGCCACGAAACGAATAATTGTTGCCGACTCGTGGCAGGAAACTTGTCGCCACTAGCCGCCACGAAAATCCGCCGAAGATGAGAGACCGCTTCAATCATTGAGATAATCACTTAAAATATTCTACAACATCGGCATGCTGCTTTCTGGAAGCAGATTTACATATTTCTATGGGATTTCGGTGAATATCCCTCGATATTCTAGGATTTGCAATATTTTGTTTAAATGTCGATGTGAATGTGATGAAATGTCTTCCCCAGTGTCGCCACCAACTCGGCGACACTGACCACGAATTGAAACAATCGACTGAAATTAGCGAGAAATGAACCAAAAAAAATCTTTCAATATTTCTGAGGAGTCTGGTGAGTAGATTGTTCAGCTTAATATCAATTAGGAAGATAATTTGCATCGTTTTAGACATGCAGATATTTGTTTTGATGAATATGTTTTTGAGCAATTTGAATGGAAAACATTTTAGATTCAATGTAGAATGTTGCGCTGTTCCATATGTGAATCGAATACATTCGGGAGACATGTGTATCAATTATATCTGATCATATGTATCATGTGACATATTATTCAATTTTGAAGCAATTCAAAAGACGACTAAACGGCATGCACTTTCTCTCCCAAATATCTATGCTATCTGATTAAAATATATTTTTATTCAAACGTACATACATATAAGATAGATTACGGACATTTCGGGTGCCTTCACTTCAATTTGCAGACATTTCAATGCAACAACGTTGCTGATTCATCCCATGAAATACATGATAATTCATATTGCATACATATAGTATCTATACAAACCAAATATAATACAAGCATTGTTTGTCAACTGCTCAAGACTTTGCAAGATGCAAGTGAAGCTAGATTAACATTCTAACTGAATCATACCAAATAGTGAAATTACTTTATTCACGATGCGAACTTTTCCTCTAGAAATTTCCTGCTGGTAAATTCCATACAAGTGATGGACATCAAATCGGAGTTACCAGAAAATTGAAAATTGAAAAGCGTGAATAAAACAACTTCAAGAAATCAGGTAAAGAACAATCAATGCAATTACCCAAGGTTCCACTGAGCTTGTCCTTATCGTCATTTTCAGCTTCCAGTGATTGAAGAGCTAATCGCTTTTTGCCATATTGTGATACATAATTATCCATGTTGGTATTGTTCCTATAATATGGACGGCACCGCTTATACTCGAGATCGGAATTGCACTGGAAATAAATTACTTGAACATCAACATACTGCAAAGGAGGTTCATTAAAATGTAAAACTTTATTATATTTCAAAGCTTTTAATTAAGTATTGACCATGTAGCAATGAAACTGTGCGTAAGAATACGAACTTCTAAAGTTTAACTAAAGAATAGCTTTAGCATGACAGAGACATTTCAAACAAGACTCTAAGCATATAGTCATGCATGCATGTAGAAACAGAAAACGCAACACGTACAGGCAGATATCGACAGAATCGGCAAATAATTAACAACCGAAGGTGACCAAATTTTAGAAAGTATAGGAGGCTGATGAAACGAGTTTGCAATGTACATCCCGAGTGCTACGCAATTGTGAGATGCAATGACCCATGATCCAAATGGACACTTTCATCTTTGAACAAGTTCCAAGATTTTGACAGTTCCTTTTAAATTCAAGAAGATTTTTAGCTCATATTAGCCATGCTCGTACCATATTCATAATCGTATTCCATACTGATGTTCACTACCAGATTTTACTACAGTTTTCTTGATTTTACTAACATTGGGTGAATCCAGATTTATTTTAAAGGTATGTGAAAATAAGAATACACAGTGCAAATGTTTCTTTTTTTGTGTATTTTATCGAATGTATCTCAATTACATTGCAACCACAACATTGTAAATATTCAAAGGGGGAAATTCTAAAACTTCTTCTCAAACTTAACCTATCGAAACTCTCATGACTGCTGCGTAGAATTATGATTTATCACAAACAATTTCTCCTGAACCTGTCAGGTATTGAGACAAAACCTATTCATTAATACTGCAGTCACAATGAGCGCGACATCAACTTCATCATCAAAGAATATATTACATTCACAGATGTCTCAAAGACTTATTATAACTAAAGGCAGACATTGCGGTATTAGGTCATTGACATATCTTCTTCTCTTCTTCTTTTCTTCTTCTTTCGGCTTTTCCCGATCAGGGGTCGCCACAGCGGATCAGTTCCTTCCACCTCGCTCTATCATTGACATATCATACTTCATTAAACGTGCTGTGCGCAACTATTATGTTAAGAAATGTACTGAAATTCTGATATTCTGATATTTTGATCTCGGCAAATATAACAAAAAAATAAAAATCCTCGTTTATAATCGGAAGCACATTCGGCGACACGTCGCTCTTCCATGTGACCGATTTCCATTTATCCCACTCTCATTCTTTCGTGCTGAGTGTTAAACAAGAATGCGGAGTGTACCTATTGTAGAAGTCTTAGGCATGACCCGACCTAGATTTGAACCCAGGTCTCCCGCACTCTGAGTGAACACTCTACCACAAGGCCACTGCGCCGGTACTTGAACTACTGACATCTCATTCTATCTGCTACTCTCATCGACTGAAAATTAATTGCAATTAACTGATTTTGTTTAATTTGAAGAATTGCAGTTGATTGATTAGCGGTCCAAAATTGTTCGTTCCCACAAATGCTGGCGTTCAACAAACTAATAACATTTCTCCGACAGATGCTTTCGGTCTTGTGATTGTATCTCACGATTATCATCTTAAAATTTAAGAGACGATGTTTTCATAATATCTAAAGAAAAGCTGCGTCTCTTATTAGTGTGCACTTCTAGTAAACTGATTCGATTGAAAAATCCAACTTTGAGAATTGTTCGTCATTGAGAACCTGACACTTGAAGAGGTGAGTCCTTATATGCATATGATCGACTTCATCCAGGACTGTCATCGTCGACCATTGCCCACTAAAATACTGAGAAATTAAGTTTTGATACCGAAAATTTATCTCATAACCATCCCGTGCGAAAATGAATGATTTCGATGCTCCACTCTCATCCCATTTCCCATGCGATTCCCATTTCCACCATCAGGCCAGATAATCAATGTTGACAACTAACTGCCATAAAAGAATTGCAATTAATAGATTGTTGTCATCTATAGAAATTGTAATGAATTTCTTGGAATCACTGTAATTCCAAGTTGAAACTTATCAATCTTATCTCCGTGCCTTGAGAGTGCACGGACAGCTTTATCTCAGTGCGTGAGAGTTTCCATTCAATGACGACACATTTCGGCGATCGAAGATGAAATTCATAATACAAAATTTGAATATTTTTTTTAAACATTGTAATCAGCTGATCATCATCTGATAATCAGCAGTTGACCAGCTGATCGGATGCCGCATTAAGTGTTTATATCACAGAATTAAATATTTTGTTTATCTGCTTTCGGTTGGAAACCGAAGCGCGCGCAGATGAATCTAATTCTGTGGTTTATATGCATAGCATCAATGCGAAATTCTTCTACTTTGGTAACAATAGGATTTCCACCAGCAATTGATTATTGCATCACACACTTTTCTGGAAACCAGAGCACGTGCATTTTTGACATTATAGCAAAATACGATGTTGCGTGAGTGTCACATGATCCGTTTGACATCATCTGATAAATAGCGGTAGAATGCTATCGGATATTGATATTTCAAACAACCTGACAGGAGAAGTATATTTGCATTTTGCTCATTGAATGATGCAAGAGAAAAATGACTACTTCTATTGATGCAGAAGCTGAGCACCAGCATGTTACTATTCACAGAAAGCATAAAAATGAGTGCTTAAATCTTCTACAGCGACAAACTTATCAGTCAGACGTTATTTCAGCAAAACATATTCTTTCAGGAACACGAAATTGTATTGGTTTTATTAATAGTTGAGTCGGAAAGAGTCAGGTTTTTAAAGATCTTAATTATTATTTTTCTTATAGACAAAATTTTTCGATCGCCATCCAGCAATCATCTTCAGGTACAAAAGATTAGAAGTTTAAACTATGAGGAATTTGAAAATGATATTTACAATGAGATGACATAATGTATTGGTTTTATTATTCTCATGCGCATCTGTCGCATCGTTTGCATTTCCTAGCTAACAGTAGATTGGAATAATGCATGGGTCCCACTGTTTTATGTTAAGTTGATAATATGACAAGAGAGGGGCATGGGCCGCGGAAGTGGGGGGGCCAGGGGAGGCCAGCCCCCCCCTCGAAAAATTTGCCGGGGCCACGTGTGTGTTTGACCCCCCCTCAAATTTGGGCTGTTAAAATATTCATCTTGATGATAATTTGCAATCTAATTCTTTATTAAATAAGTACAAAGTCGGGAGATGAAACGACCTCTATCGCGCTGCATCATTTCCGCTAACATTAACTGACAGAAAGCTAATCAACACATAAACATGTGAAACCAAGGATTGTAACCACCTCCGCAAAGTGTTTGTTTATGATACATCAGCTTTGGCTGCCGGCAACTGTTGAGATATTGCGTATTCATCTTTATGCACTTAAATTAACAGATGTTCTCCTCATCAACTCTGCGAGTTCTGACGCAAGAAAGTCGACAAAGTGCTTTCAAATCCGTGCGACCCATGGACCGTCCACCCACATGTGTAGTGGTTTACCAATTGAAATGCTTACAACATGTGCTCGCTATTCGATTCGCTCTCAAGATGTCTTAAATGTTGGTGGATAACTTATGCATCAAAGGATAGACCATAGTTGACTTCTGTCGCATCGTCCACATATAACAGATTTTGTTAAACGTTTAGCGGATTTTCTGCACTTTGACTTGAATTCACGGTAAGTAAAATTCATTATGAAATGATGAAATTGATGTTTTCACACTCAAGGTCGGTGGTACAATACGGTATAGGGTAACCCCTTCAGCGGCTCCAGAAGCCCAGTCGCTGCGTCGTTCCTGGAAGCAGTTACGACTAACTTTGACGTGAGAGACCTCGGCCCCGGACTTATGTCCGGGTGTTTCTCTTTGGTTGGAACGCGGAAGAGATCCGCTAATGAAGCAGTCGAAGGAAGAATAACTCATGGGCTTAGCGTACCACCGATCCGGCCAATAGAAGTAGGATCACCCTCAGAAACGGTTGGCCACCAGTTACTGTATGTTTAATTAGACATTTTAGCATTCCTCCCCTACCTGGGTCGGATGACCTGTCTGGGTGTAGTGTCGACAAGCAACAACTTTGACAGTCTGAGAAGCTAGCAGGCACCCTGATTGGATCGACCGTCTGAGAAGGACCGGCCTGAGAGTGAATACGGAAGTTTAAAGTTGCTTTCGATTCGCCAGCAGCTCCGATCATGAGATAGTGGCACGTCTCATCTTGTGGGTAGCTTTAAGGTAGGATTAAATGTGTAGAAATAATTACTGAAAAGTCCACGCTTTCGATGACACTCACACTATAATGCATGCACTCAAATGCTCATCGCATCATAATCATTCATATGAATCAAGTAAATAGCAAAGATAGTTTCAATAATTAGGAACGATAAGACAATTCATTTTTTAAATGAGGAATAGAGATGGTGGCATGTATCATCTTGCGTGTAGCTTTAAGGTAGGATTAAATATGTTGAAATAATTTCTCAGAAGTCCACGCCTCCAAAGACACCAAGATGCTCCTTACAAGAATGTCAAATTCGATGTGTATGTTGCGGCATAAAAATAGTAACTAAATTTCAATGTAACATGACGTTTTAGTTATCCAACAGGAACTAACAAATAAGGTCTCATTTTGAAGCCAATGCGCAGCTCTATTGCCACAATCAACATTGCAATTATTGTATTTGAAGATGAGAGCATAATGCACTGTAAACACAAAGCGGAAGAACATGAAAGCCAAGAAACTAGATGAAAAGAACAACGACTGAATGGAAAAGCTAGCCTACTTCCAGTTCTTCACTGAAATGATGATCATCATGACATTATGCAATAAAGAATATTTGTAGGTGCAGAAATTTGTTGGATGAGAATCCTGGGTCGACCTTCCATCATTCATCAATTTATGACCAATACAGAGTAGATTATTTCAGCATAATTGATAGAATGATTCAAACATTAGACAAGCGATTCGATGACAACTTTTTGAAAGCTTGTCATGACATTGAAACATCTCTGGTCAATGCATGCAAGGAGGAAAAGAATGCGCGAGAAATAGAAAAAGTATGGAGAAGCGAGTATTTCCCAACAGTCGACGATGATGCCCTTCAACATGAATTGAAGACTTTACCAACATTAGCAAAGCAGACCAAGTCCAATCCGACGTCGTTCGATGAATTCCTAGCGATGCTAAGATCAAGTCCTGAGACATCACTGGTGTTCTTTCCGGAGGTGACTCGGTTAGCAAGACTCTTACTAACATTTCCTGTTTCTGTGGCTAGTGCTGAAAGAACGTTCAGCACCCTTCGAAGACTGAAGAATTGGCAAAGAAGCAGCATGGGACAGGAACGGCTTACCGCTTTGGCAGTGTGCAATATTCACAAGGCATTTCTCGACAACATCGACACGAATGACTTATGTGACAATTTCATTTCGAAGACTGATGAACGACGAAAAGTGTTCTCTTCCAAGCGCATGTGATTTCTTCCGCGCGAAATATAGTGTTATACACAAACAAGCACTTGTTTATAATAATCACAATCAGTATGAGATTATATTGAAAGCCCTACACTAACAGGTACTTATTATTGAAATTTTGAATAGGCTGCTTGCTTTTTCTTTCATTTCATTTAACATGGCAATAAAGTATAATGGTGTAGTACAGAAGTGAGATATCGCTAAAATTTATACAGTGAATTGATTTTTTAAGATGATCGATGAATTACAGTGATTTCAATTAGACATGTGATACAACTGTATTACTTCTAACAGAGCATTGGAGCTACTTATACTGCATTGGTATATTTCACAAGAAAGATGTTCACTTTGATCAACAGATTTTGTCTATCAATTCGTCGAATTATATATGCAACTTCTATCTAAGTTTGTGATTTATGATTAGCTTTCATGATTATACTTTGCACTATGACCATAAATCAAATAATAAAATAGATAGAAAAATAGAGAAAATAAATAAAGATATTGATGCAGATCAATAATGCCTACATTGCGATTGCGAAAAATGTTTGTAAACAGAATCTTTTATGTCTATACAATCTTATTGTGATGAAGCATTGTACAAATCTTATGCCCCCCCCTCGTGAAAAATTGTTCCGCGGGCCCTGGAGAGGGGTACTTCTATTCCCTCCCCCACATTTCTGTTGTTGACACCCAGAAGTGTTGCATTGTCAACGATCTTCTCTTGCTCCTAAGGGCAGTCTCACTAACGTCGCATAGCGTTGAGTGTGTAAAACTCATCTTATCTGACTTGTAGAACATTTACAGCCTCAGAATTAGACAACTGCTCGTCATTTGTCTGTAGACAACAATCATACGAAGTTAATGATCACAGCTGTACCTTGTATTCTAACTGAGTATCCAAGGTACCAATCCTTCATTCCGGGGTTCAAGAAAGACTTCTCAGTGTTGTAGTGCATACATGCCAAGTCTCCCGCATTTCGCGGGAGTCTCCCGCATTTTTAGTCAATCTCCCGCTCACCCGCATAATTGCTTAAATCTCCCGCATCGTCATTTATTTACGCCGTATTTTAAAGTAGGCCAACAGTTTTATCCTTCTAGTGTGCTCTTTCCATCATTCAAATGTAACAGCAAGCGTTCGGACTGATTAGACACTCACCGCTAGCCTATTCTTCGATTAGCCCTCCTCCATTCCCTCACAACCAATGAGAAGCATGCAATCATACGTTTATTGAAAAGATAGATCTTCGTTTGATTCACAAATTCTATCTTTTTTATTGGAAATGTGAGAAATTAATTGTCTTCAAAAATAAATATTCTCCATTTATTGAAGGAAATATAGGAAGTTGATAGGGCTTTTAAATATGATTTAATCTAATTTTACTATTTTTGTTTAAATAATGGATAATCTTTCTTTTTTTAAATCACACTAACTTTCACATTTTACTTTTAATCACAGTTTTCATCATGTCGTCGTCTTCTTCCGATGATGAGAACCTACGACCTACCTGTAGCGTAAAGAAACGCAAGCACTGTGGCTCTTTTTCTTACAAAACCAAATTTGACCCTGCATGGGTTAATCGTCATTCTATGGCAAAAGATGTAATAATTGCTGCACCTGATGATGTTCATACATTTAAATGTTTGGTATGCAAGAAAGAAGTGTCTTGTGCTCACCAAGGTGAGGGTGATCTAAAACGACATATTAGAGGAAAAGATCATCAAAAAACATTGACTGCAAAAGCTAATGTGAAACTAATATCTTCTTTTTTCATGAAGAATAATGGTGCAGAAGAATTATCTGTTCGAAGGGCTGAACTGAAATTCACTGGTTTCTTGGCTGAACACAATCTTCCTATAGCTGCAGCTGACCATCTTGGCCATTTGATCAGAAATTGTTTCCCTGACAGTAAGATTGCTCAAAATTATTCTTGCGCTCGAACAAAGGCATCTTGTCTGTTAAATGATGCAATTTCACCTGATCTCCTAGATGATTTAATCAAAGACATGAAAATAAATTTCTTCACTCTCTGCGTTGATGGCAGCAATGACCAAAATCTGCAGAAGATGAATCCGGTAACAGTAAGAATTTTTGATATTAATCAGCAAAAGGTTGTCTGCAAATTTTTGGACATGTGTCCAACCAAAGTATCCACCAAAGGGCCATTTTCAATTCCATTGACACTGCATTGCAGAAGCATGAATTATCATGGGATAAGTGCATCGGCTTCGGCGTGGACAACACCTCTGTCAATATTGGCAAAAACAACTCTATAATGACCAGAGTTCTGGCACAAAACAATTCTATTTATTTCATGGGCTGTCCATGTCACATCGCTCACAATGCCGCATGTTATGCATCAAAAGCATTTTGTTCCGATTTAAAATTGTCATATGGCATGATAAATTAAATCATGTTTGATTTGTTTATCTGTATTGTAAATGTTGCATGTCTGTGTGAAGATGTTTTGAAAAAATTACAGAACACTTTCTAACCGTGAAAACGGCACGCTTGTTTTTTTATTTACCTCGTAAAGGTCTTCTCCTAAGTCACAACAAAAATGCTTTGATGTAGAAGAAATGCTTGTTGATGCGTACTTTTGGCTCGATTATTCGAGCAAAAGGAAAAATGCATATTCCGACTTTTGTCAATTTGTGGATTTAGAATACCGGCTAGTCCTTAAGTTCCTGTCTGTGAGGTGGCTGGGGATGCAGACCTGCCTCGAAAGGGTGCTGAAGCAATTTCCTGCCTTACAGTCGTACTTCAGGTTTGTTCTTTTAATTGCTGTGTATTTTTTTTGTATACCGCTTTACATGCACTCTTATTGTACTTCAGATCATCGGAAGATGCCCATGGAGAAAAAAACACACGTTTGAGAAGACTCATCACAGCTTTTGATAATGATATGACGGAGATTTACTGTTACTTCTTACATGCCTGCCTGCCAGCATACACGACTTCTAACCTATTGCTTCAGCGTCAGGATCCCGTAATCGTTTATCTCTATGAGGCGATCATGGATCTCCTCAGAGTCCTCATGGGGAGGATCCTGACAAAGGAATCAATCAATCGCTTTTTTCAAAAAGCTGAGAAAACTTTTCAAACAGAAATTGGGAATTTTAACAACCAGCAGTCCAATGACACCATGATGGTGGGTTTCGGAGTCAGAGGAAAAATCAACAGGAAGGTTGAGGAGGGGGATGTGGAGTCGAGTGAGCGAGAGAAATTCTTTGCTGCTGCTCGCTCATTTCACATAAAAGGCCTGATCTACGTGCTGAAGTGGCTGCCACTCAATGACCCGGTGTTGGAAAATGCTGGTGTGTTTAGCTTCGACCACAAGCATAAGTACACTTTTGAAAGTGTGCTACTTCTGACCGAAAAATTCCAGAATTATCTAAAATTCACGGAAAAGGAAATTGCTGTCTTGGAGCAAGAGTTTACGCGGTACCAATTGTTCGATTTTGAAAACTTTAGCCAAGAGGCAAAGGAGAAGGCGAAGATAAAAGTCGACGATGAACAGACGACGTACAGAGTAGATGTTTTGTGGCACTATCTGGAGAAGGAGAATCGCGTAGCTGGAGCGTCTCGAAGTCAATTCTACTTTTTGAGCAAAGTAGCCAAGCTGATTCTTACCTTGCCGCACAGCAATGCGGACGAAGAACGTGTTTTTTTGAGAATCCAGAAGAATTGTACAAAGTTCCGCCGAATCTGTCGATTGATCGGACTGTGCCGTCGATCATTACCTTTCAAATGAATCGGGGCGATCAGTACTGCTACCAGTACTGCCCAAGTGATGAGGTGTGCAAGCGTGCCAAGAAGGTCACCTGGGAGTACAATAAAAAACATTCCAGTACTGGTTAATAGTAGTGTTATCATTACCATACTCCTGTAGTAGGCCTACATGTAGTTATTAGTATCTGCAGTTGCATATATATGTATATATAACTTTTGATGTCTTATTAACGTTTATTTCGGTGAGCGGGAAAGACATTGGGAGCAGGTTCTTTTTACACCACACCACCATTTGATGTTGGGTCTCCCGCATTTTTTTTTTGAAACCTTGGCATCTCTGGTAGTGTCACTGACTGACAGATCAAGTCTATTCTAAACCCCATGTGACTAACTTTAGCGAAATTTGATGATTTTGGAAAACTTGAAAAATGTGGGGGGAAAGAAGTACCCAAGAGTGTCAGCCATTACTATGTCTATGCTGCATTAGATAAAATGTTTCCTTCTTTCACTGATCACTAATTGTAATTAATGGAACTACTCCGTCTGAGATTTGGTCTGAGGGTGTGTTGTTTCGTCAAATAGAAGTTTGTATTCTGTATAAAATCTGTACATGTGAGTTTTCGGCCACCGTTGAATTCATGGGTGTAGTTGACACTTGTCATTAGTCTCTCCTATCGCAGATCCCTCCCGACAATTGCCTCCTCCAGATGTCATCTCGGTGTCACGTGAAGCCATCATGATCGACTCTTTAAAAGCTATTCTTTCTCTTAATTGAAACGTGGGTGTAGTTATGAGAACCAAATAAGGATCGTGCTTATTCTTCTCATTTATTCTCAATCAACAAGTGTCATAACGTGATGCAAGGTGGGTAGATTTGCAGCGCATCAGACACTATTACTTATGTTTTACGCAATGGCGTCACTCACTGCATCCCTGATAATATCGTATTCGCTCAGTCACGATTATATCAAGTCAAGATCAATTTCCTTCATCGTTGTCATAGCTTCCCGGATGTTGACACACTTGAGCAAGTGCAGCAAATGAAAAGATCATCAAATTGATTGATCGATATTTTCTTCACACCAAGTAATATTAGATTTTGAATTATAAAAGCTTCCAAAACCAATGAGCGGACATTGCAAGGCGCCGGAAGATGACAAATGGCGCTATTAGTTGGAAGTCTGGAGCTCGTCAGCTTGGTCATTGAACGTGTGGTCACGTGAGTCATCGATCATGGGTCATGTGGATCACGCAGGTCATTTCGTGTGGATCAGGCAGATCATGGGTCGTGTGGGTCAAGCCAGACGGATTATGCGTGTCAAATGGATCATAGGTATTGTGTGTCAGGCCGGTCATTGATCGTGTGGGGCACATGAGTCATCACGCGGGTCATGATTCACTGGATCAGGCAGATTATAGGTCGTGTGGGACAGGTGGATGACAGGTCGAGTGGGTCAGACCAGACGGATCATAAATTATACGGGTCAAACGGATCATAGGTCGTGTGGGTCAGAGAGGACGAAGATCAGGAGGATCAAGCAAGGGTCGTGTGAATCAAGTGTGGATTAAGGCGAATCGGAAATCGCATGTGTGTTAAAGGGTCATGGGAGCGAGTAGTTTTGCGGGCAACACTTCCGTCTTCAACTGTTATCTGAGATTTGACGATATGTAATATTGTGGTAGAGTGATTGAAATGACTCTTTTTGTGATATTCAAAAACTGAAAATAATTGACAAATCCTTAACTTTTTATTGTCCGATAGTGTGATGTACTGAACTTGCTCCTAGCAATTCCATTTGACTAATTCAATTGATGGCATTATCCCAGTGTGGGCGATAAAAGTGAGACTATCACATGATAAAGATAGCAGAAAGTAGCGAAAGCTAACCTTGAGATCTACGAGCGTATTTGATCAGAACTGCGTAACTATAGCGACTAGCTTATGAGAGTATACCGATTTTGATAATGAATCTTGACTGCTTAGATTGATTTCCTATTGATAGTTGCTAGAATAATTTCATTTACACTGTAAATATTCAAATGCACAATCTTGTATCGGATTTCGCGTCAAAGTGAGAAATCAAATAACTGGGGGTAGAATATTTTTGTGTATTCTTTTCTTCGTAATGACTGGGATACAACAAAGAAGTAAATAATCAAGAGAAGATATGTTGTCATGGTTTCGCATGAATTTATAATAATTCTCCTCAAATAAAATATCCCTCTACGTCAAGGAAGAGGCTTCCTAAAATAAACAAATGAAGTTTCTTCTTAAGATATCATTTACACTCTGAAGGCTATGTAGAAGGATATCGTATCGTGTGACGCCGACGCGTGCACGCTTTTGCTAATTAATCATGAAGGCCTATTCAAGAGCAGACTAACTTAAGATTATTGTAAAGTTTGTTGATAAATGCATTGTCTCTAAATAAAGTCGGTGTCAGTCATCACTCAGTGACAAATTTTGCGTAGGAAACATTTGAATGCACATGAAGGCATATAATGCGTGTATTATGAGTTAGAATAGAAGCATTTTATCAGATTGATCTCTAAGAATGATCAGAAGTTATTGACGTTTAGTTGTGGATGGTGTCAGACAATGCGAAATGCTCTTTCGTATTACATTTATCTTTGTTTCTGAGATGTCCGAGTGAAAACTGAAATGTCTTCAACGTCTGAGATAATTAGCAGTACTTACAATTTTAATAAGATTCATCGAAAATAAGCTGATTATTTGTTTCGAAAGTGGTCTGAGACTGAGTTTCTAATGAATTCCATTGCATCATTCA
Organism: Prostheceraeus crozeri; assembly: GCA_907163375.1. Lineage (NCBI taxonomy): Eukaryota > Metazoa > Platyhelminthes > Polycladida > Euryleptidae > Prostheceraeus > Prostheceraeus crozeri. The sequence goes on along the minus strand of CAJQUW010015190.1, from coordinate 275,718 downwards.
TCCGACAATAAAAAAAAGGCCATAGAAGGCTGTGCAAAATATGGAGTGTCTCTTCTTACATACGTACACACACAGTGCTTTCATATGCTTTCATGTAGCTCAGACATACAATATGGATTGAAAACAGAATAAGTTGTAGAATATTTGAACAAAATATAATACGTACAATTCCATTTGTTGAGGAGTTCGCTGAGACATTGTTTCCTTCTCTGAAAATAGAGGAATTCATCAAGAATTCTTACACAAATGAAATGAACATCAAATTTTCCAACTTACAAGTTGACTTCTGGAGCACTGAATGCCATTCCTAGTAATCCCAAGCTGAAAGGCAAACATGTTGCTCATATACCTAAAAGCTATTATCATCGATAATCATTGAATAACATTGACTTAAATAGTTTCCATCAATCCATTAAAGCATCTTACCATAAGCAAACCACAGCAATGACCATGATAGGCCTACGGCGACCATAACGCGTTGACAAACGATCGCTTTTCATTCCGATAAGGGGTCCACTTAGGAATGTAAGGATTGCTCCACCAGCAACCATCCCTCCTAAGACACTTCCCTTGTTGGATTGTCCAACCATGGCTTCTACTTGTGCCGGAACAACTGAAAGATTGGCAGACATTCATCAGAAATGCTGTCTATCGCGTATGTGTAGCATTATAGAGTAATGATAAGGATAAATCTACTTGAAGATTGTACTGTATGTAACTGGAGATTTTAGAATCCACTTTCTTTAAATGCTTCAAAACAGGAAGGAAATATCATACTTTTTGTTTATTTAGGTTTCTTGTCTTTGTCGTTTTTTTAATGCTCCAACATCTTCACCCATTATTTTCGATCTAATAGCCTATTAATAAATGAATCATGGGATGTGGTGGAAGACATGTCATCCATCAGCTCTATGGCAAAGCACAGAGAGGTGCTGGGAGTTGTCCAAAACGGCAGGAGAGGTTTTGGTATAGAAAACAGAAAGAAATTTTGGTCAGAAATCACCGAAGGTGACCATAGAAGGAAGTTACGAGAGAATGAGGTGCGAACCTTGGAAGAAGATAAGAGACTTGCCCTGGCAGTGCAACAGGGGCAGCAAGGAAGCTGGCTCGACTGGGAAGTTGAAGATCGCAAGATCTCGTGGAAGGATTGGCGGGACATCGGCTATTGGCAGTTGAAGCGGAAGCTTCAATGGACCTATGTGTTTCCAACCCCCGCTAATTTGGCACGATGGGTAATCCGCACGGACCCTCACTGTCACTTGTGTGGCAGGTATGCCAATTTTCACCATATCCTCTCTGGTTGTCATGTGGCACTGCAGAGAGAATGGTACACGCACCGGCACGGTTTGGTCCTGCAAGAGATTGTGGAGGCAGTCTGGGATGCAGTGATACCTTCTAGGTATGTAGCGGGAATTGACTTTGTGCTGAGTGGTCAAACAAAGAGGTGAAAGTCTCCTCGTGTGTCTCGATCTGTTCCGCGGCAGTGGGAAGTTCGAGTGGATAGACAGCTGCCAGATGAGTTGTCCCTATCTGACCAGCGGCCTGACCTAGTCTTGATCGATGCGGTAGGGAAGAGAATGCTTATGGGTGAAATAACCTCTCTCTGGGAAGAGAATGTTGAGGATGCTCATAAGAGGAAAGCTGTCAAATATGAAGGTCTTGCCGAAAGGATTCGGAAGCAAGCGTGGAAGTGTGATGCCACGGTTTCGTTGCTCCATCGGTGAGGAAATTTCTTTCTAAAGCCGGTGTTAAAAGCGTAAAGATTACCATCAGTAAGTTGAGTGCGAAGGCAGAAGAAGGCAGCAGCTTTGTGTTAAGGACCTAGGCGCAACGAGCTGTCGCGGACCCACCATCCTGAGAGATACTGAGCTTAATGGATCGAAATGTCGGTGACGGAAGGCGCTCAGTTGATGACTCAGGTCCTTTTTTGGGTGAAGCAGTTGCTGTTTCACACAACCTACATAACATAACAAATGACAAAATAATAATAATAAATATATTGATTAATAAGACTAATTAATATATTAATAAGACATAATGAATGACATAAAATAATAGATGATAAAACAATCGTGTTGTTTTCATATTTAAAAAGGAATCTTCGATGTAAATAGCATGTTGTTCGTGCGTTTGCAACATCGTATGCTTTCATCATCATACAACTGACAAACGCCGGTATCGAGTACGAGGGGCACTCCAAAAGTTTTGCAATTCGACTAGAAAGCGAAGCTGCCTGACACTCTTCGGTTGTCATATGAAAGTTTCATTCAATAGCCGACAGCACCGCAAGAATCTATTGATTTCATGATCATAGTTCATCACAGTTAATCGTTGGTTTTATCTACTTCAGTGATTTGGCTGGAAGGCAGTCACTACCCATGGAATTGACACGCGAGCAGACCAGGTTACTAATTTGGTACTGCTTCAAGCGCAGGTTGTCTGCACTTGAAGCTCATGGCGAGCTGGACACCACTTTTGGGGACCAACCACCTTCCTACGCCACAGTCACGCGCTGGTACCGCGAGTTTCAGGCCGGCAGGAAAGACTTCCAAGACGACCCTCGAAGTGGAAGACCACCAACAGCAGTGACTGAGGAGAATGTGGCTGCCGCAAAGAACCTGATCGATGACGACCCTCGGATCACGCAGGCCATGATAGCCAGCCACTTGAACATTGGATCGGCGGCAGTGGATACCATTTTGCACGAACACCTACGCATGAGAAAGCTTTGCGCTCAATGGATCCCCCACGTGCTGACGGATTCACAAAAGCGTGCTCGACTGGATTTTTGCCGTTTCCTGATCGACCGCTACGAGAACTCGAGGAACCAGCGGCGATTTGAGGTCATCACCGGAGACGAGACCTGGCTCTACCACTTCGACGTGGAAACCAAGCGCAGTAGTGCTGAATGGGTTCCTGAAGGTGGCCAACGACCTGTGAATGCTCGGCGATCCCGCTCCCAGGGGAAGAGGATGTTCGCCACCTCTTCGATTCCCAAGGCGTGATCGCAATGGTAAAAGCGGAGGGCCAAGCCACAGTCACTGCCCGTTGGTACATAGAGAACTGTCTGCCTGTGGTCATTGACAATGTAAGGAGACGAGCACCACGAACAGGAATGCGAGGGAGGAAGCTGCACCACGACAACGCTCCAGCTCACACCGCCGCTGCAACACGGGAGTTCCTCAGTGAACAAGGGATTTCTACCCTTCCACACCCTCCTTACTCGCCGGATCTAGCACCCTGCGATTTCTGGCTTTTTCCTACCATGCTGAAAGGACGACGTTTCGAATCGGATGAAGCCCTAGAAGAAGCTGCAGTGGAGGCGATCGAGAACATTCCGATTGAGGAATTTGGAACTTTCATGGACAAATGGCTCCATCGAGCTCATAAATGTATTCAGTTCCAGGGGGCTATTTTGAAGGACTCTGACTTGATTTTTGTTTTCCGTGAAATAGAAATGATGAATTTAACTGGAAAATGTCGATTGTTTTCAATCTTAAATGCCAAAAACATATCGAATTGCAAAACTTTTGGAGTGCCCTCCGTATATTTCATAAATTCTATATTTTACAAGTGTATATTCTCGCATTCGCTAGCAAGCCCATGATGGACAGCATGATCATTGGATCACTTGTCACACTATGTTCACACCTATTAACACGTTTACATCATACTCATCAATTACTGGAATCAAAATTAGGTTTTGAAATATAGCTACATTTCAGCACGATTAGAAAAACGCGATTTAAAAGACATGTCGCAAAACAGGACTTTACAGCCAGGTTTAAAAACACGATACAAACTCATGTGTCATAACCACGGTTTTAAAAACAATAGTTGAAAAAGGTTTTGAAATAATACAGTAAATGCCATTGTAAAAAGCTGGTTTTAAAAGCAGTTTTATATAGCATCAGCATTTTTCAGTTACTATCAGTACATCACATGTCATCATTTGAAAAAAAAATATTACAGAAATAATGCGGGTTTAAAACAAATCAGATATTCATAACTCCAATCCGGAAAGATATTTAACTCAATGCCATATGTCTACAAAGAACTGAGAGTCAATTTGAATTTTGCAATTTGAGCACTTCTAGATGTAGTTTATCCACAATGAAAGCTTTACTTCAAGGAACAGTGAAATGCAAAACTACTGAATTGATAACTTTGTTACATGGATTCATTAGAGGAAACCAGACATCATGATCTGAATTGACTTTATTTTATTCGCCATTTTATGGTTGTTTCAGTAGGTAAATAATGATCATAATTTGTGGAATAGGAATTAATACCAGGACATGGTGTGGAGGACTGCGCTTTATGAGGATTTATCTGTTTGATCACTGTTGAAGAAAATAAGTTCTATCGATTTCAGTAGCATATTGCCAACCTGAAAGTTAGGGACCTGCGAATCGGCATATTTCGTGTCGAATCGAATCGGGTCGTAATTCGCGAATCGAATCATGGAAGACTTAAATCGGCCTGCTTGAGCTAGTTTTCATGTGGAATTAACTAAGCCGCTAGCCATTTTGAAAATAGGTCTATCAAATAAGACCTAGCAATCATGCAATTCACATGGATATTGAAAGATGTAGTGACACCTTGGCTCTCCAATTAAAGTGTCTCCTTTTTTCTGAGAAAGTCAAGATCTGCTGCGCTTTGTAACTATTGTTTCAGTCTCCGTAAAAAATGTGATGAAAATGTGCACGTATCTATCTAATCAGTTTAACAGTTCTTAATTGAAAAAGTCACACAGTGCGTCGTAGTGCGCAGTTTTATGCAACACATGAGGAAAGTCACTTAGCTAGACATTCTCGTTGGGCAGTCTCATTCTCTATGAACGATTATTCAAACTTTTTGGACGTTTTGCGATGATGTCAGCAGAAGAATACATTCTGAGTAAAGATCAGTAAGAGAACGAATGAGTAACAACCATGATGATTAAGAAGAGATCAATAACGAAGTAGTGCCAAGTTGTGAAGAATGCATATTAGGAGTTTAGTGAACCGATCCACCTCTGTCTGATCCGGATATGAACTCAAAAATTGGTCCTTGGAAACTGTCACGTTCAATATTTTATATCAACAAAAGCAAATACGCTAATATCTTGAGCAAATATGAATTTTTCTATTCACCTCTAGCTGTCAGTTTACCTTTTGCTTATCGCATTAGCATTTATCAACAAGAAAACAACTCAGACAACATTGGCTCTTTGCGATTGCATCACTGAGAGTTGCACACTGACATCATTATGTTATAAAATTAGCAGAGCAAAATCACTCAATGCGATCGAGATGACTCAGCTTTTGTTTATCAAATGATACAGATATCAGGAGGAGAGTGTGTGTGAGAGAGATAATGAAACTGAATAAATTCACATATTAAAAGCTTGAAGTAATCCCAAATTACTTTTTGAGTACAAAAGTGCTCCTGAAGTCTAAACGGCTTATTATCATTAACAAATCATTTATTTGTCCGCATTATTGTGGCTAAGATTAGATAATGACGGATTGCATAGTGGCGGTGCATGGAAACAACTGTACAGGGTGGGCCAGAAGTAACCGTCAAAATGCTTCTTGTAATCTAAGATAATGTTGAAGACATCATTGAAGCTTCTTAATCCACTAGTTATGTGATCAGATGACTTGTGGGTTTTTTTGTCATGTTTTTAAAATTCAATTTGGTTGGAATGGTAAGTTGCACTTTAATATTCTGGGATTTAAAATGATCATTTAAGCGCAAAATGAACTGGTTTTTACATTAAGGTAACAAAAGCAAGTATATGCTCCATATACTAATGTCCTACTTCTGATCTACTTAAAACAACCTGGCTCCTCCTTTCACCTCCAGGTGAAGTTTGTAAGTCGATTCATCTTCATTAAAAGTCATTTGTTGTTAGTTAGTACCTTCCGCAGTTTTTGATAACTGATGTTCCAAAATAATGCAAAACGAAGAAGTCATCAACCATTGAGAATGAATGTTCTAAACGAAGAAGGAATCGCTCTCTAAACGTCAAGCCTTCAACACCTGATTTCATAAGTTTAATTTGGAGAAATTTATCATAATTAATGTCGGTTATTCATAGTTCTTGTAAATCTAATGATGGTCACCTTTAATGCTGATAGTAGTCGATCTACTTGGCTAACTTCTTAATTAACAGAAATTATTTACTTTAATGGAAGTTTGCCAAATCAAATAATTGAAATCACTGTTGCAATGTCTTGTGCTTACTCTGACATTGAATTCGGTGTCATGAAAACATCTTAGTTAAATTTCAACGGAGAGATCCGAAACTGTCTTATACATATATCTGTGTAAATTGGCATATTTGTTGATATAATGAAGATAGATTTTAATATTGATATTTTGATATTGCGCTCAGTGTGAGAAAGTAGCCAACTTTATCAGTTAATCTGATATAATTTGTAAACATTCATCATAATATCTAACAATGCAGCTGATAATCTTCATTGGGTAAACACTTCTGACGACTTCCGATTTCTTGCGAAAATCTTATATTCCAAAGTATGATCGGCTTGCATAATTTTAAAGTAAGGCATTCGTGAAGTAAGTTATTATATATTTTAAAAGGAAACCTTTATCTATGTCAAAATAATGATATCGGCGTAAGATCAGTAGAATGCAACCAATGGAAAAATTGGAATTTGACCTTAACTTCTTGAGCCCCGATTATGCGGACACTTGTGTAAGTGTTCGACTAGCAGCTGTCCCCACTACACATGAAGTGCACCGCACATCATCGCTGTAATATGTTTCCTTTGTTCTCTTAGCATCAAGGAGTTGAAGTTGTAAGCGAATGACGCACACTGCACGTTATGGACAGTTGGAGCAATGTAGCAGTTTTGGCTTTAGGGCTTAAATGTCAAACATTGTGAGGGCCTCCAATTTTTGGTCAAATTCGTCGAGTAAAATTTCTGACGCAAATTGCAATAGAGCTGCGACACTATTGTAGCTATATATCAAGTGGATCCAATCGTTTTGCTCCACAACGCTTGTAATTTTCAATTGGAATCTTAACAGTGCTGCAAGTGCAAACTAAATAAAGTCTACAAGAAGCCGCAGGTCTTGATATTTCAGCATTGTAACTTTAGTTGGAATACAAGCAGTCAACGAAGTAAATGTTGTCGAGCAAAAGTACATCGTCCGTGTTTAATACATTTACTGTTATATTTTGCAAAGTGCTGATTTAGAAGAAGAAATCAGGAAATTAACAATAAATGTCTCAGTGACATATTGTCGCAGCAATTATTATTAGGCTTCAAATAACAAGCAGTTTAGGACCTATTTCAAATAGACTATAAGATAAGACTTGACCTCTAACTAATATCTCTTGAAAAATGTGAATACTGCTTATGAAAGAAAGAAATATTACGTAAATTTGTACATAAAAACTCAAGTGCAAGTTGAAATGCGAAGCCTAAGTTCGATGTTTCCGATAGATAGACGAGCATTTCGAGACTGGCGGTCTTTGTACCAAGTGACACTTTTTCATTGAAGTTAAAACACAAACAATGTATTTTGAATACTTGCTACATGCTACAATGAAGAATTCTTAAACATGTGATAACTGAAAGTTATTGTCAGCAATAAATTTAAATTTTGAAATAGAGGCAAGACAGACAATGCTTATGACAATTATGAGTTGCGGCTACATGTGCGTTCTGGATCCTCATTGGGATCATTTAGTAAAGTATTCATAAAGAATTTATAAAGTCAAGTAAAGTATTGCTGACAACCTTTCATAAAACTCAATGACGAAAATAGATGCAACGTGCAGTTTATCCCTCTACTTATAAAACGTCATTCAATTCTTTAAAGTTGCAACATGCGAGTACTTGATAAAATGTTAAAGGAGTAGTACTTACTTTCCACGGAAAGAATCAGGAACATGAGATTAAGTCCAAAAAAGGAAACGTTGAGAAGAATTATAGCAATAGTTGATAGAGGAGCTTGATCATTGACTCCTGCCAGCTGCTCTTCGTCATCCGCACTAATACTGAAATATGAATGAATTGAAAGATACATTTTTCAAAAAGGAACATGAAATGCAAAAATTTAGCATGCGCAGTTATCGATTTGATGGTGAATTATGCATTTAGTGTTAATCCAGTGACAACCCTCACGAAAGTTTTTCATGATGACTCATGAAATTTTTATGCGGATTCGTGAGATTTCTATGTGATCTCGTGAGATGATGAGTCTCATAATATTCTCATAAGAAAATATTGAACTCATGATGTTTTCATGATGCTTTGATGAGAATATAATGAGTGTTAATGAGAACATTCATTAGGATAATATCTCATAATAAGTTCATGGGAAAATCATGAGCATTCATGAGGTTTTTGTAAAAATAAGCTTATAAGTAGTACGGCATGCATGCTAGCCGCGAAAGGAAGGAGTCATAAGAAAGTTTATTTAATCGATAAGACTCTCCAAGTTTAGTCATAAAGGATTAAAAAGCAAAAATAAAGAATATATCATGACGATCTGCAACAACCTTTTCGAAATGATGCATATATAATTTGACTTTAAATTTTGCATTACTATGCAAGATGTTGAAAATAGATATATATATACAATCACAGTTCAGTTTCTAATTACGACAATTAATGGTTTATTATTACGAACACTGAAATAATATGCCAGACAAATCGCGGAAATGCTCTGAGGCCAAGCAAGCCTCAATAACTAAATGCCAGTAAAATAAATTCAGAAATATGAGTAAGCAACTGTTAGTTTATTAATGAGATTTTTATGAAAAACTCATGAAATTAGATGAGATATTTCATGCGAAAACGTTCCAAATCCGCATGAAACTTCATGAAATCATGAGGAATATCATGAGAAATTTTCGTGATGAAAATCATATATGATATCAAATATGCATGCGGTTTAATTTTTACACATTTGATCGGTGCAGTGAAAGTGGATTGATGCTTTTGCAGGATCAGAAAAACAAATCTTGCAAGCTGCATCCTTAGGTAGGTTATATAATTTTTTTCCAAAAATAATTAAAGATCCGAAAAAAGAAAATCCTGCGGAGATCGACAGTGAGTAGAATTCGTTTCGATCAAGATCGGTGGTCAACTTCAGAGAAACAAAGCCCACGTGAGATAGAATTTGATGTGGCAAGCAAAGTTGCAAGCACCAAGTTTTTTGCGTGATGTTCAGTTATATTAACAAGCACACCTGCACAATTCTCTCATTTTCTACATAATTAGGGCCTACCATCTTGTCGACAGGATGACGAAGGGCCAGTTGTAAAAACTAATTTGCTTAGAAAATTCATGATGTTAGGAATGACTTTATTGCATCTTATTCCCCGCATTGTAACCTAAATCAAGGGCAACTTAGAAATTCTGATGCTAAGTTAAATATCTAACTCAACGCAATTTCACACATCTCAATGATTGCACAATCTCGTAAAACGACGGTAGCATGCAGCCCATCACAATCGCAAAATTTGAGTAAATATTAGTACTGCGTAGTTGACAAGTGACGACATCCGATTAAATAAAAACTTTTGTTGCCACATGCCATATGCATGTTTGACAGTAAGAAACTTTTAGATGGTCATTGTAGTGACCAATAACTTCAAATGAAAAGTTTCTACATTGTGCTGGATTAGATTTTTTCATTTTGAAGTTATATCAGATGATTGATTTAGGTTTTGAATATTGGACTCGATGCACGTTGAGACACATGGAATCACTACGTTGACGAAATATCTACTCTTTACCAAAGTTCGGCGACCTTTAGTAATGGTGACAGACTATTGCATGCAGAATGTATCACTCGAACTGGTGAAAAAACGAGATGAACTATGGTTACTGTGGTTTATGTGAAGCTAGCTTCTCGTATTATATCGAAGAAATTGATACTTTTGTTCACATGATCACAGTTTCTACTATCACGTATTCATAAGTTGATGAGAGCATTGATATAATTAACATGAAATTTCAGTTTGTATAATCAGTAGATCTACAAAATAGAAACTTTAGAGAGAATCATGCCATTTGAGCAAAATGAAATGCACAGTTTTCATAGCGTAGAATAAACACTAGCAGAAAGTAAGCAAAGCTTTTAAAAGCTAAATTTTATTGCGCAAGTATTCGATTTGCACACATCAACTCAGGGACAAGTATAACATATTGTGATCATTTCTATGCTCCATTATTGCATTTTAAATGAAATCCCGACCATGCACGCCTGACAAAGGAGTCGAAGTCCGTAGTGGAAACACATCACACAATGTAGATGCGTCAATGCGCGCTTCTCTACATGTTCATACATCACGCTAGATCATGTACGTGTACCTACATGCAAAATATGCATTACACCATAAAATTATTGATATTTGCGGTACCGAACAATCGTGTATAAAAGTAGAACTATACTAAAAGTCGAATTATAGGATGGTCCGCGATGATCAATTCTCGAAGGCGGATCCGATCCGATGATTCGGCATTTTGAGAAATTCAATGTTTTAATGAAACTAGAAAAGTGAGAAGTAAAAATGCATATAAAGTGCTGCGGAACAAACTGTCAATGGCAAAAAGTGCTGGAGTAATGCTGAAATATACGTACGGAAACTTGTATGTGCATATAGACTGTACGTAAGAGTGTATGTGAATTTGAGACATTGTCATGACATGACTTGTTGTTGTTCATATAGTTTTCGACCGTTAATGTATTTCTCTATATGTGGATTAAAAGTAGCCCTCACTGTACAGAACAAGAAGAAGCAATGGCACATTACAAACCGATCAGGACTACACATATCCAGTCACGAAGACCGAAATCCGACTTCTGCAGAGTCAATCGGTAGTATAGAAATTGAAAACATAGAAATTCGGTTAAAAGAAGCATAAAGCTTCAAGCCAAAACACAATAATGGCACTAAAAATCATGCGCATTTCAATAATCGCACTCGTAACACTTTGTCAGCGGCGTTTGTCACGGCTGCATAATTGGGTAGAATCAGTGGCAATTCTGATTCTGAGCTTTTCAGTTCCATCTTCCCAACCAGGGATGTCTATGAAGCATAGAAAGTGTTAGGGATTTCCAAATCTCAATTCGTAGGATTTAGCGCAAGCCGGTTTGCAGCCAATTACAGATTGCAGAATTTTCATCAGATATTGAGAAACTGCACTTTGTTCTTCTGCGTTTTCTTTACAAAAGAAAGAGAAAAATTGTGTTCTTCACGTGTTTGACAATAATTGTGATGATACATTAAGATTAAGATACATAAAGATTATTTTCTTGGAATTCGTGAACAATAGAACAACCGTAGTGTAATTGCTCATAATCATATCCAGTTGATTGATGAAATTAAGGTTCCTATAATATAACTCATGAAAGCCATATGCCCAGAAACCTAATTCACCAGAAATCCGGCCTACGGTAAATCCTACGGATTGAGAGTTGGAAATCACCAACACTTTCTATGCTTCATGGACATCCCTGCCTCAACTTAGTTACCACCCCCCCCCCCCCCCGATGTGCCGCGACCTTGAGTCAATTTCCATTCTAGTCAACTTCAGATAGACAATCTATTTCTATGGTCGATAGTATATCTGCTAGTTATTAGATGCTGTTTTAATGCACACGATAAAACAGTGCCACATGCACAGAAGGCACTGATATTTCAGAATTGATAGATCTGGACTTCACATGTTACGATGCTGCTGCTTCAAAGATAGGCCGGCCTAGTCCTGAATGGATTAAGCAATACGTACACGCACAAGATGATTCGTTTGTTCAGTGGAAATGCAATTATTGCCATTTTATTTCTAAAAATTGAGATAACGACTTGGGAAAAGAATGGTTGCAGTAGCCGGACATGATGATGTTGGAGGTGATTTCCTCGATTCGGTAGACACATTGACTCATTGACATTAATATCAATTAGCTCTACTACTAAAAGAAGACTATCTGTCCTTATTTTTATGAGTTCCAACTCGTTTGGTAAATCCCCCTTGAAAAAAATCATGAGCTGCTGGTTATCTTTTATATTGTTCAGTCCCTGTAGCCAACACATGATGGCCCAGAAAACAAAAGCATGGTGAACGCTGAGCTTTCGCGAGACCACTCGCATCGTCTGAGCGTTGTAAAATTAACCATTAAAATCATGAGAGTGGACCACTTCACTACCAACGGGTTATTTCATACTTTCTGTTGAGATCAGGTCGGTGAATATCAATCATTTGGGCTTCAGCGATTCTCGTCTCAACAGGCGTATTACAATGTGTCAATATCTCTACCTGAAAATCGTTGATTGTCAAAGAATTATTGTGATCATTCTTAGAATGATCAGACAGGGCACTGTTGTTATTATTCATTCTCAGACTATATTCATGTTCGCGAACAGCAGCTTATGATTTTTTTCAAGGGAGATTTACCAAACGAGTTGGAACTCATAAAAATGAATTGCCTCCCGTTCGCTGCAGTCAATTTTATCTGTCCTTACATCACTTAGAAAATATATTTTTTAAGTCTTTGACATCAAAGGGCTCTAGCGGCGCGAAGGGGTTGTCTTCATTGTTAGACCTATTGTGTGGATCAATTTACCACCAGTACTGAAGAAATTAGGTCTATCAATGGGCCACCATTTCTCAGTCATAATGCGAGCAGAACCCAACACTTGAATATTTATTATTGTGAGGTGGTACATACGAGTATTTACATGCCTGAGTATCAAGACCCGAATCAATACTTTCCTCAAATGATTATCCTATTTATCTTAACTATTTCGATTCATGACAATTGACAGACCTAGTAAAAATAACTAAATGACCAAGTATACCTGCATTTTACGAGTTTTATATCTAAAATTACTGCTATAGGAAATTGATGTTACAGTAGAGTAATGACATTGGAATACATGATGCATCAATTTCACACAAAATCTGCTACACTCGCAGTGCCGCTCCTTGATTACTGGATCATCGGATCCGGATCATGGGGGTCATGAGATCCAGATCACGAAGTTGGATTTATCGGATCAGATCTAAATCTTGTCCCTGATCCGATCTGGTGTCAGGCCTAAAATGGTCACATGTAATGACACGACATCATTGTTTAGAACTTCATAAATCAGGAAATTTGAGGGAATACAGGTATCCGCTGTGAGTTTTGTCGCTCTTGAACTATGAGCCCTTATTCACGAAACAACGCGCACGGAAATCGGGCAGACGATCATTAAATATTCATAGAAATATATCATTCAATATCATTCATCATCAACATCATTCCTGAATAATTTCTGATAAGCAGATTGTGTAATTATTTGCTTCATATTTCAAGTACATGATTTGCATGTGCCATTCACGTGATTACAATCTTGTTATCCGCCCTAAAGCTGATATCTGGGTTCATGATGGTAAGGGATTATTTAAATGGAATTCAGGAGTTTCCATGTATGGTATTTTTCTATGGTATCCTGTCTTCGACCAGTTGGCAACAAGAGAAATCCTTTTTCTGGGCAACACTTTTTCTGATTGTTGAGGCGGAGAGATGATAGCTGACTCCATTCCTTAGCTTCATTAGAATTTACTATTTAGCGAATACGTAATACATCCTAGTTTTCATTATTGATTCTGATTCACGAGCATGAATGTAAATATCAACCTATCAGTCTTAGTAAAGCTGAAAAGAATAAAGCAAGCCATTGTTGAGCATGAAAAGGATCTCCCAAAGATTTGCCAACTATGTTAGAAAGCATTCACCACCCGCATGAAAATTATTAACAATTGTCAACTAAATTCTCATGTAAATGCGATCCAGCAGACCAGCATCCTCAAATTGAATCAAGCTCAAAAAATCATCATATTTGATATTCATGTTACATCTGACATGTACCTCATTCAACTGATTACGATAATTACAAATCTGCCAATAAATTATCTATCAGTTTATATATTGATTCTAATAACTTGAAGTACGATTGTTCGTGTCCATGAATTTTCCATTCAGTTGACTTGTATATATGCAAATATTCTAGTTAGATTTTAGTTCAGATCTTCGTAATACCACATACCGTCATCGTTCGTAAAGTCAAGTGTCTGTCAGTACATACCCAATCAATCAATTAATTGCACACATCTATTTTCAACAGTCAATCAATTGCGAACAAGTAATTGCGATGTAATTGATTTTTGATAGCCCCTGCCACGGTGCGAAAAAATTGAAAGCAAAAGTCAATCCGTGATTGATGACTCACCTGTCTGCCTCAGCATCTTCATTAGAGTATGATCGTGTTGTTCCTGTGCTCAAGTGACGAGCCTCGTCGTCCTCAGGAGATAGTCTGGAAGGAAAGGCATCGGTGACCGGATCAAGAACTCTGACGGTTAGATGGCCATGGTTGTATGCACTGTACATGTTGGATCGCGGGTCCCGGATGATCACCTCTCCAACAAAGCGATCATCATCGTCCAAATAAACACTCTGAGGATTCATGTCTGTGATTCTAAAGAGTAAAACTCAATCGGTAAAGGGGAATTCTCGGTAGCAGAAACAAGAGAGAGAATTCAATGCTCTGCTTTCTGCTGTGGAGCAGCGAAGTAAGCGTCTGAGAAGAAGTATTCCCACTTTGGTCGATGCTGTGATAGGGGAGAATGAGGCGTGCGTCGAAATCGCAGAGAGAGGGTAAAAATCGAGATTCTGAACACGATGTGGTTACAAAGTAACCTAAGTTGGTGCAGCGAAGTTTCAGCCTCGATTGGACTTATATTAAGATCAGATGCACTTAATCCGCTAAACAGCACATAAGCGTTGATTGGATTGTTCAATGCTGATCGCGTGAGTCACAATGTTAACATTCAACGCTTACATGCTTACAGGAGAATGATAAATGGCTACTATATTGAGAACACTGAACGAGAGTAATCATTGAATATTGTCTGCCAGTCACAATATCTGATGATTGGGTCACACAGTTGTTCCTTTCAGTCATTCAGTTGTGACGTCATTGTGGTCTTATAGGTCTTATGGTGTGAACGGAGGACAATGAGTGACCTTGTTTGTGAAACTTAATATGTTGTCCTCTTCCGACCGAAAAGAAGGGCTACGAGCTACATTTTTTCATCGGTTGTGACCTCGGTGTGTTGATTTTAACCAATTCATCATATTCGAAATCATCTTTTAATCGAAATTATTGAAATGAAACTTTTAGTTTTCAAAATGGAAATCATAGTACACGCCTACAAACGAAAATTCTGGTTCTCGAAAACAAAACACACTTTATGAATGTATATTATGTGTATAGATATGTATATTAAGTCGCACTGTAGAAATTAGATGTAGGGTAAATTATTTGAAGAAAATGTCAGGCGTTTTATAAGACATTTGTCATCATTAGTTCCTCAAACACGACGCAACAATTCAGCGCCAAAAAATGAAAGTTTTGAAAACGGACTATGTATCAACTTTGCGAAGCTTACTGCATTACAAAGATCACTCGAGTGTTCACTATTCAAATAATGAAATTAATATTTCGGCAATATCCATGCCATAGCTCAGTGGTGGGCAACGCGTGGCCCGCCGAGACATATTGGGTGGCTCGCCACCGCTTCTCATATCTGAAGTGGCCCGCGGACATTATTTAAATCGATGATGTGAAAATGACCCACTCCGACTTTGACCTTTGGGAGGTGCATCTGAAGATGAGGGATCCTCTTTAGGATACGCGAAACCATTAATTAACAACTAAATGAACAATTTGATGGCACAAAAAAACAAAAATTCACATTCGAATTATCCACCATGCTTCTTTTGCAATGAATGTCCTCTCGCATAAGCGCAAAGTGGTCATCACCTGCGCGAGTTTATGCAAAGTCACATAGTTTTCGATTCCCTGCTGAGCATGTTTCTCTACGTAATAAACCACCCCTCAATGAACCTTGAAAGAGGCTATTTTAATTATACCTTGACTACGAATGGAGGAATCCAACTGCAAGGTTTTGACAGGCCAACACTTTTTTCAAATATTCTTGATGAGTTTCTTTTGTAAACTACACTAATATATATTTCGTTTACTCGATTGGCACAAGCACACGACTACCATTTATGGAGCCCATGCAATGTTTTTGAAAGCTGTATATGTTTGGGTGACATATGTGCACGTATGTACATGTAGCATGATCAATATTTGTAGCACAATCAATTTTATCCTGTGCGGCTTTCAGGCACTTGCAGACCGTTGTTTTTCGATGAAATACAGTAATGTCGGTCAAATGACCGTTTAATTACACAGAAGAAAAGCTTCCATGATTTGTTATAGGCCTTTTCGCTCCTCAATATTCACATGAATTGTAGAAAGTAAATTATAATTCCTTTTTTTAACAAATTAGTTGCGTACAATACTGCCGTATACATTTACATGTAAAATTTTGTTATGTAATACGACCACTATATATGCATGCACGTACGGTACAGCAGTCCATATGTGCACTTAAAAGTACGGAATAAAAGAAAATTACGCCTATACTACTGCCTTCTAAAATTTGGTGG
Organism: Prostheceraeus crozeri; assembly: GCA_907163375.1. Lineage (NCBI taxonomy): Eukaryota > Metazoa > Platyhelminthes > Polycladida > Euryleptidae > Prostheceraeus > Prostheceraeus crozeri. The sequence goes on along the minus strand of CAJQUW010015190.1, from coordinate 259,185 downwards.
CCCGCGAGCTTCTTCGACTCGGTTGCCCACCACTGAAATAGCTCGTTGATCATTGTACCGAAATGTGATATTATGAAACAATGAAATCTTAATGTATTGCCAGCTTAAATTGTTTCAATTAACCGGTGGATTCTGTCAAAGCGAACTCTATACAATCTACTCTGAAATATAGTGATTATTCAATTATTTTCTCTGCTAAAATAAGAGTTCTTGTAAGGATTTTAGCATCAATATGAGTTCTTGATTTTGCATTAGAGGATTATTGAATTTTAGGAGGGCTTTACTTAAAAGAATGAGTTCTTCATGGGAGAAACGGCTCTTAGACTTCTACTTAAGAGTTGGTGAAATAATGTTGGACGGTTCTTGATAACAGCCCTGGAAACATAAGCTGAGTTGGGTGAAGTTGCCCTTACGTCGATTTTGTGACCCTTAGTGGCCCAATAACTCTGTGGTATTTGGTAGTTGCGCTACACACTGTCCGCAGGAGTGTCGAACACCTTAGACTAGTGTGGATTTCAGTATAGGGTGTCCACACGTCGGGGCCACATTGAGGCCACAGCACATACTGAAGTCTTAATTATGCAGGGATTTATGCACCATCAAACAGAATGATTTCAGTAAGCCTTTCACGTCGCCCTGATGTATAACAGAAATCATACTCGCTAGGAAAACGGTTGAGTTAGTTATATGATTAGTAGATAGTTGGATCATATAGGCACACGCTTATTTGTAAAAACGTTGATGATATTCCGCTTGAAAATTACATAAACGAAACATTTAGGAAACATGTGCTCATCCGTGTTTTAGATGTGATTCGTTTGCATCCAAAAAATGCAGGATACGACAGATTAGGCCTACTTGCAATGATTTTACAGATAGTAAGGCATAAATGTTCCGTGCGAAAAGAAAAAGTCTTAAGATAATTACTTTAATCGATAAGAGAATCTAAGCTTCGCCTATGAAGGTTAAAAAACAAAAATATTGAATAGATCATAGTCGCCAGAAGCAAACTTTTCGAAATGATGGAAAACAGCTTAACTTCATAATAAGCATGATTATTCAAGATGTTGAAAAAAAACAAGTTTATACAATAACGGTTTGCGTTCCAGCGTTACAATAAATTGTGGTGCACTTCAAAAAGACAGAAGTTGGGTGGGAATGCAATGGGGAAACCTAAGGGTCTATGAAGACTTGGACTCCAAGTTTTGGATAAATTATAGCAATAGCAAGAAATTACATCCTGAAAGATCCTTTATTTAAAACGGATCTTAACTTTATCAGAAGTATTTTATGGTATACAGCAAACAGTTCTTGTGAGAAACCGATTAAACCCTTGTGTTAGTCGCATTTTCCTTGAAATTAAATTATTGAATAAACTTGTGTCAAGTTAAATTACTATTAAATGTACCTAGCGTTCATTTCGGATTTGAACAGCTTCGAGTTAGGATTCGGATTCATCTGGGATTTTGTCGCATCGAATCGAGCATTTTTTTCACCGACCGCAGAAGCACCTCTTGTACACAGCACTGCAGTGATGTTATTGTGTCTTAGTCTCACAAATTTCCAATGAAACACAGAGAAAGCCAAGATATTGATGAGATTTCATCATTTCATAGTCGATATATCACTTCAAAATTGTACTAATCTGAATTTCGAAATGGAAATTATTCTGATTTTCATTCTAAAGAAGTCAACTCTTTGGAACCTGTTTTCAAAATCAAAATCTGACTTTTGAGATCATTGATTGTGTTGCTTTTGTTGTGTTGACGATAGCAAATTTAGTGCAATATTTCAACTGCACACTAATTGGACTAGTTGAAAATTCACTGATTGAAATAATTGAACAGGCATTATTGAACTTTATGTATCTGCTAAGAAGCTAGAGACAGAATAGTGCAATTCTAATTGATGCTGATGCGTAGGTGGCAAATGATTGCACCTAATTTTTGCTACTATTGAAACTTAACTGGATTGGAATTTTGAAATTTTTTTAGTCTTCCAATTTATTGCTTTAGTTATGTGATGAAGCACTGTCCTTATAATTTCTATGATTAGCCTAAACAAATAGATGATTTCATACAATTAACTAATTGTAATTTTTCGATGATTTCAAGCCACTGACTTCAATTATTAGACTTTAACAATCAAGACAGATAATTTTTTTCTCAAACAAAGTTGTGAAAAATAGTGTACAATCACACACACACACTACACTAGTAGTCCAGGAGCCAGCGTGAAGTTGTGCAGGGAACGAGGTAGTACATAAAACTTTCACATAGCATAGTACACCTCTAACCTACTGCAAAACTTCGCGTCTGCCGGATCATATCATTTGCTTTTCAGAAATAGAGAGGATAACACAATCCTATGTATTTCCAATGGTAAAATTGTGACACTTAAGGTATTGACTCCATTTTTTCGAATTTTTGCTCATAAAAGTTACACAAATTGGTATTTTGTTGAACTGGTTATTATAGAAATCATCTACAATCATGATCTTTCAAATGAGCTGTCATTTTGTGACAGAGGATGAAGCAAAGTGTACAAACAGACACTTTTCGTTGGTGTAACTGCAATTTTACATAGAAATTTAATTAAAATTGTTGATATACTTTAGCGAAAAGTGTCTGTTTGTACACTTTTCTTCATCCTCTGTCACTGAATGATAACTCATTTGAAAGATCATGATCTGTAGATGATTTCTATAATAACCAGTTCAACAAAATACCAATCTGTGTAACTTTTATGAGCAAAAATTCGAAAAAATGGAGTCAATACCTTAAGTGTCACAATTTTACCATTGGAAATACATAGGATTGTGTTATCCTCTCTATTTCTGAAAAGCAAATGATATGATCCGGCAGACGCGAAGTTTTGCAGTAGGTTAGAGGTGTACTATGCTATGTGAAAGTTTTATGTACTACCTCGTTCCCTGCACAACTTCACGCTGGCTCCCGGACTATAGTTATATAGCAATGCCGCCGTCAACAGGAGGTGATTGATATTCATAATTTTAACCATGTAGGTTTAGTGTGAGGATACCTACCTCCAGCTTATATACCAGGTACATAGCACATATGGAGCTGGTAACACACATCAAATTAGAAGTCAGTCATTTCATTCTATTAATTTTAGTTAGCCAAAGTTGGACTTTGGGTTTTGGGTCGACCTTGGGTAATTGATACAAAACTTGGGTTTTCTATTAATGCTGAATATATGCAGATCAAGTTACAAAAATTAATATTTTGATTTGAATCTTAGGAGAGCTACAGGATAAGAGCATAGAGTTATGATATTTTATCAAATTTCCACTGGATTCACAGAATATTTCAAAAATGAAATACTTGTAAGTATTAGCTATTTCATTCTGGGCTTGACAATACCGGGCATTGAAAGTTCATACATATTGTATCTACAATAAGCTTACATGTATTTTATTGCATTTGTGCATATTGAATTTTTATATATTCTGTACATTTTATATCTTCGCACCCTTAACTTTCTGCGATAGCCGACATTTATCCAAAAATAAATTCGTTTCGATTTCGTATTATAAATATGTTCAACCATGTACTTACTGCGCAGCTATAATATTTATCAAGTTTGTTTATACTTCTGAATGATAAAATGAAAACAATTGCTTTGCTATGAGCAATGTGTAACTCAATCATAATTAAATCAAAGATCTTCAGTTAGTCAGTGTATCAGTGCAGATTAAATTAAAAGAAAACTTTGTGACGTAATACATGTATTTAGGCTACTTATTACAATTATTGCAATGACGAATCGTTTCCCACTAATACCACACTTCTCATGGTCCCAATAGTAATTTTGGCCTTTAGAAGAATCTTTATGTCAGCACAAAATACAGAGAATGCACTTCGTTTACTTGATTCCATTCATTTATTCAAACTTGGGCTTGGGTTTTGGGTTTTGACCCCAAGTTTTTGCCCAACCTTGTTCTAGCAGTTTGATTTGGCGAGCTTCGGACAATGCAGTATCGTAGGATCATACAGTTATGCGTTATGCTACTAAGTAGTTAACAGATGATAAATCGTCCTTGACTAAATTACCCAGGTCAGTAGTGACAGATTGTCTTTTGATAATGTTCACGAAATACAATCCATGCAATAAGAATTAGCTTATTCTGCTTCAAGTAATATTAAGTACAATAAGCACACGGAAATCTAGCACTGACACAGCAATTTTCTGCTGTATCATTTGGATCAAAAAGGAGACCAAATTTCAATTCAATTTGCATTTTTCTGCAGTAGGTCTAGCTGCATGTGGGTCATGATAAGCTTGAAATTACTGGGTTCAGAAGCTTGCAGTCCACCGACAAATGATGGGCGAATTCGAACTTCATTCTTATCGAGAGCTGCCAGTAGTCTATTTTAAACAATTGATAAATAGCATCTATAAACATCCGTTTGAATGATATAGGCCGCTAAAAACGAAAGAAAAAATATTCGAAGCATGAGAAATGCATCGCTCTTTTGAAAATGATACAAAGATTTCTTTCAAATATGCTGGTCTCTCTCTGCGATGCAATTTTGCAAGAGCTCAAATTGACCAATGATTATTCAGAATTGAATTGAAAACCTTTCTGCTGTCGGGTTTGTAGGAAATAGGCCCTATCTATTATTGATTTGAGGAACTGTATTAACTCGCTCGATTCCCAAAGCATGATTGGCGCTCTTATATCTGAATATTATTATAGATTACAGTTTTCATTGTAATTGTGAATTGAACATCCAATTTATTCACTGAGTGAATTGCTTTATGTTACATGTATACTGTGCTTACACTATGACATGCCTACAAAGTGCAGTGCGCCAAAAATATTGCGATCCCGTTTGAACTTCGTTCTCCAAAGTAAACAAAAGTGGAGCTATTATCGCACTAACGCAGAAGAAGTGAAAGATCTATGGTTTCTCTATTTTTAAGAATGAAAATTCTATTTGGCATCTGTTCTAATGTCTCAGTACCTCAAGCAAGTACTTCAGGAAATAGTCGACATGAACGTAAAGAAATCCTACTACCATGTGATAGATGTCTGAAAACTTATGCATGGTGCTTTACATCCATCATACATACATGTTGCTTTAAGTGCTTTTCAATAGAGACTCATCAAGTATCACCATTGTACTCATTTCCTTCTCGTGAGAAACTTCTAATAAGCTTGTGAACGCCTACTCTTGTCATGCTGGCTTACAATCTTAATACTGATATGTCTGCACGACTAATTGTTGATAATTTTGAGGCTACGGTTGAAAATCGCCTTGTTAAGGTTGGCTACGGTTAAAATCTCACTGACACAGTTGGTTGCGGTCAAATATCTCAATCTCACTGATACAGTTGGTTGCGGCTAAAAATCTCAGTGTTTCGGTTGGTTGCGGTTAAAAATCTCACTGGTGTGGTTGGTTGCGGGTAAAAATCTAAAATCTCACTGCTGCGGTTGGTTACGGTTGAAAATCTCACTACTACAGTTGGTTGCGGTTAAAAATCTCACTGGCGTGGTTGGTTGCGGTCAAAAATCTCACTGGTGTGGTTGGTTGCGGTTAAAAATCTCAATCTCACTGCTGCGGTTGGTTGCGGTTGAAAATCTCACTGCTACAGTTGTTGCGGTTAAAAGTCTCACTGCTACAGTTGGTTGCCGGTGAAATTTTGAAAATCTCACTGATACAGTTGGTTGCGGTTGAAATTTTGAAAATCTCACTGATGCTGTTGGTTGCGGTTAAAAATCTCACTGCTACAGTTGTTGCGGTTGGTTGCTCCTAAAAATCTCACTGCTACAGTTGGTTGTGGCTGGTTGTAGTTAGTTGCGGTTAAAAGTCTCACTGTTTCTGTTGCTTACGGCCGCTGTCTAAGTTCTCACTGTTGCGGTTGGCAACGGTCAAAAAACACATAAAAAGTCATTTTTGTTTATATCAAAATATCTGATATCATAGACCAAAATCTATAGTGTCAAGAATGTCTCTGATGAGTGTCCTTGGATAAGTAGGTTTCCAATAATGGGGAATCAGTTTGGAAATGTTTTCAAAGTCGTTAATAATTTATCAAATAATGAAGAAGAAGATTTGCAAAATGCAAAATCGTCGAGTATGAAATGACTGGAAAGGAAAAACTAAAATGGCAATTTTACAGGCTGTGAAATACAGTTTCAGACCTTTTTAGATCAAACAATAATCGGATCACACATGTATACTTGACTGCGCTGGAAGTAGGCATATGAGGTTGCTAGGGATCCTGAGTCGTGCGTTTAACCTTAGAGGTGGTGAATTTTATTTAGTCAAGTAACTGAACAGATATGCAAAAAATGGTTATCCAATATTTCAAAAAATGTTGGATCAGATGAATTTCTCATGTTTGTCTGAAATTTAAATATTTTCACATTGATATGAGGCCCCTGATACACCTAAAGGCCTACCGATAGAAGAAAACGGCAATCGTAGTCTGACTTGGAATAGTGCATCTACAGTTTCGCGATGGATATCGAAAAGACAATTTTAGTTGAACATTAATAAATACTCCTCTAACTCACCTCTAATAACCTCTAATAATTACTTCTCCTTCTAACTCACCTGTTCATCCTATGGCTTGATCGCTATTGTATGGCGACTGAATGATCAGACACATTATATAGTAGTTACATTATGCTTAGTGATTTCACTTTCATTAAATATTGAGTGCTTCAAAATTTGAGAGTAGCAACAATAATAGAAACTTAAGTGTTCCATAAGAGCAATGCTTGCAGTTCTGATAGCAACAGCACCGAATAGTTGAGTTTATGTCGGATGTAAGTGTGAGTGTGAGTAGCTTACTCGGTTTACCCAAACTCAGGGTCAGGAGTCAGAAGATGAAGAATCCATCGAACTGAATCTTTGAGTGTGCCTAGCCTAACGTGTAGGTGAACTCATGTCGCCTGAGTGACTGTCACTCGACTTAGACTTACATTCATTGTTTGCAACATCCATTTTGCATTAGGACTTTTCTGTGCGTCTAGCGCCAAAACTTTCTGAACAACCCTGCTGCTGTATAGACTGAAATTACAAAGTCTCGAAGTGAAATAATTTGCCTTGCATTCACTTGCTTACTCTCATGCATTTCAGAGGCAATTTTAAGGCTCGCTCTCCCACATTCTCTATTTCAATGGCATCGAGAAAGCTATAGAGTGGAAAGCTTGCCACTAAAAGTGCGAAGAAGAATCCTTCATTCAACTAACTTAACAGATATTTGAGGAAACCAGAGTCAATCAACTTTGCAATTTTCTCTCGAGTGCTTGAAACTTAAATGTCAAACTAGCCGTTTTATTGTAATACCTGCCGCTTCTTTTTTTGCTGTTTGGCTCGGAGGCTGTGTAGGTATGTACCCCAAATGTTGTTCAACCTTGTATTATTCATGCAGGTATTCAACTGTAGTTACCAGATTCAAACAGGGTTGGCAATTGCATGGGTAAAGTTAGCTTTTGCCAGGACAAATGGGAAAAACCGGCAAAAAAGTGGCAAAAACCGGGAAAATGGGAATTTATGGAAATATTCAGGTACATGGAAAGCTTGTCATCCAAACTTATTTTTAGCCGATCTATTCGCATGGAAAGGGTCCGCATCTACGTCTGTGAAGCTAGCCGCACCAATATCCGTACCACATCGAAAATCGCCTGTGCCACCCTCGAAAACAACATTTATACATAATTTTGGAGTGTGCCAGCTTGTGCCACCACTCATTTTTCAAAATAATGCAGCAGTTTGCGAGAAATCGTCGATCAAAAGTTCAAGGTGGTACGGATGTGAAGTTAGCCGCACCAAATTACAAAAAATCTTAAATCGTATCTTTATGAATTTTCAACCACATTGACGTCTAAAATAATACGTCTAAAAGCATGTGCCACTCACTACTTTGCCAAAATTCACAATAGCAACTGAGAAAATGGACAAAATGACCTCAAAGTGGTACGGATGTGAAGTTAGCCGAAACACTTGTGAAAATCGCGTGTGCCACTCGCATCAACCCACGCGAATACACTTATTGGAGTGTGCTAGCTTGTGCCACCCCTCAGACAGCCCCAACTCTCCGCAGAATCCGCAGAAATGCGGATTTCCCTCCGCAGCCACAACCAAAGCCCATCCGTACCACTTGTGAAAATCGCCTGTGCCACTCGCATCAACCCACCGAATACACTTATTTGGAGTGTGCCAGCTTGTGCCACCCCTCAGACAGACCTAACTCTCCGTAGAGGGGTGGCACAAGCTGGCACACTCCAAATAAGTGTATTCGGTGGGTTGATGCGAGTGGCACAGGCGATTTTCGATGTGGTACGGATATTGGTGCGGCTAGCTTCACAGACGTTCCGCATCTCCATACTGTTTGCATCCAACCGAGGCATCGCACCCTAGCTTATCTTGCCTTTGTCTGCGATTGTCAGGGATTGACTGTAAGCACATATGCTTTCATCAGCTGTATGTGACTGATGTGCAAGGCATGATCATGCTTTACTCTACGAAACTAATCATTTTATGGTCGGTCTATCTGTTGTCGTCAGTGGAATATACCTAATAATTTTAGAATGAATGTTTTATAGGAATTACGTTAGTCTGCTATGATAAGTCATTATTCATCTATGATGAGAAGAGATAGGTTATCAACACTAAACTCTACAAAAACATAGACACAATGTCGACAAATTTTCCCATACATAAGAATATACAAAGCCATGAGTTAAAATATTGACTGCTTTAATTATCGAATGTTATAAACAGTATTCCTATTAGGAATAATTTCATGCCTTTACAGCTGTCGATATCACTTGGAGAGATGACTTCTTCCTTCACTCGCATTCCTTTTGAACCGTCAGCGTGGTTTAGTGAAGAAGGTGTGAGCTCGTCTTCGGTTCGATTCCTAGGTCGGGCGAGTGCGGTCGGGGAATCAAGGGTGTTGGTGTCTTGTATTGACATTCTCTTCAGATATTCAATTTCATGCGTGTAATTGTATAAATGTGCAATTGTCTATGCAAAGCATAACACATCAAGTAGTGTTAATTTTTGAAAATTTGAATGCTCTGTGCCTTAAAACAAGCAAAAGACATGCTTGAGTAAAAAAATACTTACAACAGGTGCATAAATTATATCGTAATGAGTAAATCTAAATAAATAATTGATTGATGCTCATGCATAGATATGCTTTATCATGTATTTTGTCTTTTATAATGTGTGAATCAAGAAAATAAGAATTCATATTACATGAGAGCAATTATAAGTGCCGTAATTTATTAAATCCATAAGTATAATCCGCAATTATAAGTATCTTAAGTAATATAATCCATGGTTTGCAGATTTACACCAAATCGTCTAAAAGGATTGCATAGGTTCTACGAATATGCCTACCGTATACACGGTAAATGCAGTTATACTCGTATATCTTCTGTAGGTTTTTTTTGCTGTCACATTTTTCATAACTAAATTTCAGTCGTCATAAAAGCACATTTAGTAGTTTTGATCAGCTTTGCAGTTTTTACCAGGACGGTTTTACCACTGGCGTTTTCCACCCCCGGGAAAAACCGGCCAACCCTGGGTTCAAGCGGCAAGTTCTTGGATGTCTATGAAGAGTGCACGTCATTACATTTAGCTCAATATAAGACCCAATCATCAAATGAAAGCTTCTTATATAATACGTAGGTGTATTCAAGTACAGTGACGTATCGATTATCACTGGTGTTTGGAAGTCCTCGTTGGAAATTGCGTGTTACACAACAGTTGACACGATTATCAAAGTCAAACAAGAGCACCATTGCTCCACATTCAACACTACATAGGCGAGAATCGAAAATTTTGAAACCGAGATAAGAACATATAGATCGAGAATATATATTTCATTTATGCGCACTATGAAATCGCTTCTTTTCATGTCCATCAGTGCATTCGAACGAGGCCTTTTTTAGTGTTTACTCAGCAGTTCGCTCATTTGGCGATTAGCGTCATTCACTTAGTTCGCCGTTTACTTTAATTTTGTGCTAGGTTGTTCAGTTCACTGAGAAATCACATTTCTTTTCCGTTCACTTTCGTTGACAGTATGTTTATGGCAATGTGCTTGCCAAATTGCACAGATGCAAGGACGCTGCAGAAAAGGTCTTACAGATAGCCCGTGCTTGCGCTTATTTGATGCATTAATTATTAAGTATCTGTCATAAATTCAATACTTCACACATGGAGTAAGTATGTTAGGTAGAGTGGTAACTCCGCATTTATTAAATCCCCAATGTGTATACACTTTCGATTTTATTAAATGAACTCAAAGGAGACACAGTCGGAATTGTTTCCAAATGTGAGATATGCGCATTTATGCAGTTTTGAAGAAATTACAACGGAATTGACATGATCATGATAGCATAGAGCAGAAGGAAATGATAGCATTTTACAGATCGTCCGTGTCATGACAGCCTTTGAGAGTTATGTTTGCTAAATTGGCAACTCGATGACCTGTTATTGCTTTCATGCTAAACCTCAAGAGAATCTTCTTAAGCGTGATCAGGCAACAGCTGACACTGGCATGGCAAAATCACAGATTCAAAGACAATGATTTCAATTAACTTTGAAAGATGTGAGTGGGTCCATCACTATTCAGATTCAAGAAATGAAACATGAATTTAGTGAATTATGAAGTCATGCCGGTGAAAATTGAATTGAAAACTTGAAATTTCAGCCAAGAAAGCACGAAAAATATCGCGACTTCTTCATGAAGACTTCCATTATAATACGGAATGATGAAATTGAAAAGGAAATAGGAAGGAAATATGAAATTCCCTTGATAATCAACTTGATTTCCGCTCAGTTGGGATGATTATTAGCAAATATTCATTCCTTTTGATATCCAACTTGCTTTAACTACTTACAACGGGGAGTCATCTCGGTAGTATTTAAATTGGCAAACTTTTTTAAAACTGCTCAAATAATTTTTTGGACAACGGGAACGTAGTATCCGCAAAAAACTGAATATTTTCATATAAAAATTTTCACTGTATACAGATACTTTTTTGAGTTGACATTCTACCTATACATCCCTACTCGGTGACTTCACATTACGAGGGTTGCGATATTTAAAATATGATATCTTAGATAGATATTCACACGACACGTAATGACATGATGTTTTAAATACATGCTTGAAACATGCTTTAAATATTTTAAGAAATCAATGTTTTTAATATGCTTCCTCTAAACTTTTTGAGCGATTTTTTCGGTAGAAGATGTCTTCTCTCTTTTCGAAAGACAATCTACAATTCTCCCTTTCTGCGTGTGTGCAGAATTGCGCATGCAATGTCAGCAAATCAATGTTTTGATAAATGCACTTCGTAATACTAGTTGAGCGACTATACAGTTTGCACTACTGCAGGCAACGATAATCGAATCTAATGTGGTACAAGTTATGTGGAATTGCTGGGCTATGATTGATTATCACCAGCATCACTATGACAAAGTTGCTAAACTCATGAAGATTGCGTGTAACAACAGACTACAAGAAGATATTTTTGCTAATGATTACTTTCTATTTTATTCCGATGAGGAAAGTGGCATGCTCAACGATGTTTGGTGTACTGAGTGGATGAACGTTGTGCGCTGAGTGAATATCTCTCATCTTCAAGAACAGTTTTTGCTGTAACTATTATCCATCCAAAATGGTTGTTTTGTCAACCTTTGTTTTCTATTGAGACATGCCGGCAATACATTTTTCAATTGTCACTTTGTGTTTGCTATCATTAATCTCGGATGATTTCTTATTTATTTCGTTTTACTTTTTCTTTTGTTTAGCAATCTTGCTAAATTACTTGTCACTTCAAAGGTGAACTTGAGCATCAAAATGAATTATGAATTAAATGAACATTCCTAAATAAATTATAACATGCACATGCCACTTTCAGTGATAATAAACCTTGATGCTATTATAAAGCATTCTAACTCAAGAGTTTCCCAAATTAGAGAAATCTTTTGACTCATATCTAACTAGTCTTTTAGGGAAAATGTAAATTCAATTCGCCGTCAGTACTACCGCAATTCTCATCAAATACCTTATACGAAAAACAAAAATACAAAAAGGCAAATTCAAAACATATTTAAAACACATTTAAAATATGATAGATAAATTATGTTTTGCAACCCTACTTCAGATTTTGTTATGCTGTTCTGCCAATTTCAAAACAAATTGTTTTGTTTATATTTAACTGCTCATTATTTACCTTAGTAGAAACATTAACTGCTCTAATTCAATTGATTTTAGTAATTGCAGGCCTAACTACAGGTTTTTCCGTTTGTTAATATAAATCTGTCAGTTATTAACGGCGTTGTGCATTCATTAACGTCATTTTGCAATTTTCAGTGACAGTTCATTTGAATACTGTAATTGTCTCTTCAACCTCGGCAATATCGTTCATGAGAGAAATCCTGTCAATGGAACATCGAAATTTGTAAATAAATAGCGGCATTTTGCACTCGATAACTAAGCTGCCGTCAATATGAATGTTCCGGCGACATAGACGTGTAATTTCTACAGGTTTTTCCGTTCGTTAATATAAATCTGTCAGTTATTAACGGCGTTGTGCATTCATTAACGTCATTTTGCAATGTTCAGTGACATTTCACATTGAATAGCTGCAATTGTCTCTTCAACATCGGCAATATCGTTCATGAGTAGAAATCTGTCAAATGAACATCGAAATTTGTAAATAAATAGCGGCATTTTGCACTCGATAACTAAGCTGCCGTCAATATGAATGTCCCGCGACATAGACGTGTAATTTCTAATACTGACAAACAATATGATCTTGATGAAAATCGAGATTATGTTGAAGTTGCTGGTTCTCTTGGAATCGCTCGTGGGAGCGCATGGTCAATCATCAGACGATACCAATTGACGAGGAATGATATTGCTCGAGTGCGCGGAGGACATCGACCTCGACTTATTGATCACGAAATGCAGGAATGTATCACTGGAATTGTTGAGAATAACCCGGCTTTCACGCTGGAGCAAATCAATGCTAAGCTACGTCGGAGTCTCCCGCTCAAGCCACATATTTATGTCAGCACGTTACACCGAGCACTAGATGCGCAGCTGATAACGATGAAGAAGATGGGGAATGTCGCAGAACGCAATCGGCCTGACGTAAAAGATGCTCGAAGGTTACATGCGGAATGGTTGCTTGCTGAAGGAGATACACAGGAGCTTATCTACATAGATGAAGCAGGATACAATCTGTGGATCTCTCGAACAAGGGGTCGTGCACCACGAGGGCATCGATGCGTTCGGGTAGCTGGTGAAGGACGGGTCCCAACTTCACGTTAATCATTGCTGTATCGGTCACAAGCGGCTTGTTTTCTTCAACACAAGAAAGAGGAGTGAATGGCGACCAATTTAAGGAGTTTTTGACGAACGTATCAGCTGTTGCCGGACCACAACCTGTCCTTATGTTATTCGACAATGATCCGTGTCACAGCCGAGCACATGAAGCATCATTGGCGGATCAGCACCAAATTTGCAGAATTCCACCCTACTCGCCCTACCTGAACATCGCAGAAAATGCTTTCAGTGTTTGGAAAGCAGCCATTAAGAGGAATTTGGAAGAGGTGCGAGACCAGATGCTTCGACAGAATCACCAGATGCGACTGGCAACACTGGTTCAACTGTCCGAACAAAATCTATCCGAAATCACTGCCGCGGGTTGTCAAGCTTCCTAGAGAAAGCTACGTCAGCTGATTCCTCAACGTATTCGACTTTTTGTATAGTTTTGCATATAAATATACACCATATATTCTGGATAACTTGATTTTTCTTTTGCTTTGATTAATTTTTATACAATAAAATCAATTTAACTTTTCGGCCATAATTTTTATTTGGGAGGATATAGGCTATAATTTCAAAATGAATATACCTAGAAAATTATGTAGGATACTCACAGTATTGTGCAATATGTCGCTAAACAATGGTAGATATCTCGATTACGTGAGACATGCCGTTTTTCATTGAGAAATGTCGATCTATTGAACGATGTCGCTAATCAATGATAAATTCCATTTAAAAAATGAGAAATGCCGTTTATTTATCAACTTTAACGTTAATCAACGACAGATTCATACTAACAAACGCAAAAACCTGTAGATAATTTCTTGCTATGCCAAGAGGCAACCTATTTTTAAAAAAAATGCTAAATTGAACGCGAAAGTGATTAAATGCATCACTAATTAAATGAAACACCAAATAAATCAATAGATGTATGATGAAAGCTCATTGTTGTTGTCTTTTCTTCTTTTCATGAAGAAATAACAGATAGTGAAATATTTTACACATCGATGTCTGAAATCATGCACTGGATGAGCTGCTTCCATGCCAAAAAGATATCCTATGGTTGAATCGATGTATGAGCAATGATTTTTCCCCATTAAGATGCTCAAAATTTAATTTTATCTATGCTTCCTATGCTTTCTTTAACGCATAGATCGCTAGTGAGCCTTGGAATCTAACTTGCATTTTACATACTTATCTACACTTTTGAAGGGACTTTTAATGTCTGCTGAAGCAGGAAAACGCTTAAAGAAAACGAAAATGTCAGAAACTCATGTTTCATTTACCATTAGCTCCTGTCAGCTTTGGCATTACGGAGAAGACATTTTCAGGTTCTCGGACTCATTTTAAACATCGCCCGAATAGCGAAAAGCAAATTTGGGACACACTTTTCGTCAGGCAATGTACGAATTTGAGGAGCGCCAGCTCAGTTCCTTCTTCTGCTCATGAACGGTAAAATCTTAGTTTTGCTCATTTCAGCATTATAGTAGAAAAGCCCATTCGCTCATTTGATTCATTCATCAGTGAACGACTCCAAACCCCGTTCACTCACTCAAGCGTTTGAATGCACTGATGCACATGTCTATCATGGAGAATTGACTTAAGGAGCTGATTAAGGACACGATTTTCGCAAAAAAGAAAATTTTGAAGAATCAATGAAATTAACATATAGCCATCAGCGAGCAATATGCGACCGTGGCGCCTGTTTCTCAGTATGTAGCGATGCAGACTTGTGTTGTAATTGCGATTACAATTACGCAATTGCAATTACAGTTTTCTGGCGAGTAATTTGTAATTGTAATCAATAGCATTTTTAGCCTTGTAATTGCAATTACTTTACGATCAGCACTGTTCACCAGCACGCATTTTTAATTATCTCACTCTCTTCCTTCTATAATTTAGTGAAATTATATAATTACATTTCATGAGTAATTGAGACAAATCTGCAACAGTGACAGATAAGTCAGAGGACCAGAAAAAACACCTGTAAGCTTAGAGCCAATAGGCCTATCTATGCCTTCCTTCATATAATTTTAACAAATCCACGGCAGGCACAGCCATCATAAGCTACTATCGGTGCAGACAGCGCCTATGTTCTACTGTGATGCAAAATCGCTTGAGCATGAACAGTAAACGATACATGGTCCACAAAATATCTGCAGATCTACGATACTATATGTACAGCATATTTATGTATCAGACTACAGAGTTGTAAATTCTCATGTTGAATTATATGTAAAAATGTATAGATGCAGCAAAAACCACTGTTAATATTTCGATAAGAATGACTAGAATTGGAAAAACAGCAGTTCAGTTCATTCTTCAGTTAATGAGCGGCAAAGTCTTAGTTCAGCTCAGTGGTAAAAGCTAGGATATCCCAAACATCAGTTCACTCTCTAACTTAATCTACATTGTCTTTGAGTAAACTCGAGAAAAGATCACGGTTAACTTTGACAGTTAGTCGAGAAATCTCCACAGAGAGCTAAACGAGTAATTAGTTAGACTTTTGGCCACCTAATGCACAAAGTTCTTGATGTACTTCTCAATGAGTTTTCTGAGTAAGTACAGGCCTATGTTTCTTTCAGGGTTATTGACCAGACATAAATCTGTGCCTATCAAAATATGACTGAATTATTTTCATAAATCTGCGATATTTCTTATTATCAATCGTTGTTTTATCACTTCAGACAATTGTTTGAAAAGACGAACACTGGAATGAGAACCAAGGGAATATTGTTAAGCGAACCCCATACTGTTTGGAAAACCAAAGCTTGTTCATACTAGTACGTTGGATATTAATTCATCTATCAGAATTTTTATGTGGTTGCATGTTACTACTATTCTAAATTAGAATAGTAATCCTAAAACACTGTTTAGAAGATTGAAAAATACCAATAAGTCTTTGGAAGAGATGATTTTGTGACAAATAATTATTGATTATATTTCCACAAAGTTTGTACCGGCACCCGCAATCTAAAAATGCTCTTACACACGTTGTCATTGTCAGTTTTGGACAAACTTACGGATCATAAAAAACGGATAATAAAAAACGGACCACCGAAATATGCCGAAATTCAATCGATTCTCATGCCTTCTCGTTGTGTCGCACAACAACGTGTCATACATCATTCGAGAACTTGCATTCCCTGCTTTAAGATGAGTTATGATAGACTTGTATTCGCTATTGTTTTATCTGAGCAGTACTAAAAATATGAAAATCGCTAAATTTACAAATCGTAGTTTTTCAATAAGAAAATATGTGAGTGTCATCACCAGGCTGACCACTTCAGGAGGACCGAAAATCGGACCATAAGTCTGTCCCATAATGACGTCACTTAAATTTTAAATTTTGATGATTTGACTATAGTAGTACTTATCCAAATGAAATGTATACAAAGAAAAACATAGAATATCATGAAAAAGCTCATATGTATTCCATCATCTCACATAAAACAAATAAATGTAAGCAGTAATTCAGTTAAATGCTGCAAAACAAAATGCAAATACGACTCCCAGTCATGTCGATAAAGTTTTAACAATAATCTGAATGAATCGGCAAATATCAAATTACAGAATTAACTACATGTAGCACATTTGCAAAATAATTTAAAGAGACCATTGAATTTGAAATACCAAAACAGTAATGAATACTAGAACAGTTACTACATGTACGTATGCTTCTTTATGGAAAGCGGAAAAATATGAAAAACAGATTGCATAGTTGATTGACTTATACAAAATAATTATCACAGCAAAATAAGTGGGCAATTTCAACATTGACTCTCTATTTTTTCTGATCAAATACTCAATTCTAAAATGAATGGTCTCTGTCCCTTATATCGCAACTTAACTACGATTGTTGAGACGTTTATATCATTCACTTTGTAAATCAAAGCTATTACACAAGCTATTACAACACGTCATGCTAATAGACTCAAAAACTGCTGAAAAACACGTCATGCTGATAGACTCAAAAACTGCTCGAAAATATTGGTCGCTAATAAACACACGAAAAAACAAGTAAACTGTAGAACTTTAGCAAAAAAGACCACGTAGTCGTATGAAGTAACCAAGAAAGTATTGTAGGATCTGTGGCAGATCGATATCATTCTAGATTAAATTGAGCCTCTACGAACAATTGAATGAAAATTTTCATTGTTGCATTGCCCGATTTCACATGTAAATTATAAGGCATGCGAACATATACAATTTTTCTGTTGTATTATAAATCACGGATAATCTCAAAATAATTTATTCTTCGTTATTTCATACGACTTTTCTTCACTTACAATTCAATTTCCAAACATGTTAGAAATAATTGCATCCGAAATTCGGTATTGGCGCTCTAAGTCACTGTTTCTCTGTTGCTCAAGTTCGATTTTGCGGCGCTTTGCTGCTAGAAGAGCAGCTTCAGCGTCACGAATATCTTGATCCGCTGCCACCTTTTCCGATTGTAGCTCTTTGTTGGTCTTTCTTTAAAAAACCCCAATCTCTCTCCTGAGGGATTCAGCGATCGCAGTTCGATTCCCGTTCGCTGTTTTGCTTTCCTCACAAAATAATTTGTCTTTCTTACTAGCAAAACTTGTGCTAAAAAAGTCTTCGAAGAGGCTGTTGGTTCAAAGTCTTCGTATGAGTCACGATGAAAATGGTCTCCCACAGAGCGAAATGCGTTGTACATTTACAGACTTAAGTTTGACTCGTCTTCAATAAGTCTCGTCTTCACTTAAGTTAATACTCGCCTTCAAAAAACTTCATTTTGCTGAAACCGGCTTCTACCTTCATGTTGTGCAGACAAATCACCATCAAAATAGTAGCCATCTTTGTCAGAAGAGGATATTCGGAAAGATTGCCTCTTCCATGAAGATCGATTAGGGATTCGTCGTCTTTCCCGTGTACAACGGTCAACCGGGCATATTCATCTCCTACATCAACTGGAGATAGCTTTATCTCGTCAGAGAGACTTTTCAACTTCTTGACTGTAGTGTCACTGAAGCTTTTGATGTTCTTGAATAGAACATAGCACTTTCTGGAAATCATGGAGCTGAGAAATGGCATGAAACGGTACAAAATGCTGCGAAAAATAGCTTCATTCAACAGTTTCCACTCCTTTTCGATACGTTCCAGATTCGCATTGTCTGATTTGCACAAATGTGAATTACACAGCTGGTATGTCCTTCGAATATTTTAAGTCATCTGATTCGCTAGTGAATTGCAGAGGCGTTTTATCATCTTTGAAAAGCTTTTTGAAATAGTTATCCATTGACAAGGTGGCGTTGTGTCCCAGTCGAATCAGCAGCTTGGAGAGCAACTCTAACAGCATCAGCAACAACTGTTGAATATTTCCATTCAAAGATTGCATTTTCTTTGTGAATTCATAAACGGGCTTCATATGAATAAAGAACTGATCCAAATTTATCAGAAGATCACTATCTGCCAAACATTCTTTCAATTTGCATTTTTCACTCTCCAAAGCACAGAGCTTTTCCAAAACCGGAAACTATTGAACGGCAGATTCAATAACTAGGTATAAATTGATATAAATTGATATCGCAATTTACCGATATGCAGGGATTACGACAAACGAATATTTCATATCAATAAAAGAAAAAATGGCACTATAGAGCATCGCGCAATCTGTGAAGAAACGATCATACGAAGCGAAAATTGTCGTCATCTGAAAGGAGAAACTTTCTGTTTTAGCGCATATTTTATGCAATATCTACTTTCCGCTCATTTGATGAGCACACTGAATTTTTGTCGAAGTCTGAAATTGTTGGATAAAGACAAAGATTGAAATGAATTTATAAAATGGTATATTCCTTATACACATTCAACATTAGATTAAAATATTTCTGTTAATTTTCAGAATAAATTAATTCAATAAACTGGTCAATTTTTATTTTTAGGGCAAGTAGTAAAAAAAACCCATGAATTACATAATTGGCAATTTCGGACCATTTCGGACCTTCCCCCGAAATTCTGACCATATCGGACCAATTCGGACCAAGTGGTCACCATGGTGATCACATTTATGAGCGCGCATTTCAGGTCTATCACCAATAAATGCATTAATAGATCTATCTAAAACATATTACATATTTAAAAATGAAGTCCACCTTTCATGGCCAATGTCGCCTACCTTATTAGCAAAATGTGCATGCGAAATGAGATGTGACGTTTTACAAAGGATGCTAATCAGAAGAATAGTGCAGATGTGTCTTCAAGAGGTGTGATCAGGGATTCAGTCTTCCGATGTAAGAAAAAGAGTTGGATGGACAAATGCTCCAGCCACATACCTACACGAACTGGTACGCTGCAATCTTTTAGGAGGAAAATGGCTGTCCAAATATGGGTTGTGGTAATGTTCGGCACTACAAAAGATGTACATAATCTAGCCAAACTATTGCTGATAACTGTTACAATGCGCAGCAGGCACTCTATAAATATAAATTTATGATGTTCCATTATCTAAGTATTAAGTTGCCTGATAACATTAAATGAAAAGACACGACAAACCCCCAAGACTTTTTCTCATGAATTATTCATTCAATTTTTGCTATTATTTAGTAGTGTTTGAACTGTGGTAAATTGCCGGTAAATTACCAATTCTTCGGGGTTTCCTGATTTTATTTTGCTACGACGAAATTTCCAATGCAGTTATAAGTAATAACTGCTGCCCTATAATTTGCATATCGATAGTTTGAGAATAGCCTGTGCTGGAGCCATATGAAACTTCTTTTGATATTCACATTAGGCAGCCTTGAATTAAATGGCATACAGGCTTCTTGAATTTAATAAGCGTCATAGGCAGTGGCGTCGTCTCCGTGCCTGCGAGGCCTTCGCCGCATACCCAAAACTAATTATTTACATTCATAAAACAAAGGTTCAAATAGTTTTAATTTTTTGTTTTTGAGAGCATCTTTACGTTTACACCTTTACACACACTTCACAGTATCAAATCACTACTCTCAAATACGTTCCGAGCGCCAGCGCTCAGCTGTTAACTGCAGGGATCTTCAAGCAATCACACAATGCGCTGGGGATGTGTTCACAGCAAATCACAGAGATTTGTGTGTTTGTGCGATACGCGGAGCGTCTGCGCTTAGCTTGATCGTCTTCTCCCGATAGAAACGAAGAAGCAAATAATTATATTGCAACAATGCAAGAAAGGATCTATTTATAAATTCTTAGATTCAGATAGAGAGAGACGCAAATTTTCCCTGTTCGTGGCTTCGCCAAATTTTGGAGAAGATGATGACGCGTTGAATCGTCGTGTCTGCGTTCACCAATGGCTGAATGTCGGATCGGAAGGTTAGAAGCCGCAGAAAGGAGATAGCGATGAAGGTTCCATAATTTGATGTGATTCAGTCAGAGATAATGGTTCAAGGCATAATTGTGATATTATGTTTATGGCGGGGATTTCAACTGTAGTCATTTTCTACACCGGCCAGTCGTCCGAGGGATTATGCAGAAAACTCTAGCCACCGTACACGAAGTTTATGGTATTGAAATAAAAACTAAACCACTCTCAAGGGATAGTACATCAGGAGGAGCACAAAAAACATTTTAGCTGCCCTAAATTTGAAACATGTAAGTGATTGACAGGCTATAATAAACACAACAGAGACTTGCGTTGGCGAGAGCTTCCTCGAGAATGAATGTTCTCTATAGTAATCTCACCAAGGCGATCAAGCGCCATGTGAGAAATCAACATCACATTTTCATTGTCATTTGACGTTTAAAATCTTGGGAAGACAAAGAGTCGCGTTGACTAACAGTCAGCTTAGGATTGCAAGCTTATGAGGCTGTTCAAAAAGAGAGGCTGTCAGGACTCATAGTGAATCACAATTCACATGCAGAATAGTCAACATTGGGTAGTCTAAGGAATTCAGTGTACATTTCATTTAAATATCAGTATCTATTTCTCACATCATTTCATTTTGTAGTCATGGATGTCAGCATGATTTGAATGTTCATGTGCCTGTACAAGTGTTTGAAAATTCACTGAAATTAAGATAGTGTCAAATTAATTATTTTATGCAGTTCATATGCTGTCTGCTGCAGAAATATAGGAATCCACTTTGGAGCGAAGGCCAATGGTCTGGGAGCACGCGACGCCACTAGTCATAGGTCTACCGATTGAAGCGTGCGCGTAAAGGTGACAAGTTATAAGGCTTACATGTAGGCTAGGCCTAGACTTTGCATGCTTTTGACATAAAATTTCTTAATTGACTCGGGAAACGAGTATGCTGCAGGGCGCACAGCTATTTCCATAATTCATGGTTCGATCGATCGAATTCAACGCTGTTATACCTACATGTAGTTTAAACTTAAAGATGACTATTGGAATAGCGCGTGTTTAAGTGTCGAAAACTATTTCTCAGGTGGCATGTTAAGGAATGTCTAGCGTGTGTAGCATGTGTTACTAAATCATAGCCTATGTATCTAGCCTATGCATCTAACCACAGATGTCTATGAACAATATGATGCAAATGTTTATACCATCCTCTTTGCCATTGCCAACCCCTAGCAGCACCGAAGAATGCCTGAATTTATCAAATTCCATGGTAATTGGTGTCTCTCCAACGCCCATTTGAAATCTTCTAATTCTGGTTTCTCATTGGTTGATATGATCACTGTATTGTTTTCTTATCAATGCCTTTATTCACTTTTTTTCAAGTCAGCGCTCTGCATAGTGATGCGACAGCCTAGCATATTTTTGCAATTACTAAAAATACTATCCACGAAAATATTGAAGACGATGTCGATCGTAACCCAGTGTGTGAATTTCATTCCTCGAATTTCAGTAGAAGTTGCTGTCGTTGTTATTTTCTATTTGAATCACTCGACATATTCATTAGCCTATCATTTGTCAAGTTCGCTAATTTTATATATTGTTTTACATGACTAACCAACATTCAAATATTCTGTGAAAATCAAGTAAATGTTATTACTTTATTGCCAGTCGCATTGCGTTAATCGATAACAATATGAAACGAGTTTTGCAATCAAGTTACTTATCAAGAAATTGAAATGAATATGAATTCGCTAAATCAGTTAATTCAATTGATCGACATCATATTGAAGGATTTAGAAGCTCCATGTTTATGATGTAAATGCTACTGAATTTGCGTTGGTCAGGCCAAGAATTCGTCTTGCACTTGGAAGCCTGTCATAATCCATATTCCAGAAGATAGGCACTTCACATTATGAGCAATAACAAAACTGCAATGCGTTGGACAAATTCATTCACTATACAGACCTAGGACCATGTTTCTTAACTTGAGACGGCATGTACAAGGTTTGTTTAGCTACGAAAACTGAAAAAGGTTTTTTTTACAAAACCATGGAAATTTCATTTTAGGTCTGTTGAAAAATGTTTATTTCAACATAAATTTTTCATTCCTTGACAGATGTAGACGATAAACTCTAGTGTATTGATCGATCACTGGGTCTAGGTAGCGACACGGAAAAATTGGCAGCTTCAGTATTGTTTATGGAAATAGTAAATTAAGTCAAAAATGAACAAAATCCATTTCTTGAAACAATGTTGTCTCATTGTATCCAAATTTGCTACATAGATTGTATAATCCTCCTTACATTGACAAGCAGTTTGGATTTATAGAAAGTTCTAAAGATTTGCAGTGCATACGTAGGTCACAAAATATCATAAATTTCGCGTGCTAAAACATAAATTTGCGCAATTTTGAAACGCAGGTTCATGCTAAGCTACTTTCATTCGAAACTTTAGCCAAAGTATTTGTTTAGTAAATTGAGTTTGATTAGATGCTAAATTATCATAACATCGGTAAATTGGATATCGAATATCTTTATACTTTTTCATATACAAACAACCCAGTTAGATAATATCACTTATCATTGCTCATTATTAGGCTGCTATTCTGTAGTATCCCTACTTCTTTTCCATCAATATCTTACCATTCAAACCTTGAATTCAATCACAGGCAATCACGATCAAAATAAGTGGCCGAATTAGGCTGCGATGGAGCGTTGCCGAAAACCATTTTTTTGCCGTCAAACTTTTGATTATCAGATCTGTTTGGATGAAAGATTAACAAACTTCTAAATAATGTCAATTTTTCACTTCTTAATCGCAATTTATATGAAAAAGAATCAGACGTTAAGCAAAATTCAAACCTTCACCAGAATCAGATTAAGCCAAAATTGCATTTGGTTAAATTTAGAGCATATTGGTGTTCTATATTTGAAGTTCTTAGGAAATGAATATAAATTACCGGTGAGGTAACTTAAAATAAATTACCGGTAATTTTTGAACACTAGTACTTAGTCGAATATCATAATGCCAATGCTGGTCGAAGTGTTGCCCTTTGAACTCTCCCTCCCCAGTCATGTTTGAATCCTGGTGTTTTGGTGTATGAATTTTACTGATGATTGTATGCCTAAGGTAGCACTGAGCAACCCCGAAAACAAATGCAGATAGTCCATGTAGAAATATTTGATATGAATAATTTTAATGAATCCTTAATCTAAAAAATAAAGGAAGAAATAATTAAACTGATAAAGAGACAAATTTCTATCAATTTCACCAAACTCCAGTGCAACTTTTCAGACATCTTTTCTGCGCGTTTAAGATAAATCGAAATTAAAGAATAATTCCTGCGACTTGACCGCTATCAGCATTATTTTAGCAAATTGATTGTCTTTTACTTCATTCATTCCTTAAGATGAATGAAGCCTGTATCAGCTATCAAATAATAAGGGTTCTTGTGAAATTATAAAAACTGAATGACGTCAACGTTTTCTCCTTTGATTCCAATCCTTGCAACCGCCTAATCTTTATCTTTTGGATTAACTCGTGTAGGCTATGTCCAAAAGACAAAATGCTCTTTTGCTTCTTTCACGGATCTCTTTGACGTTGCTGCGTAGTCCTAAAACAATTTCTCAAACGAATCGATTGATAAGGATTATCTGTAACGCCTTCATAATAAAGCCGTGACCATCTGTCTTTCCACAACCACTTCACGCAATGTTCCCGCATAATGATAACAGTTTTACACAATGCAATGGGTAGAGTTCAGATGCACTTACGTCTATTTCACTATCCAAATGTCGTATTTCCATTGCTGAATAGAACATTTTGCAAGGATTTTTATTTCAAATCATTCTGAAGCTGATACTGATAAAAGAATTTGAAAAGGTTATCACTGATCGCAACCAACATTCACAAGGATGATCTTAGCTAAAAAGTTCTAAATTCGAATTTTCCATCCCATTCACATCGCATTCCTAATAAAAGCTACTGGAATTCTAATGGGATTCATCATTTTTACCAGATGATGATGAAAGAATGATGAATACCTGTTTCAAATTTCAGCTGATACCTATATTAGTGCTTCCCGAGGTTTTCAAAAGAAATGTTGGACATAGACTTACATGTGTATTAGTGATGCACGGTTATAACCGTGGTTACGGCTAACCGTTGTAACCGCGGTTGATGGCCGGTTACGGTCAAGAGTACCACGGTTGCGGTCGGTTACGGTTAGCGTAGTCAGCGATTACGGTTTATCACGGTTACATTTTGAATCGGAACATATTTTGCTCTTATTTGTTTCACTTTTAGAACTTTATATGAGTGACAATTGATTGCTGTATTTAGGTTAAGCAATAAATACAAGATATTTAATGAAATCTGAATAATGTCAGAATTTTAACAGCGCACCATTCTGCAGGTACGCTAGGCTTGTGCATTTGTTTTACGCAAAGTTAACAGCTCTGTTAGATGGCTGCGTAAACAGGCAGTAGACGACTATGACATGATATATTACATTATTGGCTGCAAGTTCTAATATTGACTATTGCCATGTGCACATGTACGTGCACAATATCAAAGTTAATAACAATTCGAAAATTTAACGCTCAACACCGGTATCCTGGCTTTCTAATTGCCAAGACTACTCATAATTCGCATTCAGGCCCACTTAATGGGATATTTACATGTACATGTAGGTTTAGACTACGAACCATGATTAGGAGGATAGGTCAAATCTTTCTTAGGTTATCACATCCAGGCCTCTATGGTGTGGGCTATCCAATGCAGTAACGCAGCCTATACTATATAAAGGTATGATAATTAGGCAGTCTATCATGATTGAAGTGTTTGTCAAATAAAAAAAAGAATAGCTTAATCATATACTGTACATTACACTGTAGCATAGCCCGATAGGACATGCGCATATACGCATATACGATTCACATTTGTAGCGTATGCATGTGTACATGTATTTGATAAACTGCCTTAACCACGGATTTTTTTTCAAAAAATTGAGCTGACAATAGTTTGGAAAGGTAAGCCAAGCTGACCCAGGCACATTGGGCTGCTTTCAATATTTTGTCGATAAGCGCAGCATATGCATAAGACAATTCTGTAAGTTGTAGTGTATTACGATGACCAGTAGGTAACTGATATAGTGTATTGCTTCAACGAGCCTATACGTTCAAACGATTAACAGTCGGATATGACTACGGTTGGTTGCGGTTAAAAATCCCACGGTTGCGGTTGGTCACGGTCACAAAAGTTTCCTGCACGGTCGATTGCGGTTAAGAAGCAGGCTATATCTAACTGCACATCACTAATATGTATGCTAATGTTATCAATGAATCACTGCTGTATAATGGTAAAACGAACAAAGCTTATCTACCTGATTTCAAAATAAATATATATTTTTAAAATTGATTTCAATAAGCCTATATTTGATTTATGCATTAGCGAGACATGCATTATGCATGTATCAAGCAAGACTTCTCATTATACAAGATTATATATTACTTAAGATTATATATTATGCATTATGCATCAGGTACCAGTTCTACAAATTTCTAGCGTTAGAAGTTCTGAGATGAACAATTTGATCATTGACTGACTGCTGATGTTGCGAAATGTTTTGTCTGCGACGTGCAAGCTTGATTTAAACTTAAGGTGATTCACTGAAGTGAGATTTATTTCTTCACTTGTGAGGGAATTCCAGTGATTTGCGACGTCAATTGAGAGCTCTCTCCACTGCACTTTAAATTCAGATCTTTTGAGTCTTTGATGAACCATTGATTGAACGCGTTAAGACGTATATGAGCTTGGACATTGACTTGTCATTCCTGTAATCTAGATTCAGAGTGTGTGTGTCCCACGCCAACCAATTATCAAATTCTCCGTTGCCGTTAGCTTATCAAACAGTTAATCCACGACCCTGTGTCAAATGTCGAATAGTTTTGGTTGCATTGAAGGTGCCATTCATTGCAATTGTGGGCACACGTTTTTTAGAGCTAACCCATGTGAGTAGATTAGGTAGTGCAATAATAAGGTTGAATGCAATAGCATATGGTTGGAATGCATGGGCTTCCAAATACAGGCTAGGCTGGAAACACATGAGTCTTTTTTATGATTTTGTTAGTAAAGTAGAGTGAATGCTTAAGTTGCGAGTAATCTTAATCATCTTTTTAAAGAATAGGTTCGCAATATTTATATTTATTTACACAGTATGCGTGTAGATCTCATTTTTGTATTATATGTCTTAATGCTGAGATGATTGACTAAGCAATTTATTCTGAACTGAATGTCGCCAGCGGTCGACATGGGTCAAATTGGAATAACCGGACAGCCGCTCTTCAAAATTTACGGACGGGGCCGGGCTGGCGGTTGCCTCCAACCCTGGTACATGTACATAATGCGCTTGCAGCACTTCTATGATTGCATATTTTCGGCTAAATCTTGCAAATATCAAGCAAGACTTCTCATGCCTTGTTTGAGACTTTTCTGATTTACATCAGTTAAGCTGTATTCCCAAACATTGACAAATTGAGCATCGTATTAATTAATAGGGTAGTTCTAATTTTAGCCTAAATTGACTATAAATGTCACATACTCGTGCTCTTAATTTCAATAGAAATCATCAAGCTTTTAGTGAAAATTGTCTAGAAATGAAAAATGATGCAATCTAGATTCACTTTTAACTTCTAATCAATGAATCTCAAAATACGAGAATCACGCGAAAATCGAATCGCACCCGCAGTGCAACATGCACAAAATCGTGTTAGTAAATGCCAAAATGTAGGCCAGTCAAGCCCACAATTAGACTACAGCAATTGGATACTGCATGCCATCAATAACTTTCTGAGTAATTCACACAAATCTGATATGGGGTTGCTTGCGATCTCAAATTTGTGATCTCTATATCTCGGCCACGAACCAATGATCATGGAAGCAGAAACAGCTCTCAAAAGCATGAAAAAAGGGAAGGCTCCAGGAAGCGATAACATCCTAATTGAAACATTACAAGAAGGCAAAGAAGTGATAATACAAAGTTCAACAAAATTATTTAAACAAGTGTCTGCAACAACGAGAGATCCCATCAAGCTGGAAGAACGCTAGTATGGCATTGCTGTTTAAAAAAGTAAACAGAAAAGAATTGAAGAACTACCGTCCAATCTGTCTGTTATCAAATATTTATAAATTATTCAAGAAAATCATATCCAACAGAATTTAGAAGACTTTGGACACACAACAGCCACGGGAACAGGCGGGCTTCAGACGTGGATACTCAACGGTCGACCACATACATGCCCTAAACATGCTCAAGCAGAAATCAAACGAATACAACTTACCGCTATGTCTGGCATTCATTGACTATGAAAGAGCATTCGACTCCATTGAAACGCAATCAACGTTAGCTGCTCTACGACTACAAGGAACTCAAGACAACTATACAGAACTAATAAATAACATCTACACAGATAGCTCTGTAACAGCAGCGTACACAAAGAAAGCAAAAAAATCAAAATAATGAAAGGAGTCAGACAAGGCGATACCATCTCTCCAAAGCTCTTCACGGCGGCGCTCGAGCAGATTTTCCGCAAGATTGTGGGAAGAAAGAGGTATAAACATTGAAGGAGAAAGACAGTCACATCTAAGATTCGCGGACGACATTGTCATCATAATTGCGCAGTAAGCCAACGAACTGAAAATAATCATAGAGGAGTTAATAAACGAAGGTGAAATACACGGTCTGAGAATAAACACCAGAAAAACAAGGTGCATGTTTAACAACTTATGAAGACCTTTAAAAAATGATTCCCCATTACTCAATTTATAAATAAATAAGGCCACTAAATTCATTTTGATAAAATTGAAAACTAATTCTTGCACAATGCATTTCGTCTACTTTTATTCAAGTGCAAACAATATTCATATATGTCTTCAATAAACAATATATTTCATATCTATTAAGTCTACTAGATTATAGGTTTGCATGCTCTCAATTTTATTCATTACTGTAGAAGTATATGATTTCAGATTTTGTATTTTATTGTTAGTCCATGTTTGCACTTGAATAAGAGTGGACGAAATACATTGTGCAAGAATTAATTTTTAATTTTATCAAAATTAATTTAATGGCCTTATTTATTTATGAACTTATGTAGACGGTCGAAAATAAAAATAAATAAGAAAGAGATCGAGGATACCGAGGACTACATATATCTCGGACAGGGATTCAGCCTCAATGAAAAGAACGAAGAGAAGGAAGTATCGAGGAGGATAGGTATAGCGTCAGACGCTTTCAACAAACATCGAGACATTTTCACCAGCAGTCTGCCTATCTCTCTAAAGCGGAAGGTACTCGAGTCATGTGTAACACCAGCATTAATCTACGGCGCCGAAACTTGGACAATGACAAAGAAGACGGAACAGAAGATCAGAGCTACACAAATGAAGATGAAGAAAGAATTTTGAAGATAACATTCATAGACGGGAAGACGGCTGATGGGTGCGAAGAATGACAAAGGTTAGGGACGCACTACAAATGGTGAAGGTAAGAAAGTGGCAGTGGGCAGGACACATTGCCCGAATGGAAGACAGTAAATGGACCCAAAGATTAACAACATGGAGACCATGTGAAAGAAAGAAGAGGAAGACCGCCAAGAAAGTGGCATGAAGAAATTGCGCTGTTCTGTAACACAATTAACTGGCCATAATTAGCCGGAGACAGAAGGTGGTGGAAGTGTCATACTGAGGCCTTCGCCCAGCTGTGGGCAGATATAGGCTGATGATGACGAAGATGATGATATCTCGCATTGGGAAAATTTTGAACTCGAGATCTCGAGATTGAGAAGCGAGATCGACATTGAATTTAGAAAAGCAGCTAGTGAACAAATTGCACAGAGAAAATACTTTACATTTGGTTTACATCGAAACCGTGAAAAATTTATTGGGTTTACAGTGATTGTTGTCTTGCTATTTTCAATTTCCGTTTTTGTCATTATTTTCTTTTCTTGCCTTCATTTAATTGTGGTCTCGGCTTAATCCCAGCTTAATCAGCACGTGTGAATAATTAGTCACTGCTGTATGAGTAGATCAAACCACGAAAAGCTGTTTGCACCCGTATTGAAAATTATGTTCTTCCGTTCTGGGCTAAGTCAGACCATAAAGTCTTGGAAAACATCACAAGACAATATGACAAACCACTAACGATAATTGCAACTTCCCGTGACAATTGTTCGAAATTTCAGGATGACATTAATATCGTCACAGTCGACATCGACGTTTAGACATGCTTTCACTTTTCACATCGTTTTCAAACCGGCATAATTCAAAATAACTCAAACCAGAATGGCCATCTTTCGTTATGGAAATCCAATTTTCTCTAAGATAATGAGTTAACGGGTTTGAAAATGACTTTCTATCAACAGCCAAGCCCATCCCATAATTTTGACAAGTGTTGTGAGCAATTGTTTTACTCGCCAGCACCATGTAGCAGGATTGGAACCGGCCGCCGGCCGGCCAGGCAGATCAATTCAATTCGACCGCTGACGACATTCATTGCTTAGTCAATCATCTCAGCATTAAGAGCATATAACACAATTTGAGAGTATCTACACGCATACTTTGTGAAATAAATATTGCGAACTATTCTTTAAGCAGTTAAAAGATGATTACTCGCAACTTAAGCATGCAGTTCAAACCCTACTTTATCTCAAATAAAGTTTCCAGAATCATGTATTCTAGCCTGTATGAATTTTGGAAGCATTGCATGTTCCTCAACCTATCTATTGCAAAATTATTGCAGATGTTGAATAACTTCTCTACATGGGATAGTCTCTATAAAACGTGGTGCCCACAATTGCAATGAATGGACTTCAATGCAAGGGCCAACTATTCCCGAACATTTGACAGTGGGTCGTGGATAATTGTTTGATAAGCTAACGGCACGCGATGAATTTTGATTGGCGTTGTACAGGGACACTCACTGAAATGAAATATTAATGACAAGTTTAACGAGCTCATTGTTCAAGGCTCTTATACGTCAGCTCGCGTTCATCAATGTAGACTCAAAAGATCTGAAGTCAAACTGCATTAGAGAGAGTTCTCAATTGACGTCGCAAATCACTGGAATTCCCTCACAAGTGAAGAAATAAATCTCACTTCAGTGAATCACCTTACGTTTAAATCAAGCTTGCACGTCGCAGACAAAACATTTCGCAACATCAACAGTCAGTCAATGATCAAATTGTTCATCTCAGAACTTCTAACGCTAGAAAAACTTTTGTTATTTTGGAAATTAGAATTTGCTGATCGCTTCGAACCCTCTTGTGAAGGCGAAATATATAGATGTACGCACATATTATTATTGCATCAATGCCCATTTGGGTTATTATTTTGATTATCTGTTTTCAATTTGCTTGTGTTTGATTGACTTTTAAAATGCTGTTAACATTATCATAAATTAGGTTAGGCCTACAACTCTCTATAGGCCTATTAGTAAATAAGTCATTGCGCATATTACTGCTCACCGCAAAAAAGACATGATATCAAAGTGCGAATAATTGCCTTGCATGATATTGTATTGTAATAGGTACCTCTGGCTTATGCGGAGTACCGAATGGTCTACCATTCATGCATTTCACACATGCTGTGTGGAAGTTAAATAATGTCTAATGGCACAATAAAAGTTGACCAAATAATGTCTGACGATCAAAGCCTTAAGCAGCCGATACACAGTAACACCAGCCACCGCCCCATCCCCGACCGACCGGATTTAAATGAGTCCTGCATGTTATACCTACTATGATGTTCATTTGAAATTGTCAAATTCTTTATCCTTTGTATATTTCCTTTGTCAAATTCTTTCATTATTCGTGATTATTTTTATCAAACAGAACATTGCTGCTTTATAGAACTGATAATACGTAGGAATCCAAATTCACCAATGAGAAATTAATTTGGTGCAGTCTGCTTTGAATGATAGTATCTTTAATAAAATTGAAACTGAATTTAAGCTTTTTAGATTGTTAATGAAACAGAATTCAGAACAGTATGTCATTTTCATAATACGTAAATCACTCAATATATTGAGCAATCTGTATGATGTTTAAGGTTGCGAGATTATTCATATTTTGATACCGGAAACCATTTCAGCTGAATAAAACTCAATTCTACCCAACACTTCTTCATTTTGAATGCTTGCAATATTAGAAAACTTGCTTCCATTGCCCGATGCTACAATTAGACGTCGGTTTTAGACCTGCGTTGCATTCATAATGAGACATTTCGCTTCATTGTTTCTAGTTGCTATACAAAACAAATTTTGTTCTATTTTCAGTCACATAACTACACAAAAACACATTTTCTTATACATTCTAGCTAGTTCACAACTAGTTCACTCGAGCATACATCAAAAATCGGTGAAGAATAGAACTCCGAAGAAACTTGGAATTACTTCACGCTCAATTTTGCACCATTTGGCCAGCACATACATTTATTTGTCAAAAGAATCAAAATTTGCTGACCGTCCATCAAGGTCAAACAGACTTGGCTTGAAAGACCTCGACGTCGGTGTTAACTTTCGAAAAAAGAGGATATGAGCTTACTTCATGTTCGGGTCAATTTTTCAGCACCTTTTTATCGAGGAATTCGAAATCATCGCGAAAACCTGACGAAGAAAATTAGTTGGATCAATCTGCTTCTTCCTTGATTTGGATGAATCAATAAAAGGTATATCTTTGAACAAATTAGCACGTGTATGTGAAAGACTTATTCAACCTCACTTTACGTTAGCGCTGTGAGTCGCGGATCAGAACTGAAAACCCACACCGACGTATCAAAATTAAACTTTAAGTTCTTATCGAACCGTCACAGCTGTTTGAACGCGTGAATATGCGGGAACTCAGCAGCGCGTGAGCTCTCTGTCAACCGTTTATTTCTTAATGGATTTCTTATTTTCTTCAGCCGTTAAAGCTGTTCCTCAACGATTGCTTAACCCTCATCTCAAAATTAATGAATGTGCTAATCAAAGTCAATTGTGATATTTTGGTCAATTTTTGGCAGCATGTCTAAATCAGATAGTGTAGCGATAAGGCCGTAGTCGTGTGAAATGATCTATACATCTGTATTTAATTGAAGCGTCAGTGGAAGGTTGTTTACGGCAGTAAGTAAGTTATTTTTTAAAAAATGAAGTATAAAATTTTCTAATTGCGCACAATGCACGGCTTGACATACGTGTACATGCTGCTTATGATGATAGAAAAAATTCAAAGTAATATGGTCATATTATGGTGGATTATCCGAATAGCAAAATTTTCGGAGATGTCGGACAACATAAAAATACTTGGTAATAAATAAAGTTGTTGCATTTCTATGCGCATCTAACGCTTTCAGACTTTGTCTATTGTGATGCTTTTCAATACTTCTTTGTTCATGGCTGTGTCAATAAGAAAAGGTGACATCCAGGCTGTGCACAATTTAGCTAATTTATTTCGCTCATTCATTATATCTACTTTTGCTTATGGTTTCATTCAAATATTTAATCAATATCAGTTTTATCAGTTAATCAGTTTTATAAAAAATCTAAACAAATACATCAAAGGTTGCAACGAAGGAGGCCTATGCTATAGTTGATCTCCTGGCCTGTGACCTACAGCTGTCAAGAAAGCAAGGATGTTCGAAGACATGGTTTTTTATGCTTTACAATTGCGAAAAAGCTGCTACAATTTTAGCTATTGTTAACATCTGCACCTAACTTCTGTAAACGCTTGGGAGACCCTATGATTCAATCTTGGTTCAATCTACGGGTCAAATCTAAAACTTTTATTAAAATTCGCATAGGTACTCGGCGTTCTTGCTAAACACTCATCACGAAAAGAATTGGAGTGGGATAAATAAAACCTGCACAAGAAGAAAGGCGTCAATCTACATTAATGTGCTTCCGAGTATATAAACAAGTTTTATTTATTTGTTATTACATTGATGATTTTTATGTCTTGACACCTAGAAGCAGTCTCTCTAGGCTTCTCCTGGCATAAATGAAATTGTTTGAAATCAAAGAGTTTGTTTTGAGCTATTTTGTGAATGCACTAGCAAAAATGTAGGATATTGTTGATGAATGTTAAGCGCCTTACAAAAATTCTTTCAGACGTCTATCACACGCATGGTAGATACGTGTCGACTTTTTCCTGAAGAGCTTGTTTAAGAAGTGATCTTTAAATGATGTGGAACAGATGTTTAAATGAAATTTTATGCTTGAAACTAGACTCAGAGCGATAATAGATTTCTCAAATCATCTGCAGAGAACACGATTAACTCCAACTTCGTTTTCTTTCGAAAGTGAAATCCAAACGGGATCACAGCCCAATCAGTAGTCACAATATAAAAAGCATAAAATAATAAACACTTTGAACTAACCCGATGTTCAATTCATAATGACAATGAGTAGTGCAAAAAGTGTTTAGATAAGAGAGCCAATCCTGCCTTTGAATCCGAACAATTTAATACTATTTTTCAAGTATCAATATAAAATCTGATAACACTAAGAAGTCAAAAATTAATCTGTGGAAATAGCTTCAAGCTCTATTTATTTACGTGTAAAAAATATGGAAAAATATCGTCTTCATCATTTTCAAAAAAACGATGTCTGTTTCCCATTTTAAAAATGTTTTCCCTATGCTTAAACATACTTAGAGCGGTTGTTTAAAGCATTTTTTATCATTTGTTTGAAGCATCGCTTCAACACCTTCGTGTCTATCACGAGTAGGCTGCACTCGCGATCCATGCTCGTGATGCTATGGTTCCGCAGTGTTCATGGCTTCTATTCAGGACTTGCTGAGGCATCCACAAGAGTCATGTTCACTGAGTTCAGTGATAAAAGTAACGTCCACTATATCACATACAAGTCAGGAGGTAGGATTATACGCCCTGAGAATTCGAACCGCTGCGCTGCGCAATTTACCGTGAAAACTGTGAAGCACCCATGCAAGGAAAGACTGCCTGACTCAATGCCCAAGCGCCTACAAATGGTCATCAAAATGAAAGTGCAGATGACGAAGTACTAAATTGCAAGCAAGAATATAAAGCCTTTTGTTTTGAGTTGATTATCATGTATGTATTCATAAACTCGGGCCTCTAGGAGTCGTGCTCAATACTTTTGGCGGACACTGCATCTCCGCATTGAAATCATGTAGATACATTGACAACAATGCGCATTAATGCCTGATTAATGCGGCGCTGTGGCCTTGTGGTAGAGTGTTCGCTCTGTGTCCGGGAGACCTTGGTTCAAATCTTGGTCGGGTCAAACCTAAGACTTTTAAAATAGGTACACTCAGCACGAAAGAGAATGAGAGTGGTAAATGACAACTCGGCCACATGGAAGAAAGGCTCCGTCCCTAATGTGCTTCCGAGTATAAACAACGTTCATTTATTTATTTATTTATTTACATTTTTGCATGCACACAATGAACATAACCCGGTAACAATTGCACTTGGAGATTCGCTAATTCCAGTTCTCCTGGGCATAGAATAGACAGATGTCCACAGTATTCTAATTTATCTGTCCTGGCCTTGTCGTACGGCTGAAAATCATAAAGATTAAGAGTGCCCTTTCTACGGTAGATATGTTATGCTAGTCTGTACCATTCCGACCAGTGACGAACCCTTGTAAGGCGAAACAGTGTCTAAGGCTGTCACAGAATTTTTGTGCTTGAAATTGTTCAAGTCTGAGGACTTCTCTCTGTTAGATTTGCTAATGTTTTCCAAGCGTTATAAGTCAATAGATTGATTTTATTGATGCATGATTATTGCTTATTTCAGGGCTGGTAGAAGAAACAGCAATATATCCATGCACTATGCCTCATTCATGATAAAATGTGATTGATAAATACCAAAAGAACCAAAACTGGGAAATAAGAATATTAATAAAATACTTCATAGTGTATGTAGATGATGTAGTACTTGCAGTACTTCTATGATGACAATCTTATAAATAGATTATCGACTTTTTTCATGCCTTGTTTGCGACTTTTTATGTGTTCTGACTTATTATGCTGTTTTCCCAAGCATTTACAAATAGAATATCGCATTAATTAATAAGATAGTTGTAATTTCAGTCTAAATAGACTATGATTGTCACATGCTCTCAATTTTAATGGAAATAATCAAATCTTTAATGAAAAATGGTGTAGAAATGAGAAATAGTGTAAGCAAGATTAACTGCAAACTTTTAGTCACCGAATCAAAAAATATTGAGATTCGCGCAAAAAATTGGTCTCTCATTTGGAACTCATTGGTCAGTACATGTATTTATTTGGGGCGAACGCACAGAAACAGCGCTAGATAGAGAGCTGTTAGATAGAACCATGCTTTGATTCTTTGATAGATTGCTCTTCCATAGAACCATGCTTTGGCTATTGAAGCAAAAATAAGAAACAAACAAAGAACGCAAACCCACGGGATAAGGAAATCATAGTGATACACTTCGTGTATGATGACTTAGTAAAGAAACCCGATATACATAGTGCTAATAATCTTGCTATAAGAACTCAACTTAAATTTCTGTAACCGATGCCATCGAATAGTGCGCAAAACGTTTAGACTTCAGATTTTAGGTTAGCATTTGTTCATGAAATCTTTGGATCTCCTAATCATCATATATAAAATGGTCAAGCTTGTTCGGTTTGCGTGTTTTTCTTATCCACTCTGCATTTTCCAATTGTATGAACAAAAAGTCACTTTTTCGAACAATAAAATACTTTGAATTTGGAAGACTGATATGTTACAGATCAAACACAAGATTGACAGGAAAGTTCTTTTCCATATCAGATAATACATCACATACAAAAATAGGACAATATAGCACAGATGGACGGACAATTAAATGCAAATGCCAACAAGCAATGACATCAACCTGCTTTCAATCACTGTCATTGGAAATAAAGAAGCAGTTTTGCTTCTTTACAATAGAGAGCTTCATACAAAAATACATATTCATGTGCATAATAATTCACTTTTTCAAATATAAAACTTTCTTAATTCAATTGAGAAAAAATCATTGCACACTGCAGTCTTTAACATTGCTTTAGAAAAACGTTCGATCGCATCATGCACACCAAAATCAGTCCAATCGAAGGCAAGACAATACAAATCAACAGTATTTTGATGTTTATGAAAGATTTTCAATTGTCAAAGAAAAGATGTTTTTCTCGTGGTTACGACAGTTTTACATAATATTATAATGGGTAAGTAATGCCAAATACAAAAGCACCAAATAGTCTACAACATTTTCATACCTAGTCTGCTATACCAACGAAATAGGAAGTCGATCAGCGAAACTTGACCTACGACCCACTTTCATATTTCTATATGCAATTAACCAAAAATCAAGATAACAAAGTCTGTAAGAAATGTTGATCGGCAACTTTAATGATAGTAGCATGTTTTCTGTACTTTTTCTTCCCTGATCCGGAGTAAACCTGAAGTCCAAGATTGAGAGAAAGCCACTTTGTTGAATAATTTTTGAATAATATTTTGCCACTTTGTTGAATAAAAAATATTTTTTTAATCTCAAAATTTGATGATAAGTACAATCAATGCTTACTTATTATCTATTAGCAAATCTTCATTACAATGGACACATTCACCGTGCATTTCCCGCGAAAATCCGTGGAATCAATACCTGTAGATAAATTCAAATATGAATGATTTTAACTTCAGCAATATTTAGTTCTTAGTATTTTTTCATGTACCGGTATTGTGTTTTTCTTCTTCCCACTTTCTTATTTTATGACCGGAAAATGAGTATCAGTAGAAGTGCTTTTAGCAATGACAGTGTCAGGTCAAGAAAACTTGTTAACGGATGACATTTAAAGAAATACATTGAGTAGCATGATATTGACTTTTACACGTTTCTTAACTGGAAATTTGGGGGAATATACATATCAGTGGGGTAGAAGAGACACATGTGATAGTGAAAAAACTCTTAGGAGAAAAAGAAAATCCGGTAAATGCGGTAATTCAACATCAGCACTAAAACCGTCGTTTAGTTTTCCGGGGAGAAATCTTAAGTAACATTAGAGCCTCCGGTCGGAAAAAGAGATAGAGGGAAAACGCATAGTAGGCCTTTAACACCATCCCTCCGTCTACAGTATGTTTTCACTTTTAAGGACATCATGAACCGATCATAAAGTAAATAGACTCAATCAGCAAGCTTGAAAATATCAGACCGGTAGTTCACGGTCATAAATTGTGAGATTATAGCAGATATACAAATACATGCATGTTTGTTACAGCGACCAGTCATGTTTTCTATGGTGTTAGCCCTATCTTTGTTATGGCCCAATACACATTTCACTACACAGACAATGTCATTGATTATTGAGGAAAATAGTACCCCTGGTGAATGTCTTGTTTCGCGCCCATCCCACGCACATTCCCGTGTACTCCCACGTAGATGTAGCTTTATAATATTGCACAAGTCTTACTGCTTGTAGAGGTTCGTTTGCTTGGCGTTTCATCTTCAGGCAGTGGTATATGCATTAATCCGCTGCTCTTCTTCTTATGGAGCTGATGCAAAATGATTCTATAAACACCTGTGACACTACTTCTCGATGCTCTGGCCTGAGAGCGACGAACGTCCTCATTTGTAATACCTAGATTCCGAAGTTGGCGATATACTTCGACTTCTTCTGAGGAATAACTGCCAGACTGACGTTCACTTGAGTTATTTACAGTTGATGAAGATGACGCTTCTAAGTCTGAGTCTGAAAATTGAGTTCGTGATGGTACACGTGGATTAATTTCGAAGTGATCATTCGGTGATGGAAAAATGGAACCTACAAACCATTCGCAGTCTTTGATTTGCTGCCAAGTGAATCTTTCAGACGGACTTTGACGAAGAATATTCGTGATGAGATTGGAACACTGGGGTGAAACAGAGGTTGGGATATTGTATCGACCAGCGACGATGATAGTCTTCAGAAGACCAACACTCTGAGCTCGAAAAGGCATCTCACCAGTTACAAGGAAGAACAGCAGCACTCCTGTTGCCCAAATATCAACATATCCACCGAGATAATAATCATCTTTGAAAAGTTCTGGTGCAGCATACGAAGGGGACCCACAGAAAGTATTCATGCACTGATGAGGGCTGACGAGAGCAGAAAATCCAAAATCACCAATTTTTACAAATTTGCGACGAACAATGAAGATATTTTCTGCCTTGATATCTCTGTGTATGACGTGTCGATCATGCTGGAAAGCAAAAGAACGAATTCATTTTACATAATTATTACAATACCCGTCTGTGTGAAGTTTTTTAATGAAAACATTTAAAACTCATTTTCATTTCATCAAAGGCGATTCTAGAGCAAGGAACTGTGAACAGCTTTTGAACTGACTTACTGACTGGCTAGCGTGTCATGTACTGTCTGTCTCTATAATGCAGTAGGTATTAATATCAGTAAATGACGTCAATACGTTGTATATTTGCTTGATGCCGATAAACCGATATCAATAAAATAACATGTTAAGCTCCGTATAGATTCTTCAAACTTTTTTGCGCTCAAGAACATTTGAATTTGAATATTACATGTATACGTACGTCCTACAAATAATCTTTCATAAAATTTCGGTTGTTGAACAAAGAGCAACGCTTATCTTCACACAATTAGAATCAAATAAATTAAACATGGTTTTAAGCTTCTTCCATGAGTCATATGATTCTATCTACAGGTCACGCAAACCATATTGGACGGAAAAGCGACCGATGATCGATTTTCATCGCGTAGGCCTGAAACTTGATCACCAAAGATTCCTAGACAAGACGGTAACTCCAAACAGTGATTGTGCCTTATAGTCCGGAAGCCAGATTGATTGTCTGAAGGGGACGAGGCCGAAATGAGATTTTCGCACAATGATGTACACCCCATGCCAACTACGAATTTGCCGTCTGCCGAGTTCTATCTGGTTCCTCTTCTTGTCAAACAGGATCATAGAAAAACACATGTTACTCCAATGGGACACAGATTCACGTTTTTGACAAAAATGAGATTTTCGCTATTTCTATGATTAAGCGAAACGTACTCGTCCCAGAATCATAATTTTTGGCATGGAACGTCTTTAGGTCATTTCCTACTATGTTCATGCACCTCCGTTCATGCAAACACCAACATGTTGGCCCACTTTATCCACATTGAACAAACTTGTCGCACACATAACCGATCAGAAACATGATAATAATGCATCCACATCACAGAAAGTGACTTAAAGGCATTCCATGTCACAAATTATGACTCTGGGCTTAGTATACTTTTTGCTTTATCAGAGAAAGCAGAGAATGTCATTTTTGCCAAAAACGTCAATCTGCGTTCCATTGGGTTAACAAGTGTTTTTCTTTGATTGTGTCGGACATGAAGAGGAACTACCTTTAACTTGGCAGACGCGCAGATGCGTGGTAGGTATAGGGTGTACATCATTCTATGAAAGTCTCATTTTCGGCCTCGTTCCTTGCAGAAACTCGTTCTGGCCGGCAGACTATTACTGCAATTTGCGAAAAGACATAAAGAATTGCTACCTCTACTTGGAGAACGAGTGATCAGTTGAACGGCTCCTCAGACGATGATCCATGAATATGAATCGAAGGTCAAAATATATCGCCAAACACTCACATATCATCAGCACATTTTGGTTCTCACAAAGCACCTGTCTCGTGTGTCACTCGTTCATTCTATGTCCTTCATCGAGTTCGCACTTATTATCTACTACTCAAAAGAGACATAGTAACATGATGATAATTAGCAATTTGGCATTAGGAGTTATTTTTGGACTGTTCATTAAGACGGAAAATAAAATGCAATTCAACGATTGTGACTTTAACTAATAATTGTAATGGAATAAATTCCATATATCCCATTATTTGAAACGTCGGATACTTTATCAGAGGCATGAGTGTGGTCTTACATATCAGGTAGCTGGTATTTGGTATAATGGACCTTTATACTCCTAGGTAAAGTGCATAGCTTTAATTCGCCACAAAAGTTAATCATTTAGTTCCCACTATGTGACTTTATTAATTACCATATAGTCAGTCTCCTCTCTTCGTTAAAACAATAGGAACAGTGATAGTCGGTAGGGAAATCGACGGTTGGTGTAACAATGAATGGAAGAGAAGTGAATGACTTATTATGATCACTGATCATGTATGCGTGTGTTGTTTCAATGAAGTCCCTCATAAGCTATCTGTAGAAAACAATGCTCACTAGATACAGCACTTTGCACTGTACTCGCAAAAATGACATTTACAAGACAAAGATGCAAACTGCACCTGTATAAACACAATGGCATTGTCAAAAGCACAATGGGTAAAGCAAGTTTCATAAAAAAGTACTAGCAGATTTGTAAAAGACCGTTAGCCATAATTCATAAATATGGGAAGAATGAGTGCATTCTTCTTGAAGAAGGAGCTGGATTCATGCGGAAATGTCCACTACGCGGCATGCGATTGTGTACAAGGTTATGCAGAGGATGGCTTTTGAAACGCTCACATTTTGAAAGGAACCCTAAAACTCTGCTGGACATGAATATAACGGCAGCATGCACCAAATTTATGGACATTCAACTTGCATTTTTTAGAACTTATAAGATCTTTCAGAAAAATTCATCTGTAATTGGTGTACTTAATAGAGTTTACTTTAATGCTATCCTACGCGCTTTATAGACAGACGTTTAATGTTGCTGGGATACCCATCGCAGATGCGGATGCAATTAGAAAAAGTAGAATTGTTGCGGATGCGGATTACAGATTCCGGACTTTGCGGATGCGGATCTGAAAAATTAAGCTTTGTCCACCTTTGCCAACAGCTT
Source organism: Prostheceraeus crozeri (assembly GCA_907163375.1). NCBI lineage: Eukaryota > Metazoa > Platyhelminthes > Polycladida > Euryleptidae > Prostheceraeus > Prostheceraeus crozeri. The sequence goes on along the minus strand of CAJQUW010015190.1, from coordinate 217,703 downwards.
CATTTGATGTCAATTAAAAGTCAATAACCGAGACAGGGCATGTACTTCAAAATGTCCATAGCTACTTCTGTGGTTACATTTTACAATGACAGTCAATAATGGCACACCCTTTGATTCATCCTGCTCATCTCTTCGCTTCAATAGTTAATGTCCAAATCTCACCTGCTTAACAGCCAATCAGGCGACGCGTGTGCATTTTTGATCATCTCTCGACACAAAACAAATGTTGTAAAAGATTTCATTGCCCAAATGACCGCACGGCCACTAAATTATGAAATACAAGGAGTGCAAATGAAAGATGACATAATCGAATAACGTGATGCTTTACAAGTCGAGAGTAAGATAGTGCCATGGATCAAAAACCCAACCATTCGACCCAAAAAAATAGCCTAAAAACCATAGTTATAGCAGCATTCTAGCATCCTCTGGTCAGTAACATGTTATAAGATTACTGATTATTTTCCCTCGATAAGGTTGATGAAGAATGACAGTTAATAAGATGAGTCGAATGAACATTGGACTGTATACTTAAAATGCACAATATGCTTAGGCCTACTGTCTATATAGGCCTACTTCACATATGTGAAATACTGAAATTTGATAGTCAATCATAATAGATGTGTAATTAACACCTCCATGCAGATAGATCTTATGTATATCAATTGCATATTTCCTTTCGTTGCTTCTCTCTTTAGGGAGCTATTAAAAAAGGCACATGCCTTCTTAAATTCAGCAATCGTGGAATTCTAGGTGCTTGGCGCAAATAGATAATTCATGGCTCTGTTAGCAACACATAACAACTAATTGATGCGTTAACACATCAATGTCCAAGCCATCTTCAAAACTTAAGTTTAAAAATAGTTCAAACGCAAATTGCGGCCGTTCTAAGCATCCAAGGTTGTGAGTGGTGCTTTAATGGATATCTTCTTTCTTTTGGTTTCTAATTTTGCCGCTCATGGGTCAACGTTGACCCTAAGACTTCGGGTTGAAATGTTCTACAAATGATGAGAGGATTTGTTGGTTAAATAAGATTGACTTACGCATTTGCATTGCACGGAGTGCATATTCATTTTAATAAATCACTTTGAAATATACCATCATTTGCTTACTTGAACCATTGCCATCAATGCAATTAAAGGAAAGAATGACATTCATTCCATTAGATGTCTGAAGGGATATCACCGTCAACGCATTCACAGGATAATCCATATTTCTTATTAGTGATATAGATATGCTACGTAGGTGTTAATAGCAATGAGAAAGTATGTGATAATGAGTACAGCAGCAGTTGCTCATTCTGACGATAAACAATCTGTTGCATGTCAGGAAGTGGAATAAAATCATTAAATTCCTTCAACACGAGAATTATTCACATTTTTGTCACACGCTAACATTAAAATGATGAATTTTGCAGATGTATGAAGATTCGTGTAGATCTAATATTTAGCAGTTTCATAATCATAACACATTAAAAGATGAGGTTTCTTGACATAATCCATTGCTCAGATTGAATTTACGAGGTTTTGAGCCCCTCACATCATGACCGAGTGAACTCAGCGAACAGGGCTTTCTACAGCAACTACCACTGATCTGAAATGAACTAAGAATTTGTCATTCATAAACTAATAAACGAATTGAACTGATGCTTCTCAAATTCTGACTATTCCTATCGAGTGTTGTTCATTAATGCGCGGACAGCGCTGGTTTTTCCTTTTATTTGTAATTTTACATATTTTGTAGTTGACACTAAATTTCAAATGTTCCATTGTCTGAATGTATGTAGACTTTTGCCGATCCTTTTGATTTTGAAGCACACCCGTAAGGCCTTGCAAAGTCTGTGTATAATGTGATATTAATTGGCCCCATCTTGAAGTATTTTCGATTTTAGTAAGTCTTCGATGTGGGTTTCCTCATGTCTAAGATTTGATAACTGTCATTTTTTCTATATCCAATACATGCTCTTTACATAATTTGATCGCTATACACGTTACACGCAAGAACGGAAGCAAAATTCAAAGAATATAATGACAATGAGCTTCTTTTATCCGCATCAGATAAAAAATGCCTCCTTACAGAAATAACCACTAAAATTTAAGCAGCCATCAATCGGACATCTTAAAATTGACAATCTTTATTATGGACGACAATGAAGATCCAAAATGTTGATAGAGAAAAGCATTATTGATCTTATCATTTCCGCAGTGATTAACTTTACAGAAATAGGAAAGGGTGGCGACAATGAGACAGCAAACGATATGCATGGCTTCAAATGTCCTCTAACGCGCCAATTTTGTGGGGGTGGTTTATGAATAGTATGAATATGAAAGAACCATGATAAAATATAGAGCAACCCTGTAGAACAAAAGCTTATCACTTTATCAGATGTGGTAGGAGGACAGCGGGGTTGCCTCGGGGGTGCCGCGTCGTTATCAAATTATATATACTATATACACTACAGACTATACAATGTACGTAGATAAACAAAATGAATAATTTTGTATGCATAATATAGAAACACGAACTGCTACTGTCCAATCGAACGTCCAATCATTTATTCATTTGTAGGGATTCGCGGATGGCAGAACAAGCCGGATGGAATGTCTATCTGTAGCAACGACTTCTGGTGTACTATTTCATGTGGGGCGCCGCTATTCGATAATTCTGAGTATAACTGAGGCATTGCACATCAAATGCATCCGGCCGACTTTATGTGCTCAAAAGTCTCCAGCTGTACCTTGATAATTGATTGGTTTGATTTATTGCCTTGTTTTTAATGACTTCCTATCTTTGTTTATACATATAAGTGGTTTATCATTTCAAAAGCGTACAACACATTGAATGGTGCTGCGACTGAAGAAAACCGACCGAAAGGCCTCGCATTTCTACACTTGGCTGTTTTTTCCCTTTCAAATGCTGCAAGCTGCAAAGGGTCAGACTTCATTCACAAAATGATTGCTATCACTCAATCATAATTCAAGTGATCTAATATCAATATTGTATAACATGCCGGTAATTCACACAAACGTACTACGTACATGTACTTCATGCATTTGGTCAATAGGCTAGTTTTGATATGCGTCTCATATTGAAGGGTCTCTCTTATACAAAGAAAAACCATATGGTAGAACCTGGTCGGATACGCAGATTCGTAGTAGAGTACGCACAATATGTATGATTATTCGGTGAGAGTCTCATTTTCGACCTTGTCTCCCGCAGAAACTTGTCCTGGCACCTGGACTTTTTATTAACTGATTATCTTTGTTATCAGCAACAAAATCTAAGGGACAATCAGGCGGCAAATTCTTCCAAATTTGCCAAAGTGCTCAATATTTAAGTGTCAACATGACTCTTGGTGACCGAAATCATCATGAGATAAACTCCATCATTTATGGTTCAAGCTATTTAAAGTGCTGCTAAAGTGATTAGTACTGAAGTAAATTGAATAATCAATTTTTCACATAGCTGTTGTTGATAAAAGGTCATGTTTAAGTCTGATAAATCTCATGGAGATTAATTTGCTGAAAATGTGAGTCAACAGAATCTTATCGACAAAACTGCTTGTTTGCAATCAGCGGTGCAATTAGGGCTGTTACCCGAGAATCCCGATCCCGATTCCCCATTCCCAGAAATCATTTTCCCGGGAAATTTTTTCGGGCTCCCGGGAAATAGGACCCATCACTTAACCACACCAATTCATTATCAGTACTGCACCAACAAACAATTAAATGTCTCTGATGAAGTCCATTTCGTCTGATGCATCAGGATTGTCTATTTATCCCCATAGTGTAACCACAGATTTAGAGTACAACAGATAGCTAACTCACCCGATACTCCATCAGCGCAGTGGAAGCTTCTCTTTCCCTAATTTTCACCGTCATTTTGCCTCGATCGAGGCAAGAGTTTCATGTTAAATACTATTATGGAATAGGGGCCTAAATGTGATTAAATTAGTAGTCACAATACAGTGCGCGACAGCAAGTTGGAAACTCAGCATAAATCTACGGACACGTACATTTTTCAACACATTCTAAATTTTTTTGCTATCAGGAAATATCGACAAATTTATAATCATCTGAAAGAGAATTTTCGGATCTATCATTTGAATGTTGTTGAATTAATTGTTTTTGAAATTTGTGGTTCCTAAGGGCCCATAAACCCGAAAGTCCCAAATTTTCTTTGACTTGTTTTGACAAACACATAAATCGATTTGAAACATTCTCCTTGTGATATTCAAAACCGTCACAAAATAGGCTTTCAGAAAATATATAGTTTGAAAGTGTTTTCTCGAAGTTTGTAGGCAATATTTTGAAAGTAGTATAGATAGATAATGTGGCGATTTTTTCATTTTCAGAATGTGTTGCGATAATGACAGAAATAACGCTGTTAACTATTTGATGGCATTTATTTACCTCAAAACTAGTGTTTTCTGCTTTTGTTGGGTAAATTTAAGGCCCTTCGAAGAAATATTCTGAAAATGAAAAAATCGCTACATTATCATGTACTACTTTCAAAATATTGTCTATAAACTTCGAGAAAACACTTTCAAACTATATATTTTCTGAAAGCCTATTTTGTGACAGTTTTGAATATCACAAGGAGAATGTTTCAAATCGATTTATGTGCTTGTCAAAACAAGTCAAAGAAAATTTGGGACTTTCGGGTTTATGGGCCCTTAGGAACCACAAATTTCAAAAACAATTAATTCAACAACATTCAAATGATAGATCCGAAAATTCTCTTTCAGATGATTATAAATTTGTCGATATTTCCTAATAGCAAAAAAATTTAGAATGTGTTGAAAAATGTACGTGTCCGTAGATTTATGCTGAGTTTCCAACTTGCTGTCGCGCACTGTAAGTGAAAGCTGAATCATGTTTCTTCATTACAATATAATGTTGATAAGTAATATACTTTGTTCTAATTATTTCCATTATGTTCTGAAGTGTTGTTCATACAAAATCCATCGTGATTAATAAGATTGGACTACCGTTTTAGGGTTTAAGTCTTGCCTATTCTATTTCTCTGGATCTCGGTATCCCTTCCCGACTTCCCGGGATACAGTTTACCGGGATATACAACAACCCTAGGTGCAAGTTGTTAAAACAACAAAATCTCAGAAATACCTCACTTTAAGTCTGCCTACAGCAGTGTAGGCCTAGCCCTTTATGGTCTATGACCCTATAGAAGAATGTCGCACTTCTTAACAGATTAGCACCGCTGTCTTGGCACCTACGGGAATCACCGTAGGTTGCTACATGTCAACTTTAACTATTTGGCACAACCCACTTGAACTTACAGGTATTTTCGTCCGTTTGATTTTGGTTTTTCTATAAACATGTAGTGTAAAATTGAGTATAGTGACTTTAGAATATTTAATCGAACTATGCTGGCACATCAGATTACAAGCTTCTAGTTATTAATATGTATGTCCATGTATGTCCATTGCTGCGTTATTTCAAACGGCAAATACTCCTAAGTAGCCACTGGTTTATAATGCATGCAATGGGAAGCTGCTCAATCATAGATCTTCTGGTATTCGGAAGCCATTAAATTTCACCATTCATTGTTTCTTTTATTAAGACTATGATATGCTAGTGCCTGGTTATGATATTTTTGCTTAATAAACTATTCATATTGATATTCGTGTTGTGTCAATGCACCCATCTCACACTCAGGGGGGACAGATCACCCCTGCCTCCCCGACACTATTCCCTCTCCCCCTGGATGCTGAAGAATGTCGATTAGGAATACGCAGATACTAAATGCAGACTGATAATTGCCCTACAGGCATAATGTCAGTAACTGTTTGTGCATGGTTGATGGCAACCAACACAAGGAATGAATCAAGCGAATATATAATTTCAGTTAAAAATTATGACGATGTCACTGGATTGCGGTTGTTAATATTGCCTTTGGCTGGGATGAGAACTTTTGTTTTCCTCAATTTAAATTGCTGCATTTTTAAAGTGATTTGTCGTTCTTGATCTGGATAAGCGGATAGTGCTCTGGGGAGAACACACAGAAGCAGTGTTAGATAGTGAACTGTGAGTGACAAGCAAATTTCAATGGGCGAGTGATACCGTTAGAGATTTGCTAGCCTAACAGTGTTCCTGTGCAGTCGCCCCTTGTGGGTGTCGCTTGAACCAAAATATAACATCAACATGGATTTTTGAAGGCAACAATGTAGGACATTTGAGGGCGCGTAAGCGCCAAAAAATTTCCTACATTGTTGCCCGAAAAAATCTATGTTTATACTATTGTGCGTAATTGATATGAACTTTGTGCGTAATTGATATGGAATTAAATTAGATTAAATTTACCATGGATATTAATGAATCTGCAAGCATCAACACTGTAGATCTCTATGGTTATGAGGGCACCAATTGAATTATCTACTGAAATGTAAGTTGATTTGTTGAAAATCAGAAATGATGACGCGTACATGTCAATCAGACGGATTGCTAGGATTCTGATTTAACTCATATTACAGATGTAAGCAGGTGGGCGGATGAAGGTGCCAAAGCCCTGAACCGAAGATGAAGTTATCGATCGATACCAAAATCGAGAAGATGGAAGATCTTACACATATCTGCATGGAAATTAAGTTTCGTTTCATTATGCCAACATATCATCTTTTTCTGATGAAGTGAATTTAGAATCTTACCAATGAAGCAGGTGGTCGTTTAAAAATTTAGTGGTTTCTTAAAGGACCTCCTGACGCTGTACTGACTGCTTTCAATTGATTGTTTTAGCTTCTTTTGCCCCTGAAGAAGCGCGAATACGCGAAACGTTGGGCATGTAATAAATTTCCGTAGAAGACACCTCCACTTAGTTTTGACCACATCATAAGTCTTCTGTTTACGTCAATCATATTCATAGGAATCTTTCTGTTTGAGCTGGATTGAGGGGGATCATAGTGTCAAATCACGGTAGGACTCGATGACAAATTATCTTCATCTTGGTTTACAACTGCAAAAGCTCGCTGTGTGTTGATTCTAAGATTCATTCCTACGACGCTGAGTTTGTCTCCATTTTATGGTTGACCAAGTCTGGATTTCAACTATCTTTGACCACGATTCGAGAAAGCAACTGCATGGGGTATCTAATGCTTTAAACTGCTTGGAGTATATCTGATTCTTCAAACTTTGTCAGAATTGTCCGAGAAAAGACAGATAAGAGGTGATAAAAAGCAAAGTCAACCTCTAATAGATAACTTTTCATAAGATTTGCAATTAGCAAGTTAGTGAATTTTCGACGGGCATTCATGAAATATTACTTTAAACAGATTACTGACGAATCCCCTAAGTTAGTGCGCCTGAAACAATTAATAAATGCTGCTTTTTGTAAACACAATGTAAATAGAATTGAGTTGCATCCTCAGTTGAAAAATTGAAACAGATATGAATGGCAATTTCATCCAATATCAGGAATAAAATGTGTTCAGTGATATTTAATGAATGCTCGCCGAAATTTCACTAACTTGCGAATTGCAAATCTCAAATTTACCCGGGCATGGCTGCAACTTTAAATAAGGAGTTGTGTCGATGTTGAGAGATGCAAACTATGCCTGTTGATGATTCCTAATATTGGATGAAATAGCAGCTATTCAGGTCTGTTTCCATTTTTCAACTGAGGATGCGAATCAATATTTAATTCTTCTATTTACATACTTTTCATGAGGTTATAGCCTTTCTCGGTAGAAATAGTGTCTTCAGAATTCAACTTCAGAAAGTCTTCATGTACTCACTGTTGAAGAATCTTGGGCATTGCGTGAGTTGGTCTACAGATTCCAGCGGGAGAGGAAGGTCAAAAAGGTCAAATTCTTTCCCCAGAGCGTTGAAAGCTTGGATAGTTTTCCACTCTTCAAATGTGATTGTCAACCCTGATCTAAACGATATTCAACTCAATTATCATTTCACTTTAGACGTCTGTCAATGATAGCACATTGCTAGTATCTGGTTGAGTATTGATAGTTTTGCTTCAACTTAAGTACTGGGTTATTTGAAAATTTGAAGTTTTTGCTGTATTTGTTTTAATCCCCAGTCGTTTTAAGCTAACACAGTGTGTTACAATTTTACTATCATATGATTGTTAATTATCCAACATCAACACTAAATATAAAAATATATTTCGAAATTGGATTCCAGTATAGGAAAAAGGTTCATTTTCCATAATGTGTTACTCAAGGCTAAAAACTACGCTGTGCACTTCAAAGTAAAACCTATGATGTACTTCATTACAATACATACAACGCATCAAAATTCCGCTCATTCATAACGTTCGTACAATATCCTGTCAGAACCACTTATGATAATGAGTGAACACGATGAACGTGCATTAGAGTCGATTGGCTGACGCACGTTTTATAAATGTGAAGCACGTTTTCATAATTGCAATGCATCGAGGAAAAGACGGTGTTCAGTAGATAGAAAACAGCTTTAGCAACAAAAATTTCAAGTCGATGAAGACAACTTTAGTTCATCGTCGTCCACAAGGTTATTATATGATACATAGACCAATATTAATAGGCAGGATCCTAGAGAAGCTACATATGATTTACAAAATAATGTTTGGCAAGCTGAGGACAAGACCCATCATATCCTACAGAGCTGATCATAAAGAACGGACCACCTATTTTTCATTAAATTCAATCGATTCTCATGCCTTCCAACCGCGTCGCACAACGACGTACCATACATCATTCAAAAGCTAGTATTCTCAACTTAAAAATGAGCTATGATAGACTTGTATCCGTTGCTGTATTTGCTGAACAGTGCTCAAAATATGAAAATCGCTCAATTTACAAATCGCAATTTTTCAGTAAGAAGGTAGGTGAGTATGATAATAAATCAGGTACGGGGAAAACGAGCATTTTCTGAGCTCTCTTTTGATATACTGGTCATCAAAATCAGTGAACTAGGAAAAATTCTGTGATATCGTGAAGTTGTCACAAGATCATGACTCCTTTGGCTGAAAATGTTATATTCTAACTATTTCATCAAAAATGTTCATCCTTTTATGATCATATTTGCTATACTAAATATTTGAACAATTAACAGATTGACTAGAAGCAAAAAAGGCAAAAAAGATGAGACAAAAGCAGTAAGACACAACTGGAATTCCTATACAAAAGCTTGAATGATAGCTTGCACACAGAAAAACCCATCATTTCATTACGCTGGCAAGGCCATGACTTTTGCCTCATGGAATAAGCTACAGCGTTTCGTGTTTATAGTCACAATAGCCGGAGCACGTACGCATAAATAGGTGTTTTCATACACCACTGAGCTCTGACTGGCTAGTTAAGATACTTTACTGTGACTCTTGCTTCATATTATTAGAACAAAAATTTCCGAATATCGCTTTCCGACAGTGAAAATGCATGCCCTTCGATGTCTATGTTCGCAAACAATCGAAGTGTGCGGGAAGAATGGCGATCAATTTCTATGCACAGGTATTGAAGAACGTACAACACTGCAAGTCAACCGACTGAACAGTCGTCCAGTTCAATGAATGAGCCCGTATTGTGTGGTTATTGATCTAATTCTCGACTTAGGCTGCTTGATGAATTCTATTTACAATTAGGCACATAGGTTAAATATAAATGAATCCCACAGCGAGCCACTGTTATGCGTCGAGAACGTTTCTTACACGGTCGGTCGATTTACAGTCGCTATGTCATCTCCAAAAAAATTTAGCTCTACCACAGGCCGTCCATCCTATGCTCAACTCATCGTGCAGGTGCTTCAAGAGGCCCCTAAAGGTGGGTATTCTCTTTTGGCAATAAAGAAATCAATTACTGAAAAATATCCCGACACCAACCCTGTGCTAATTCGCAATGCGTTAAAGCGACTACTTGAGAAGGAGAAAGTAATTCATGCGCAAACAACTTCAAGAGGGGCATCTGGAAGCTTCAAACTGCCCAAAGAAAAACCAAAACCAGCGAAGACTACCAAAAAAACACCAAAGAGTCCTGCAAAAAACAATCCGGCAGCTTCCCGGTCTCCTAGTCCAGTAAAGAAAGTGAGTAAGAAGTCTCCCAAAAAAGCTGATGGAACCAAGGCGAAACCTTCAACAAAAGTAGGTAAAACCGAAAAAACTCCAAAAAAGACAAAACCGTCAAAGGGAGTTGTAGCGACGAAGACGAAACCCAAAACACCGAAGAAGCCAACTGCACGCAATGTAAAGACTCCAAAGAAGACAACGGCGAAGCAATCCGCAAAATCCCCAAAAAAATCTAAACCTTCAAAACAGTGAGATGGACTATTGCTGATGCGACTAAAACTGCTGCGGCCTAGTTATTGTAAGCCTGTTTTCTTAAAACTTTTAAAAAGTTCTTTCATGTTCTGAATGCATCTCAATTGTACATACGTGTCTTTAGTAAGTGCTTGTTTTTACGACTATAAATAATAAATTAGTCAAAGATGGATGTTTTAAGCCTAGATATTTCTGAACAGTTTAAGTACTTTCCATGACACTTATTGGGCAAATGACCCAAATTACCCAATTTCCCAAATTTACCCCGGGTAACTTGCACTTTTATACCACTTCGATTCGCAGTCTCCTAGAGTCAGCCAGTTGGCTGAATAGCGATTTAACATATTTCTACCCACATAATGTTGGGTAAACTCTGATAAAGTGGACATTCCATACAATCGGCCATAGAATGTGTAGATGTATCTGACTGGGTCGACAATCACTCGCACTTTGCCAATAGATTTAGTGTCTCTGCATGACACCGACAAGTGTCTTTATTCTTGACACTGATTTCAAGTGCGTCTAACTAGTCCTACAGTGCATCTTCGATTATCCGGATGGTCAAAACCCAATAGGTCGGTCAAAGATCCGGATAAGCGAAATATCCGGATAAGCGAATTTTAAAATCCCATGTTAGCAATAGCTTGTGGGCTTAGGTCAAAGACATTTGATTATATACCAAGATCCCCATAGAAAATGATCTACATATATTCATATAATCTGTATGCATAATATCCATCCTGCATTTCTACCTAGAATGTAATACTTGATACATTTGATTCCGATTTTTCGACTGTTTAATGAAATTGAGGATCAATTGTAAATGTCTGCTATATATTCACTGTCGTTCCTATTAAAGCACATAAATACACGTACACAATGACCGTGAACTGAGACCATGAATTGAAAGTGATTTATCAGATCTGTATCCCAGTTTCAACTAGCATGCATAACCTACTTAAGAATGTTCCAATCATTTAGCTGCTTGTATATTATTTGACTCCGGCGAGAACCGCACATTGAGCAAAAATTAATTGCTGGTAAAGCAAGAGTACTTCGTGTATGTGCTACCTAAAGAGGAGAGGAATGCTAAAATGAACATTTGATTCCATGTATGTACATGTGCATGTTTTAATGGAATCACGGAGAATCGAACGGATTCTGAAATTACGTCCGGATAATCGGTATCCGGATAATCGAAGATGCACTGTATATGAAAACGTACTTGGTCGCCGTCATTTACGGGGTAGAAGTACCGAGGGTCTGTTCTTGCAGTCTCTATAGATGTGGAGGGAAAGACATTAGTATACAATATAATTAATCCAACTGCAGGAGGACATTATTCAATTCTATATCAATTTATTTCAAACTTATTTCTATATCAATCATGAAATTGAAACCTTTCGAAAATCACGCTATATCATAAAATAAACATGTATTTCCTGATGTTGACAAAAAGTGACGAAAATTAGACAATTGAAGTACGTGAGAGGTCATTTTAGGTCATGAAATCTCAACCCCCGCGACATCGGAATTTTGAAATACCAAAGCGAATACTGCGTACCCTGCCGTTGCCCCTCTTGTAGGTATATGTCATAGCATTTCCGGAGCCAGCGTTCAGCCCGAAAGATTTTTCGACATACAGCAACATTTTGGCATCACGGACTGATTGAGGCCGAGTAACGTCGAAGTTGCCACCTTCTTGTACACCATTTTTTATTGTGGAGACATTGTTTCGGATCTTTTTTCCTTTCCTGGTGTTTCAGGGATTGTACTTCCTATTTTTGTAATGTCCGTCTCCATCTGGTTTTAACGAATTCCATTGTAACTATCATTGAGACTTGCGGGTTAAGCAAGATGAGTCACTTTATTTGCATTGGCAAAATGAAAATAAAAGATGCCTATGTAAGTCTACATCAAATTATTTAGCACTATTAAAAGCTTCCTTGTACTTGACAGACTGCGCATTGAATTCTAGAAAGCGTAAATATCTATTATCAAAGAGATCCTAACTTCAAGATTCTGAAGTGTCAACTAAATCCCACAAGATAAACTAGAACGAAAAGCTAATTATATTTCGGCTATACCTTAGTAAAGGCTTCAGCGAAATCTTTCAAATTTTTTGGTCTACCTGTATGAGCAGGTGCAGTTAGAGCACATCCCTACTGAAAAGTAGGCCAACTTGAATTAGAGCAAATTTTTATTGTGACCTAAGAATGTTTATTGTGAAACAATAATAGGAACAGAGCAGATTTCTCACTACAACAAGTCTCCAAATCATAGAAATAAACTGTCTATCTGAAGTTGGCTAGAATGGAAATTGACTCAAGGTCGCGGCACATCCGGGGGAACTAAGTTGGGGCATGAACCACCAATTAAAAGCTTCGATTTACACATGTGACGGATTCTAACCCAATCATACAAACGTTGGCAGGTGTATCTAAGTGAAAATGCGTGTGATTTATGTGCCGTTATTGTGCATTGCATGAAGCTTAATTTCCATTCTAGAGGTTTTATTGTTGTCAATTTCTATGCTCCAAAAAGTGCTAATAGAGCAATTAGTAGACACTCTGCCTGCTGGAAAGAGATCAAAAGAGCGCAAGCAAGTGTTCAATAAAGATTATATTGGTGTTCATCTATATTTTGATTTTCTTTTGCGGTCTATTCGGAAAAGTTCCTGTGACTAACCAAGGCTGTTGAATAAGTAAGAGAATCAACTGAATTGTGCCATATATGAAGTATATGAACTTGAAAAAAGGTTGTCATACAAACCTTAGTATTAAAAGACCTAGAAAACTTTTGTTAAAATCACGAGAAATAGAGCACAATTCTCCAAATAGAGCATTTAGAGAACATAGAGCACTTAACACACTGTATTATGAGCTGTCGTGCGGAAGGCAGTTCGAATAAGATGGGACAAGTGGTTGATTTCATTCGCGGTTATAGGTCTATTGGTACCATTGCAATTATAAAAATTGTTTAGTTAATCAGACCTGTACGTGAGATTGTTAGCAGTCATTCAGTTCAGCTCTAGTTAAAGCAGGGTTTTAAGGTTTTTGCTGCGGGTCACCTGTTCATTCCCACGGGTCACACTCAAATCGTCTCAAGATCGACTTTCATTAATATACGCCTAACGCACTCAGGATTTATAAGCAAAAACAGAAATCATGAATGCAGTATGACACTTAGCATTTAGCAGTGAATTTTACTTGCGATTCTGCATGTTAATGAGCTATCTTGAGATGAATTCTGGGCATTGATAGTGTTGGCTGTGGCTCACTACAAGTAACGGATGAACGCTCAAAATCCACGGCACAAGTCGAAAATTCCACGGTCCAGAATGTGACCCGTGGAACGCCTTAAAACACACTGGTTAAAAGATGAATTTCAAATAATGCCTTCAAGGCAAAATTTTTCTTTGAATGTTTATATATGTACAATTTTAGGTGTGCCCTAGGCTCACTATATCGATTGCCGATTCCGAGCTATAACGCGAAAATATGACAACTCAAAGAAACAAACATCCTCCGATTTTTCCCAGCCTCGATGATTGCATTTGAGTGCGACACAAAAACCGAATACTTGAGATTTAACGCACTACATTAAAAACACTTACCATATACTCAATGGCAGATACAATTTGAGAAAACACCTCTTTCGCGTCTGATTCTTTCATCTTTCCTTTGGTAGTTACATGTGTATGCAATTCTCCACCTGCGGCATATTCCATTACCATGTAAAGTTTAGTCATAGATTCCATAACTTCATACAAACGAATGATGTGAGGGTGTTGTAGATGTTCCATGCTGGTAATTTCACGTGACAAAAGATGCTGAGTTTTCGAACTGAGCTTCATCTTGTCCAGAATCTTGACAGCAACATATTCTGAAAAAATCACTTACAATTATTGCCTGACAATAGACAAGTTGAGAAACTAATTTCAAAAAGATGATAATCATTTTTAGTTCAATTAACTAATTTAGTGATAAGAACTTTTTTCCGGATAAGTTATCCACAACAGTCAAAGGGAAAACGTGTTGAACGTTAGCATTCATGTGTGGACCTTGTATATACTGCAATTTGTCATTTTATTTGCAGGTTATGGTTTGTTTACAGGTTTCAAATATCTCAGAAAGATTATGCATGACAGCATCGATGTAGCGAACATTTAATTTCCAGTGATTTGAAAATTTAACTTCAACTAATGAGTGAGCCCAATATCTTTAAATGAAAATTTTCTTAAATTTTGCGCGGCCAAAAATCCCAATGGCCAATGCCTTCCACCTTCGTGCTATTCTGAAGGGTTTTGAAGATTACAAGCGAAGGAATCGAAAGATGCAGATTTCCGCATACTTTTGAGTTATGTGCCGGAATGGCCTCCGTGGCATAGTGGTTAAGTGCTTGGCCTAGGGATCCTTTTGTCCAGAGGTCGAGGCCCGGAAGTGTCATTGGAAGTCGGCATGAAGAGCATCCGGACTTAAAGTACTACAACGCTCCAGAAAAGTCTGACTGTGTCAGCAGCGTCCAAGCCCCTAGTGTGGCAGAGAAGTGACGTTAAAGCTTCATTTTTTATGTGTCCCCAATGCTTCATCATCCTTCTCCCACATATTTTTCATCTGCCGAAGGTCGCCCTTGGTTCATATGCATATAATTCTACCAAATGAATTCGTTCATCTGTCAAAATACTGATAACATTTGTACCAGCAAAAACTTGCTGTGACACCCTCACTGTTAGCCCTCCCCCCCTACTTCGCTGCAATAAAGCTGTTCCCGTGTGCTCACGTGTCTTTGTTGCAAACATGATATATGGACTCCAAATTAAGTTCTTTTAGAGTCACAAAATGTATCGGTTGATGCCAATAGCTGCATAATATCAGTAACAACTTTTGCCAATAATTACATGTAAGCCAATAAATAATGTACAATGTAGCATGCAATCGACTATTGGTGATAGACTGCGTTTATCCATATAATCAAGCGCATATTAGCAGGCAAAGAGCTCGTCCCTACCGAGGTTGTCCACAATATTGCAGCTGTCAGAAATAAGCTCCTTCTGCTGCGTCATATGCATGCTGAAACAACGTTCCGAGGATAGGGATAAACTTTTTGTGAGAAAGTTCTCAATGCTTTTACTGGATATTCTGGATTTCAGATATGAAATTCACCTCATGATTTATCTTCACAATGTTGAGTAGTGCACGGCATTGTGAAATCAGAGGAAACAGGGCAAACTTCATACCTAATAACACCTGACAAAAGTCATAATGTAGAATGACAGTTTTCACACCAGCACATTCTTGCCTATGAAGGATCGAGTTTCACGTTCAATCAACTTGACAGAGTATTCACTGCGCACAGCCAACTGTCATACCTATTAATCATTTGTCGATGTAGAACGTGCTGAAAGGAGGTTTTTTCTTGATCAGAACATCCATATATAGAATATAGGAATATTTATATATTCTATCATATATTCCATTATTGCTATTATATTATACTAATGTAGAATATCCACTATAATATTGGAGACAAAAAAGGCAGTCAATTGAACGAATTGTGTGGCAATTTCTGTTTTGGTCAACTGAGCTATGCAAAAATATTCAATTAGTCTGCGTCTCTATGAAATATTTTAGGCATTTTCACTAAGTAATTAAATACAAATTTCGACCACTTTCAATAAGTTTATACATCCGAGTTTGTTCATCAATAACGCCGCCCATGCCTGTTGCATTCTGAAGTACAGCGCTTTTCATAAAGTGCATGAAGGGAGTATCATATCCATCATAAGAGGCAAGAATTAAAATACTACACCGTGTAAATCATTCTATGTATTAAAAGTGACAATTATAGATGTCCGAGTATCTATTAGGCACAAGCAACACTGGTCAATAGAGTGAGATTTACTATGACTGCGATTCTACTTTTGTTTACTTACAATTGTTCCACTAACAGGCAGCATCATCGTTACGTCTGAGAATGGCAGTTGCTTGTGTTTTCACGTTGACCAATATAGTCTTGTACGCAAGAATGTCGTGACGTTTTCATAACTAATAAGTACTGTGCAAATGGAATTTGCATCAAATCATACCTTTCACACATTGTCTTCCGTCTTTAAAATTGTGGCATTATTGCAGATGATTGAGAGGTCGTTAATTAACTTTCAGTTGATAGTTACATACATACATACATCATGTCATCAATTGTGAGTGATCGACCGAAATTCACTACGTAGATGAGGAAACAATATAACTTTTATATATATATATATATATATATATATATAAGAAATATATGCCCACATAATATTTTGTAAAAATCAAAAAATCTGAGTTCCGTACGCGTTTCAGAGCAAGTTTATTCTTCTTCGTCAGCGGAAAGCTAAAAGAACATTGTTACAAGCCTTATATACAAAATCATTAAAAATTCACAAAATTGACGGTTTTAACATGAACAGGGTTTATGAATGAACACATAAAGGGCTATCCTGTACCAACCGAAATCACGATGCATTCACATGAAATCGATGAAAACAATTTTTCTGTTATCGCTGTGTCACAATGGCATAAAATTTTAGAAACCATTTGTCTGAAAGATGCTAAGAATTGCATGAATGAAAGAGATAGTTCATTTCCATTATTGTTAGATTTGTGAACTTTAATTTGATTTTGTCTAATTTCTTTATTCTATTTACAGAGTGTATTATTGTGCTTTTATGGTGAAATCTTATTGCATTATTGCAGAAATCTCTATGCCATGACCTTTCGCGAGCTTCATGTCTGAACTTTGCCTTCACACTCGAGTTTCCAGCAGTCAAAAAGTGATTTGTGTTAAAACCGTCAATTTTGTGAATTTTTAATGATTTTGTATATAAGGCTTGTAACAGTGTTCTTTTAGCTTACCGCTGACGAAGGAGAATAAATTTGCTCTGAAACTCGTACGGAACTCAGATTTTTTGATTTTCACAAAATATATGTATATATTATAAGTTAATCTTTCAAAGCAATGCGAAACATTTACAATGCTTCTCCCTGTTAAAATTCATTATAAGAGATGCTCTTGAACTTATATTCTATATATTCAAGGCGCAATCATATTATGTTCTACATATTTTGCGAATCATTTCATCAATATTTGTCAGTGAACAGCGTATTCAGTCACATAATACAAAAGGTAAAGAATAAAAGAGACAGCTTTCGCAATATTGGAATACATATTCCTCTCTCAGTGAGAGCAAGTGGGATATTGCCCGCCTCAGTAGTTCGGAGGGTTTATACTTCAGTGCTATTAAAGAGTCGAATCAAAGTGTGCAGAATCCGCTAATTTCTGAACCATGTTTTGCATAAACTTGGTTGCCATTGCGGAGTTAAAGTCACATATAAGTGAGACAAAAAATCGAAAAGCTATGCTATAATATGCAACATCGTAAGAACATTGAAAAGTAAGTAAAAAAATTAAATAGAAAAATGGAGGAAATGGAAAGTCAGGAAAGAGAATTTGAGATGCTCTATGATGCAGCATAGCTTTACGATTTCTTTAGTGTGTCTCGCTTTCTCTTATATCCTATCTTGCTATTTCAAATTTCAATTGTGAACTTGCAATCCAGTCATCATAACATCCTTGACAAAGGAAGATGCGAAAATTTGGTTAAAATATTTGCATGTTATTGCGTAAGAAATGGCTCCTAGGCCAAGCATTAACTTTTGAATTGTCAATTTCTTCCTACTTTGGCTTGGACTGTTTGAGACATCAGCGTTGCCTTTCAGACAAAAGTCTTCAGCTTTAATCACGTCGGGGGTGGTGAATTCAAAGGGAAAATCGGTGACTGCACGATGTGATTGACCTAATCGCTGGGAAAAAAAGTTCAAAAAAACAGGCTTGAAAAGTTTGATTTTGGACTGATCACTGGTGCTTGAATGAATGATCTTCGATTATTTGAAGACTGCAGTTCACGCGACGGATTTTCTGTATTTTTCTGTATTGTGAAAATTGGTATTCTCTCCTCCGAGACATGAGGATTCATCAACCGACCCGACTTCTACGCTTGACCTGAGGGTAATTAAGCAACCTGGAAGGATTTCCAACCGATGTGTAACACTTCCGTTTCATTTGCGTAGAACTTCATGTCGACATGTAGATGTTGTTTGCTGTCGACAACAGTCCATGCGGTTTATCGCTGAGGATGGCAATGTCAGTCGCGAATGTTAAGTACGGTAAACTGATAGCTGGAGATCGTGATCAGAGCGTTTGACTGTGTAGCCATGAGTCAGTTGAGCGTCTCAAGATGGTGTCAAGGATACTCACAAAAGTAAAAGGGGCGAGTGCATCACCCTGTAGAGCTCCCGATATCGTGCAGAATGGCAAACCAAGTCCCCTCTCACAGGATTTACGCGGACTGTCGCGTCTTCGCACATATCAACTATTACTTTTATAGCAATTTGCGGGACTTCATGAAATATTTAACATTCGGCAATGGCTTTCCTAGAGATTGAATCGGATGCCTTGTGAAAATCACTGAAAGCTATCGAGATGCCACGTTGATGTTTATTTGACGGTATCTCGACTTTTGACTTGTATATCTTCCAGGCATGAATTCTGCTTGAATCGACGAAAGTTGATGAACGATATTGGATTGAAAACAGTTGAGAAGAATGTGATTATAAAGTTTTGCAGATGAATACATGAGAGGGATATTCCGTGCTTGTTGTCAAGGGAAGTATACAAACCTTTCTTCGGAATGAAGACAGTGTTGGGTTCGCGCCACCTAGCTGGTACCTCTGAGTCATTAAGAACTGAGTGATTGTTGATTACTCAAATGAATTGAGAAGCAGCAGCTGTCAAAACTCGTTATGTGATGTTAACTTAATCCTTTTCAAATAATAATTTTTCTTCGTGGGGTGGCGACGAAGCCGCTAATTTCTGAAATACAATACTAGATGAACATCAATATTGAGCTGACACATACAGATCAGGCTAACTTTTCATTTTCCATTATTTCACATTTTCGAAATTTAATACATACGGAAAATGAATGCTTTATGCGATAATTGCTTTGTTATCATCGATTTCAATTTATCTTTTTTTAAAGAGCAATCTTGTGAATGTATGTGAGTAGTGC
This sequence comes from Prostheceraeus crozeri, assembly GCA_907163375.1. Lineage (NCBI taxonomy): Eukaryota > Metazoa > Platyhelminthes > Polycladida > Euryleptidae > Prostheceraeus > Prostheceraeus crozeri. The sequence continues at coordinate 198,331 of CAJQUW010015190.1, read as the reverse complement.
ATTTAATGAAGACATTTAGTCATGTTCCCGTTATACCTACTGTTTCTGTTAAATGTAAACAACTTTATTCGAGCACCTTTTGACACTTCAATGGGTAAATGTAATAGATCAGCATTGACTATTCAATAGGCTACTTATTATTTGAAATCTCTAGCATGCGCTAACTTTCTGTAGTTATCAGAAATGTAATGATAAATACCATGTGCTTTATTATGAAGAAATGCGAAATCCCTTCTTTAAATCTACCTTCATTATAAATTTATTCTTAAGGGTGTTCTTTACTCGGGTCATCAACAGTAACAATATGTAAATACGACGGACAGGTTAACGTAAAAATATTTACAAAAAATTAAGCATTGGCAAAATTACCTACAGTTGTTTTACAAAAAGGATTTCATAATTAATTCAAATTAATCCAATATTTTAGGCATACTCGACCAACTTGCATAGCATCTGCACAAATGATCAGACGGTTAGAAATAGTCACTCTTAGTTAAGAAGAGATAATTAAGGATAACCGCGTCCTCTTATGAAAAACAAAGCGGCCTCTCACCTCGAGTAATTGTATGTACGGCCAATTTTACATTTGAAAAGTTACCGGCTCCAATATCTTTAATGAATCGATAGAATCCAAAACGCTTTCCAGAAGCTATTTCTGATGCAACCTTTTCATTATTCACAAGTTCGTCTGAAAATTTGCTGAAAAGTGAATATTGTACAGGTGTTGATGAATTCAGCGAATCCTTTTCGGACGCTGGTAACTCCGTATCCTTTAATTTTGCTGAATTAACATTGTTCATTTCTCGAAAACCTCATTGAAAGAAGAAGAGCTCTAACCATTTATCCTGTAAAGAGAATAGAGAAAAAGATCATTAATCTACAGCATGAAATAATTTATCGTAAATGGAAACATATTGAACATCCTACAAACTCTCAGAAACAAGACCATCATGACAATGTCACCACGGGAATGGTTCCACCAACAGTGGACAGAGAGTTGGCTTCAGGTGACATGTCAACTTTGACACTTCATTACAAGGTCAACCTGTCGACTTGTCGACATATCGATTAATTGATTTAAATTCCCAAATTCCCCTTACCTGAAAACGAATGTTGACTTCGCTTGTAAAACACATTAAGCAGAACTGCATACAATGTGAGCCAAAAATAATGGAAATATTTCTATATTTGATTATCTTTAATCTTCTTTAATGCAATATTTTTCTTAATGAATTCAAAGATGAAATCAAAAAGGGGGAAGCCTAGTATTTTACCTGGCATCCAATTCATTTATCTTCGAATTAGTTTGAGGCGAATCAAAAGAAAAGCAGAATATTGCAATTTTCAAGAAAAAGATAACTTCAATTAAAATAATTAAAATTACTTAAAGTTAATGGAAAGAAATTCATTACTATCCCCCACCACCACCAGTCCTGATATGAATACTTATGACTTAAACTTGGTTGTACTGTACGTTTGTTTGTTGTTTGTAAAAGTAGAACTCGAATGCTTTACTCAAAAACATTTAATTTGATACTCATGATTTTATCAACTTAAGTTAGAAACGGGTGTGACCACCGCGAGCATCCAAACAGGCATCGATGCGTGAGGGCATGGATGAGCACAGTCGCTGGATGAATGCCAGGTCTAAGAGGTTCCACTGCTCGATCAGTCTGTCGGCCAACATCTTCAAAGACACTGGTGGGTGGTTGTACCTCTCCCTCACTCTGCGACCAAGTTCATCCCAGCAGTGCTCGATGGGGGAGAGGTCGGGAGAACGTGAGGGCCATTCCAAGGTTGGGATTCCACTGCTTGCTATCCTGTTAGACACCACTGAAGCTCGATGGGGCCTTGCGTTGTCATCCTGAAAAATCAATTGATTCGATGTCACTGCTGGAACCACGACCGGTGTCACAATCTCGTCGGCATATCGCTGTCCTGTCAATGTTCCTTTCACTACGATTGCTGGTGTTTTTCCATTGTGCCAGATACCGGCCCAAACCATGACACTACCGCCGCCGTACCGGTCGTGTTCTTTGACGCAACATGGAGCAAATCGTTCACTTGGCAAGCGATGAACACGGATCCGACCATCGTTGAAATCGAGAGTAAACCTCGATTCATCAGTCCAGAGCACACGTTCCCACTGACTGTCACTCCACGACTGATGACCTTGACACCACGTCACTCGTCTCCTTCGATGTTCCAGGCTCAGCGGAATTCTCACAGCGGGTCGTCGAGACTGTATACCAGCTTCTCGCAATCTTCGATATGCAGTTCGAACGCTACAGGCAACGTTCCCAGCAACCTTCCAGTACACAATTAGCTTCGGGACGGACACAAATCTGTTTCTTTTAGCAGCTAAAACTAAGCGCGCATCTGTCCGCTTAAATGATACCCTTGGTCTTCCTGATCCGTTCTTCTTTTCCACATTTCCTTCTGCTTTCCAACGACACCACCACCTCCATACAACGACCCTTGAAATTTTCAATTCTTTCGCAACAGTTGTAGAACTTTGCCCACAACGCATCATCCCAATTGCCATTCCTCTGGTAAAGTTATCGTGCGCCATTTCATAAGTCAAATCTGGTCAGCAGTAGGTGGTGATTCTGTTCAACTTCTAGCTGTTACTGTGATCAATATCAAATTTTGAAATTTGATGGTCCTATATCATTTCCCTTATCATATGGAGTTCAATGGTGATACATAGAAAGCGAGATATCATCTCAAACCATAGAAAAAAATGAAACAAACTTCCATTCAAGTCAATGATAGTTGGTTTCATTATTTATGTCAGTGAGTATATGAGCCTATGAATTTCCGATGAGGTTTGTCGTTATGAAGGTCTGAGATCATACGTACATGGAAACTGATGAAATTCTTAACGAAACGTATCAGTGGTCATTGACAAAAACTTTAAGTGTCTGTACTAATATTTGCGTCCGCAAATCTCCGTATTTCATCAAGTTGTGAAATAGATGCACCTTTACTGATGTGACATTATTATCATATTACTGTTTAATGTACGGTAATTTTTTAGCATTCCTGTAAACCTCGCATTGCGTGGCACAGGACCTCCGTGTTATCAAAAGCAACACCATGCATAACAGTCGATGAAATGTTGGGTTAGAGTAGAAATATGCACTGCTTGGAATCTATCATTTTACTTTTCAGCCAACAAATGTAATTACTGTCATAATGGCATAGTACCAACAAGCTTGTATTTCAGGCTTGCATTAAAAATTATTTTCTATTTTTTGAAACCACATGTACATGTACAATATACAATCTTTCTTCGATTTTTCTTCGATGAGACGCAGTATTGTTCATCACTTTTTGGCATTAACATGTGTATTGACGCAAGGAAAAACAGCAATTCGTGTCAATAAGAAGGTGCTCTCTTCTCAATAGAACATGCTTATGTCATACTTGATGTGATATGAGTTTCAGCTTTATTCACAGCTAATGGTCAATAGTGACGTCACATGCAGTTAGCACGGGAAGAGGGAAAGTCGCGATTAGATAATCACACACAGACTTCCAATATGCGAACGGAACGGCAACGCACAACAGCTCAAACTCCCACACGCCCCCCAGGTCGACAGACCTCACACGCACACCACATCACTAAGTCACCGAATCTATCCGGCGGCTTCCTCTCGCGAATGCTACGACGTAAAATACTGGCCTCATTATCCTCATCATCTTCACCGCTTAAACCGCTTTCATCACTGTTTGAGTATGTAGGAAACGTATCTAGCGTACACTCCTCACCAGGGACTAGCCTTAGGTGTGAAACGTGGCGTGCAACGCCATCTTCATTCAGAATAACACTTACGCTAGAAAAGATGCTAGTTATCCGATGGGGACCCGACCAAGTACTATCGCACCTCCCCGAAACACTCTTCAGGTAAACTCTGTCGCCAATACTGAAGGGATTTCTATCTAAATCCTCATACTTTGAACTTTCTTCCGAGTCAACCTGCTCAGGGCCTACCCGCTGGATGTGTTTACGCTCAGTAGTCACTCCTGGCTTCTTAGAGGTGGCTGCAAACATTAACTCGTAGGGGCTTTGCCGCTCACCGTCTCTACTATTATTAACCCAGAACGTTGCTTCTTCGATATCTCGGTTCGCTCGCTTGGCACATCTCTTAACAGTACGGTGGACTCGTTCTATAATTGCGTTGCCTTGCGGGCGATAAGCACAAGAAAAAACATGTTTAATCTCCCAATTATCGAATAGCTCATAGATATCTCTACTTCTAAACACGGTACCGTTATCGGATAACACCGAACTAGGAGGACCGAACTCCGCTATAATTTGAGACAACTGCATCGACACTTCAGATGAAGACTCATTGCGCAGCCGTCTCCAAATAGTGTACCAAGATGAAAGGTCGATTATAGTCAAATAAGGAATCCCATTATAGTGAGTTATATCAACTGCTATGTTCTGCCATATAACCGGACTAGTGCTGAAGGCGCCCTTATCCCAAACTAAAATTCACCGCCGGATCTATCCTAGCACACCTGTCACAACTACGGACGACTTTCTATACTAGCCTCCTAGAAACCAAATTTCCTAGCTTCTGTTTGGCTAGATTCAAGGTTCGATCTACACCAAAGTGGCACCTTTCGTGGATCTTTTTAATTTCCATGAGGTTGCGGTTTTGATTATCTGCGCCCTCTGCTACTGCTGCGGATAGAACATTTGCTGTGTCTGCTTGATCTCTCATAACCTGTATCCATTTTTGGGGGACACGAGTGAGGCTGTCCGAAATATTTTCAGCAGATTTCACTAAGTGCGGTTCGACTTTGATTTTTTCGGTTTCTATAATCTCTCTTAGAGTATCAAGTCGACGTTTGATAAGTCTTTCTGATAGAGCACGAGTCTTGACATTGTGCGTTTTATTGATAACTGCCGTCAACCATTTATACACAGTGGATGAATCAGTCTTAATAATTATGTCTCTCTTACCCCAGCGTAGGGCCATATTAAGCCCTTTGATAGCTGCGTCTAACTCACTAATATTGAAATGTCCAGTGTCGTTATGTGGTCTCAACCACGAAGCGTCCTCTATTATCTTATCGTTAACTGTCAAGACAACACCTAGAGCTAGGTTGCTAGCATCAGCCCAAACAACAATAGGACTATTTTCAGGGACCGTCCAACTTCCCCTCACTGGATCACCATTAGTCGCTATCTGCCGCATCATCTGATTAATGAGATCCATAACTGGCGTCGTGACACTATCATCCCACTTAAGCTGCGCTAACGAAGTCAAGCGTTGGAGGAAACTACAATAAACGCGCAACCACCCAGCAACTGGAAAGTGGCCTAACAGCTCTCCTATGATGCCATTAATTTGACGCCGAGAACACTGTCCTGAAGGTATGGTGGGAATAGTTTTATCTCTTTGCCATGACAAGTCATCGTTCAGTCGGATGCCCAGTACACGAACTCCTGCAGGATTCCCTAAGCTAACGGGTTCCTTGGTCAGTAATCCCCACTTTGACAGGTGATTTTTGACATGAGAGACGCTTACTTTACTTTCGTCAATGAATAAGTCATCCACGTAGCTGGAGACAGATTCCTTCAATTCCTTTTCAAGTGATATCACTTTATCTACTACTGCTGTCATAATCTTAGGAGCGACGGAGAGACCGAACCCCAGCCTAGTGAGCAAGTATATTTCATTTTTCCATCTAACGGCCTGATGCACCCACAGTGACTCATGCACGTGTATTTGTAAATAAGCTTTACGTAAGTCTAAGAGGGAACAATTAGACCCTCGTTGCCGCCATTCCCGAAGCCTATCTGAACATAGAGGTACTGAGCCCCCTGGAAAACTTTTAACGACCTGGTTCAGCATTCGATAATCTAAAACCGGGCGAATCTTTTTTTCATCTCCTTTATCTTGGAGCACAGCCATGGTAGGCAAAAAACTCTGAATTTCACCATGCTGAGTGGCGTCATACTTTACTAGTATCCCCTCGCTAACCCAAGAATTCATTTCGGCATCGAAGCCATTCCGATCGCAGGGTTTCACATAGTCAATAGGAGTTTTATGCAAATTATCGGTATTACCACCCTCGGTCCACTTCCAGCTAGCTACCCATCGACCTTCAACGAAGCTGGCGGTAAAGTCGCTATCACTAACGCTTAGGCTTTGCGGGGCCCAGTCAGCGTCGATACTGACGGCAGCTGTAACATGGGTGATGTTTGGGGAGAACTTTACCGTAACTTCTCCCTCACAATAGCTGAGTTCGAGTCTCTTGTGAGATAGAATGTCTAAACCTAGCACAACATCGACATCAAGCGGCAATCGTTTAACAACATGTGCTTTCACCGGGCCTAACTCAACGTCATCGTCCGTCACAACAGACCTGAGCATGACAGCACCACAAGTATGCAACTTGTCCTTATTCATCAGCTCTAAACACAGACTAGACTGCTCGCGACGTTTCCCCTTAGCCCTGTGCTCACCTAGCAAAGTAACGCTGCAGCCGGTATCAATCAGCACTCGCAGTTTGTGTCCATCGATCCACATCGTCCGGATTAATGCGCGGATGCGGGGGCAGCATGATCCGGCACATCCACCTCCGCACGTCCGTTTCCCGAAGCAGTAGACTTGGGGCAATGGGATCGAAGATGCCCAACTTCTCCACAGCTGTAGCAGATAGTGTTGCAGTCCCGAAGAAGATGTCCGATACGCTTGCAGCCGCTGCAGCGCGGTTTGTTTGTTCTCTGCGGATCCCAACGTTGGCGTGTTCCGACGCTGGTTGTTCCAGCTGCCGCAATGTCCAAAAGTTCCGATGGGTTCGCCAGAAGGGCTTTAGCACAGGAAATGATCTGGGACAGCTCCATCTTCTCTCCACATTGAACCTTGACTTGAGGTACAATTTGTTTTGGCAGTGCGTCCACGAGATGATACGAGACGAGTTGTTCCGGTACTGCGCTTCGGTTGCCGATCATGACGCCAAGAGCGCTCTTGATCTGATCCACGACCAGGTCTACTGACTCTCCCGGTATCAGCTTCGTTTCTTTCAAGTCTTGCCATGCGCGCAGCTTTGAGCGGCCAAACATTCGCATGAGTTCGGCCTTAATTGCGCTAAGGTCGGATTGCTTTGCAGGGGGCATCTGCTTCCATGTGGTGTAGGCCGCTCCCTCCAGGAAGATAGGTAGGATTTTCGCTAGTCGGTCATCGGTCTTCTCGTCCTTATTCTCAATGGTGATTTCGGCTGTTAGCAGGAACTTATCCATCCAGAATTCAACATCTTCTCCTCTGCCGCCCGAGAATTTCTTCACCGCGTCGATTAGCTTCATTCCCGCCTTTGCCGTGATAGCTTGTATTGACGCAAGGAAAAACAGCAATTCGTGTCAATAAGAAGGTGCTCTCTTCTCAATAGAACATGCTTATGTCATACTTGATGTGATATGAGTTTCAGCTTTATTCACAGCTAATGGTCAATAGTGACGTCACATGCAGTTAGCACAGGAAGAGGGAAAGTCGCGATTAGATAATCACACACAGACTTCCAATATGCGAACGGAACGGCAACGCACAACAGCTCAAACTCCCCCAACATGCATCGACGGGGGTGGTGAGAAGTTTATCTGAATAGACGGGCGTGCTGAGGTGTTAAGCATAATTTATCGCAGATATCTAATGTATCACTTTTAAAAAGGCGGTATAAATAGAACAAAACATCAGGTATCTTTCAATGCACTTCATTGGTGGAAAATTGGTCAGCGTCCAGCTTCTTTTAACGGTCAGGATTCAGTATACAATGGTGTACATTATAGGTTGCGAAAAATTGACTAAACCCAAGCCCGACCCCAACCGAACCCCAAATTGCTTAAGAGCTGGCCAAACCCGATCCGAGTCCGCAATTCATGATAGATATTGAGCTTTGCTTATTCATTCTATCGGTGAAATTCAAAGGAAATACTGACATGCGAATATCCGATTTATCTCATAACTAATACTCAAGTAATTTTTGATAATCACTTTATTGCACTGCATAAACTGTTCTAGGAGACTTATGACGGAGCAAATATTTTGTGCTCATATATATATCAAAATTCATTGCTCTATCAGATCACAAGGGACCCTCTACTGAATGACTTCTTGCCGCGATAATCAATTAGCTATGGCTTATACTGCCGTAATAACAAATGTATTAGATAAATGCACGTGTATCTGATTGTCTCTTCGTAGAATAGCTTGCAAATGCAACTTTCAGACTCCGTTCGATTATCTAGGTAATCGGTGGTAAGAAGCAAGATCAACTAATTTGAACAAGGCTATCAGAAGGCTACCACAAGTAATAATTGTAATCAGAATTCGATCAATTATGTCACAAATTACTTCATTCATGAAGCTGTTTTTATGACATTGTTTTCATGTAGGTCCTGCACAAACTTCATCAAAGAGAAAATTACGAAACCTACAGATTGCACACGTATTTACCCGTATACATATGCCCTCCATATAAGCATAAGCACTTCCTGTATTATGTACTGTAGTAACCAGGGTTGGTCAGAACCCGCCCGGTGGCAGTAAAACCCGCGGGCGGGCGGGTTTAACGGGTTTTACCCGTTAACACCGGGTGAAACCGGGTTAAACCCGGTCGCACCAGGCGACTTCTGTTATTGGATGCATGAGCTGAATTCTGATTGAGTGTTATTTTTAGAAACACGTCATGGTGATTCCTTTCTCATAAGAGTTGACGACATTTCTGTGGTTGACGATTGATGCAGCCACAGATGCAGCCATTCCCTCTAGTTGTTGTTGTCACAGTTATTAATCTAATTCTGTGGTTGTTGTCATCTCTTCGCTTCGCAGTATTGGGGAAGAATGGTGGGAATTACGACCACACGGATATCTCACGCAAAGCATGGTATGGCGATATTGGCTCTCATATTGTGGTCAGCCGACGAAAGTCTGGTCTACAGGTGCTCTGACGGCTCATCATCGGCGCATTTCAATGAAGCGCAAATCTTACTTGACACCTAGATGTGATCCGAGCTACTGATATACTTTGATTTTTTGGTATGTAAATTATGCTTGAGCAAAAAGACCAGAGATTTTGTATAGGCCTAATCTAACCAAAGATTGTAGGCCATCATATTTCAAGTAAAAAAATCCCAAGTCAACATTTCTAATTCAAGTTGCGAATTGGCCGCACCAAGTAAGGTATTCTCGACAGCTGGATTGGTACAATCCAAGTTGAGAAATCGACTGGACATCAAGAAAGTCGGGAGGCTCGTGACACTCTCTAGGCTATTGCGACGAGAAGGGTCCACTGGTGAACTGGAAGAAGTTTTTGACTTATGATTTTCCTTTGTTTTTTTGTTTTGTGATTATCACTACTGAATATTGATGAAATTAGTAAGCTGATTTTTGCTGATAAATATGTTTTGTTTCAATAATACCCGGCGGGTTTTTCCTTTGAGTTTCGCCCGCGGGCGGGCGGGCGGGTGGGTAAAACCCGAAACCGGGCTGGCGGGTTAAACCCGGTGACCAACCCTGGTAGTAACCCACATACTCGCATATGTACGTGTAATTATACCTAAGTATAATACTTCTATACTACTATACTCTATACTTCAGTATTAGACTCATTATCATAATTAAGTAAATATTAGAGACTGATTGACTTCTTTAGTGAAAAAAGCTTCCAATATTAGAGACTGCTTGACTTTTTTAATGAAAAAAGCTTCAAAGTCCTGTCTGTGTTTATAGCTTGGATTCTGTAGCTGTAATGGTACAGTCAGTCGTGGACAAGGAAATATATATTATGGTTGATGTCTTGATGTGGATGTTCGGAGGGATGTCGTGAGTCGATGTGACCCAATAACCTTTTCAACTTTTTTTCGTTTAATTTCATATTTTAGCTGTGATGTTCATGATACTCAAAATATCACAATTTTCTATCAATCTCGAACCCGAAATATTTTCTATCTGACCCTTCGGGTTTGAGACCCGACTGCACACCCCTAGTGTGCACCATTGAATACCGATCGTTGAAAGGGGCTGGACGCCGAAGACACATCGGGACGTAATCGTTTGCTGTTTGTATTTGAACACCTTTTTAGTGAACATGCACAGATAAAGAAGCAATTAAGTTAGTCTGTTGAAAATCCATCCTGAAGAGGTCCTATGCATATGAGCGCGAAGAGTCTCAGGGCGGAGCTGCTGCTCTACATCCATCTTTTCATGAGATGTTGATTACGTGATCAGGATGCATAGCATGCATCCTTAGTAAGCATGTATTCTTAGTACTTTGACATTACATAATTGTAACTGTCTTATTTGATTTTGCTTCATTATTCGATTGAATCGTGCTGTGCTTTGTCAATCGTGATATTTGACACATAATGTGCTGTGTGTGTTAGTTAATAGCCTTTTTGTTAGATGATGGGAATCAGAATCCTATCACTTTGACCGGAGCTGGAATCCTATCAAATGATAGAACTCCGGACTCTTGCCTGTGACTAGACACAAACTATGAAACACACATATATGTCAACTTGTGCCTCCATCAAGCAAAAACTACAGTCAACACCGCAAGGTTATTAGTGGAGGGAATCATGTGTGACGTGAAAAATCGTCATTTACATCAAAGGGAATCAGTTTCTCAAACATTTATGAAGTATTAGATTACATTGAAGATACTTTGCCACTTGTGCAAGGATGGCACGCCAGTGACGCCACCTGTGATCATCGGTGCTGCCTGAAATCACATCTGAACGCATCTGTCTTGCACACCTGTACAAGGACAAGAAGTGGTTCCATAATTGCACGGTTGCATATGCGTGCTAATTCTGAAATAAGAATCATTTCCTACGTACAAGCTTATTGCTGGCCTCAGTATGCCTATATGATATGTCCTGAATGACACCTATTAGATGTGTAATCACACAGATTACATACCATAAACCACAGTTGATTAATGCTTGTCTATGTTCATGAAATTGAATGCCAAAAAAAATCAAGGGGACCTGAAGGTATTTCATCTGAAGGAATTGTTGATCATGAAAGATCAGACGGAAGCCACCCGATTTTGACACGGACAGCAAACAATCTCTCGTTTATAAATATTTCTGAACCAATTTCATCAACAGTCATAATTTAAATTTTGATGTACTTGTGTTTTAATGTTACTTGTGTACCTACTGCTGTAAGAAGATTTTCACCAATGGTGTATTTCATGGCGTTTGCATGTTCCGGCATAGGCCTATTCCCTCATGCACATTCGATACCAGCAGCCAGAACAAGTTTCTACAGGGAAAGAGGCCGAAAATGAGACTTTCACAGAATGATGTACACCGTATGCCTAGTACGAATCTGCGCGTCAGCCGAGTTCTAATTAGTTCCTCTTCCTGCTAGACAGGATTTAAAGAAAAACACGTGTTATTCTAAAAAGATTGGTGACTTTGGTTCAAATGAAATTTTCCATGTTTTCTATGATTGAGTGAAAAGAAGTAAGTCTAGAGCCATAATTTTTGACATAGAGTGCTTTCATATTATTTCTTATCATGCTCGGGAACATCTGCAATGTAAAGCCAAACACATTCAGATTTGGCAAGTCTCCTACAGTCAGCCAACAGCAACATGTCGGCCCACATTATCCACATTGAACAACATTCTCGTATACATTGTCTGTCAGAAACATAATAAGATAACATGAAGATGATAATAAATGACCTGAAGACATGTCGTGCCGAGAATGATGGCTCTAGAATTAGTACTTTTCAGTCAATAAAACATGGAACTTTCATTTAACCAAAATTTGCAATCTGCGAAAAACTGGATTAATGTGCATTCTTTGATCGTGTCTAACTTGAATAGGAACCAAGTAGAACTCGGCAGACGCGCAGACTCATATCAGGCATAGGATTAGGGTGTACATCACTATGTGAGTCTCATTTTCGGCCTCGTTCCTTACAGAGACTCGTTCTGGTTGCCGGACTATACTGTATTGCTACCAACAAATATAAAAATAGACTGCATGTTGTCAGGGTCAGATTTACATCCCATAACAATGCTTCATTATTTCAAAAAAGGTATGCTGATTTGACTTTTATACTGAACTTATGCAACATAATATACTGTACATGCAGCACATGTGAGCAGCAATTCCAAACAGTTGCTGTTGCCCACAGTGATGTTAGTAATCATTACAAAACAAAGCTTCGAAAGCCATGAAACAATCCCTCTCCGATTCTTTCCATCCATACAGATAAAATTGAAATGCACTTGTCAAGCAGTCTTAATTGCTTAAAGATTCCCTTGAATTATTCCATGAATGTGCGGAAAATGTCCAGGTCCATGCTGGGCAAAATATGATTTGAATACTTACAATATGCGATAAAGCGATAACTGCAGAAGAAATTATAGAAAAATCTATTAATGTTAGGAATAAGTAGCACATGGCATGTACATGCAGCTGAAATAACACTTGCATTTTTGGCCATCTGTCTACGCTCACACCGTCATAATGACTCTTCCTCATTGCGGTGAATATGATTTGACCCAGATAACTATGAAAGCATACTGACCCACTTCAAGAGCCGAAGTCCTTCAAAATGATGTAACTCCGTGTCTCCCGTCAGATGCTTCATAAAGCTGAGGAAAATTTGCGTTCGAAAGTAGATACTCGCATGACCATAGCATGACACATATTGAGGCTTCGATGTTAGTCGAGTTTTCTATCATAATCATCACCATCAGTTTCTACCCTAATTCAAGGGTGTTTCAACCCTTACATAAATCTCGAAGTGCGTTCTCCAGATCTCAGAATTTCAATTTATTATAAATCATGAGCTTTTTTGTCAGCTATACATATTAACTAGTAACTACCTGTGTACAATAATTAATAATACATTTACAATCAATCAGCAAAATTAGAGGTAAATATAAAAGTTGTGACGCAAGAGATTGAGCATAAGGTTCTTTTCACCTTCTTTCATAGTTCTATCATTAATCATATTCACAAATAAATCATATTTACATCATTCAGAATCTCAGAATTCATCAGCAGAATCTTATAAAACAGCTGTTTTTGCTTAAACATTATAAGAGCTATCGCAATAATTATTCTACAAATTCAAACATTTTCAAGGTCACTTCTTTTCAAATTTGGTGTCTTTCCTTTCCGAATGTGTTTTGCCTTTCCTTTGCTCCAAATATTTGTAACTAATGAGAAGTTGCACATCATTTTTGAAAATTAGAATTTGTGGTACATTCATTTTCTCAGTGCCACATTATAGAATATGAATTACTTTCACTGCTTCCATCTATTTGAAATTTCTTCCGTTGACTTCTTTTCAGCATGACTGCAGATGCAATTTGCCATTTGTCCTGTTCCTACTTCTTGGCTTGTTTGAGGAAGCTAGGCTACTTGCGTGGCTAGGCCAATGATCTTGCCCAAATTCATTTTTTTGTATTGTTATTCATGATTTTTCTCTGTGAAAATAATTTTCTCGCACAAAGATTTTTTTATAGATCACTGCTTTCGAATGAACAATGCAATACTACATCGACTCTAAGGAGAATTATTAGAATTTTGGTTTTGGTACTAAATCTCGTGGTCAAATCTTATGGCTTAATCTGATGACTCAACTGATAAACGAGCAGTTCCACATATTGAAATTTGCTAAATTTTTGTGCTGTTTATTCTATATCTAGTGTAAACTATGTATTTGTGAAGCTTCTCATTTTATGATGCTGTATCGGAATGAGGCGGCTTTTTTAATTGTTAGCTATTATGTACACCGGTTAGCCGATGAAACCGATTGGCTCATCAACAAGTAAAATAGTAAATAGTGGACCTGGGTATGACATAATTGTTCGCAGTTGATGAAAGCTCCAGTATGTTTGATGTTAGTCTTAAAAGACAAAAACGTCACTTTCAAATTGCCGAGATCTTTCGACCAGCACAGCCGGCCATCATCAGAGATCTCTAGCTATTATCTATAGGCTAACATCAGCCATACTAGGGTTTCACCAATTGCGAACAACAAGTAAAATGTAGAACTTAATTGTAGAAAATCAAATATCCAAAATTCAGGTTTTCTCATATTGAGTTATCTGCATTCGTTTTTGGCTAGATAAGTAGGCTTCGGATAAGAAATCACAAAATTTCTGAAGATTAATCAATGGATCAACGCACATCCTGACAGTCAGTTCAAGTTACATTGAGTGACTCAGATTCTCATAAAACCGAAGATTTTGAGCCATGGCCTAGTGAATTTAATCTTCAGTCAATAATTTCCGAATGACCGAGATCTCGAATTCGGGATAACAAGGAGGCCAATATCAGATTTGCATCAACTACTGAGAGTGTGATAAATTGTACCGTTAAGTGGGGTGACTGGAAAATTTTGAAGTCTACCTAAAATTTTTTGTTACTTTGAAGTAGAAAAGTTTAAACAATTGATATCAAGGTTGCAGCTATGTTAATACAATATGTTTGCGAGGAATTACTACCATCATACATTTCTTACGTATTTTTTTTAAACCCTCATGTCGAAAGTCACCCCGCGAGGGGTAGCTTTGAACACTTGTTCAGATAGAACATTCGATTACGAAAATATCAACATGAAGAACTCGTATTCTGCCGTATAGCACAAAAGTGTCTTGGGTAGTGTTCAGTCATACATAACATCGTATTTTCATTTGATCTCGTCGCACTTATCGGTAAAAAATCCGATAGGAACATTTTGCTGGTATGAATGGCTACGTAGCAAGCAGGTAGCGATTTCAAAATCACGGAAAATCTCAATCCCGGGATCCGGGGATTAGATACCAAGACTGAGTAGAATCGCAAATATCCCATTAGAAAGCATAGATAGGCACATATGTTGGTAACATATAATGCTGGTAGGGATATAAGCATAGCAGCTGTAGTAACAACTAAAATGGGAAGATAAACAAAATTACAACTATTTCCTCAATCCATTGCAAGAGCACTTTGAGACTCCTTAATCCCTAACTCGGAATTGTACGATTGAGGAATATTTCACATTCAATTTTTATCGTAAGCTAAGCTGAATAACAACGATGGTCAATTAAGAATAATTCTTCGTGAACAGATTAATCTCGATATTAAGTTAACCAGTGGCTAATATGCAAACAAAAACTGTGGGCTAATGAGAAACATTGCCTCCTGAAGATCCTAATCCCGAGGATTAGCTCTACTCCTAATCTGGGTATTGTGTATAGGCCTGCATCACAAATACTCATCTTCAAATTGGTTGTCAGCTTTGGCAAATGACAAGCTCAAATTCAAGTCTCGACCTTTATTCAAAAAAAAACTCATCAATGTATCATTGAAAAGCTAGCGTTGACAATTATATTGAAGTATGAAGAGCCTAATTCTATCATGTGTATTTCTGGTAGTTTTATCTTCGCCAATTTGTCTTTTGATGGAATACGGTTATGTTGTAATTTTCTCAATCCGGGGAGTTTGACTCTCCAATCCCGGGATTGACAGTCACGAGATCAGACCCCAATCCCGGGATCCCGAGATCATGGGATTGGAATCCTTAGAACCAGGTGCAGAAAGCCTAGGATGTCAAGGGTTTGTTTATTTTTTTACTGGGACAAAGAATGTCTTAAACAGCTTTAGTGAATGCCTGATGTCTTTATGGAAGACAAAATTGATGCTTTATGATGCTACAGTAAAGTACAGTTCTGTCGGCATGTCTACTGTCAGAAGTCACCCCCATTTTGTTCAATAACAGTGGGCTGACTATGGACAGGCTTTTTACGATGATTTGAATAATTATTTTGACAAATGCAATAGATTCAAAACATCATTTAGGTACATAATGTACATGATCATATATTAGAACAATGGTATTTGAACTGGCGTATATTCAAAACCCCACCGTTAACTGCAAGAGAGAGAAACAATGTCAGAAATTGATAACTAACAAATTCCCCTCTACAAGAATAGAAACTTGTAAAGAAAGTTTTAGAAAAAAACGTACAATAGGATCAAATCTTATCAAATGCAATTGCTTACAAAATTACTAATATAAGGAAGATCGAATTTCTTCAAATGCAAAGAGCTCGGATTTGGTAAAGATATCAGAGTAAAAGTCATCGAAACATCTACATGTAGGTCAGCTTTGCTTTGTAACTACAAATGCATATAAGCACACATCTTGTCTTTACATGCAACTTTCTTGGTGAAGCAGTCAGCCAGTTGCTCTTGAGAAGGTATCCACGAAAGGTGGATTTCTCCGTTCTTCACCATCTCCCGCAGTATTGCGATGTCAATTCGCAGTCTTTTGTCAGTCAATGATGTCGTAGCTCCTACCGCATCAATGAGAGATGCGTTATCGGAAAAGCAAAGAATGCGAGGAGCCAGCCCAAAGGAATCTTTCAAAACTTTAGCGAGATAGATGCCTGCCTCAGAACCCTCAATCATCGCCATCGTCTCAGCCGCGAAAGTCGACTTCACAACACGTCGCAACTTCTTTGACTGCCATGCCACAATGCACCTTCTTGTGCCATCACTAAGAAATATGACATATCCACCCTGCGAGCTTCCATCTTTCAGGTTTCCAAATGATGCGTCAGCATAGACTTCTAGACAGGCATTTTCATGATCAAATCCATTCAAATCGATCAGAATGCCTCCCTTGTCATCTTTCAGTTTTCGAATCACTTTGTTCGCTGCTAATAAATCAGAGACACATGGATGTTTCATACTGGTGCTCAGGATACAGGATTCAAATGCCACATCAGGACGAGTTTGCGAAGATAACCAATTGATAGCGCCTATCATTGATCGAAAAACAGCCTGTTCCTTTTGCGACAGAGGACGGTCCTTCCTTTTGTCCTTGATCGAAATTTCGTCAATTTCCTGCACGTAGTGGGCTTGTTCAAGGAAGATGCCACTATTTCTTTGACACAGAGACAAACCGAGATACTTGAAACACAAAGATTCAGTTTTGCTGATGGAGAGGCGTTGACAAATTTCACTGATCACGTTCCTCTCAAATTCTTCTGTTCCACCAAAACAGATGTCATCCACATGTACACAAATTATGCGGCTAATTCACCACTTTGATCACACCAAGTAAACAATCCATTATCAATGCCGGAATTGCGGGCACCAAGAGACTCCAGTATCGTTTTCAGGCTCAGATACCATGCCCGAGCAGCATCGTTAAGACATAAACGGTCTTATTCAGTTTCCACAGTTTTTCAGTTTCTGCTTCTGGTGGAGGAATGAGATAAACATCTCGATTGATCTGGTCTCCTTGCAGGAATGCAGCTTTGATATCCATGGATTTGAGCTCCCAATTCCGTATCGAAAGGATAGCTAGAGCCAATCGAAAGTTCTCTTTCGAACACGTTGGAGAATCAGTTCTTTCCTCTAGTTGCTCTTCAAATCCTCTTGCAACGAGACGGGCTTTGGCAACTTTCTCACCATTCACGATTTTCTCAGTAATCACCCATCGGCAAGATAGAGTCCTTTGACCAGAATTTTGTACTTCCGTGTACACATCATTTTCCTTCCAAAGTTTCATTTCTCGGTCTTTCGCATCATCCCACGTTCCGATGTCAGCAATGAAGATTTCCTCATCATCTTGAATTTCTCTGTAATCCATGACCTTACTTAGGTCGATCCATCGTACAGTGCCATCTGAATATTTTACATTGAAACAATGTCTATTCCGACCGGTTACCTTCCCAGCTCTTCCCAGAACGTCGACCGTTGCAAGTTCACTGTCTGAATCACATCTGAACTGGATTCGCTGTCCTTTTGCCGGTTTTTCTTGTCGAATTCTTCGTTCCGCTTTCGTCAGATGGATGAGTCTCGTACCGCGGAGTAGGGTCATCCATTCTATCCAAGTCAGACTCATTGCTTCCAGCATCATTACATTCTGCGGGTCGAATACAAGCAGATCCATTTTGATCGTCTTCCTCTAGGTCCAGCGGCGTTGAGTCGGCGACTTCAGCGGCATGTTCGCTTGATGGAGGCTCGTTCGCAGGACTTCCATCGGACATTTCTTGTGAACTGTGTGCCAGCCGTATCCGCGATGGATGAAACTCGAACATAAAGGCCACCATGTTTCACGAGAACTTGTTGTCCATCTTGACCGATTACTCGTCCTGGACCCCTCCATTCAGCAGAATTCATGCGTTTGTAGAAAACATCGTCTCCAGGAGCCACCGGATCAGAGTTATTCGAGTATTCTTCAAAAGCGCACGGCGCAACTTTTCACAAGACTCATTCTTTATGAATTCTTTTCTTGCAGAATGCATTGCACTCAAGTTTGCGGCAACAATTTCACTGACTGTTGTACTTTCCAGAGCGGGAACTTCATTGGTTTCAAGTTTGGATAGCAAGGATTTGACCCAAAGACAATTTGGTTAGGCGCGAATCCATGGTGATTTTGTAAGGAGTTGTTTGAGGCGATAGCCCAGTCAAGTGCGATATTGAAATCACACTCTGCATCAGCCATTATTTTCTTGATTGACGCCCAAAATTCCGTTGTGGCGTTCAACTACCCCATTACTCCAGGGGCTTTCGCCAGCAGTAGTCTTGATTCGGATGTTGAAATTTTCAGCCATGCTGACGAACTTTTCATTGACAAACTCCCCACCGTTGTCTGTCAAAAGATTCTTCGGAGGACCGAACACGGATATCCACTTATGGAAAATACCGGCGATGATGGTGTCAGGCCTCTTGTTGTCAACTACGATCGCAGCACTATATCTTGAAGTAACGTCGATCATGTGAAGAAACTGAACACGGTCAACTGACTTCAGATCCAGGGCGACAGTTTCATTGAATCTTGTTGCCATGGGCAAGCCTACAACTGGACGTGGATTCGGCTTCTTGTACTTCAAACAAAATTCACATTTTTTCTCTACTGTCTGCAACATACCAGGCAGATCAGTATCCAACTTTCCAGCCTTTCGTAAAAGATTAACCAGTCTGCTCGCTGAAGCGTGTGCAAATTGCTTGTGCAATTTTTCTGCAATTTTCATGCGGTCTTTGGATGTTTCGTCATCCAAACGAAATCAAGACATCATTGACCTCTGGACAGAGTGGTATGACGTAGTGCCCTGCTGCATTGCTGGTGGGAATCATTGTCTGCCCAAATATGGTCACTTCATCTGTTGCAAAATCAATTTTCATTCCCGCTTTCTTCATTGAAATCTTGCTCAACAAAAGTGGAATTTTGCAGGAAACAACATCAGTTTCAACGAACACTTGCCGAGAGAATATTCGACATGGAAGCTTCAACCGCTTTAACGAGCAATATCTCTTCCCGTCTCCAAACCTGAAGGTAGAAGTGGATTCCGTTTCAACGATTTGTGACTTGTCCTCTTCAGACAGGGAGGTGAGGTAACAATTTAACCAATCCGATCCACAAACCGTCTTCGTACAGGCAGAATCAAGTACAGCACAACCGAGGGTATCTTCGAGATCCGAACTCTCTGCGTCACCTGTCATCAGTGTGATTTTCACGTCTTCGTCGGCTTCTTCTTTATCCTTGTCAGGACAGGCAGCCACCCAATGAAATCTTGACCCACAAACGCTGCATTTGCTGACTTTTCCAAATTTGTCCAGGGGATTCAATTTTCGCTTTCCCGCACTTTGTGACCTGTAATTCCTGCCTCGAGACCCTCTGCCGCGGTAACCACCGCCTCGCCAACGGTTATAGAATGCTTCTTGCTCACCATCCTGGCTACCCTTCGAAGAACATGCAAAGGCTTCCTCTTTGACAACAATACTGGACTTTCTTTGCTCGAGACCGATCTGTCCCGCAATCTTCTTCAGTGAAATACTCATTTCATGGTATGTCAAATGGGCCACTGTCGCACGGGCTAGCTTTTCCTCATCTTGCGTCAGATTGGCACTCTTCAGTAGGCGAAAAGCAAGCACCCCTTCGGGCAAGATCATGCCAAATTTCTTGACATTGTTGTACAAGTGATCGAAGTCAGCGAGATAAGACTCAATAGACAAATCAGAGGAACGAGTGTGAGATTCAAACTTCTCGTAAGCAGCAAACGCAAGTTTATCTCTGTCAACAAGGAATAGTCTGTCCAAACGATCGATGATAATTTCCAAACCGATGTCAGTGCTGATATCGACAATATCAAGCTCTAAGGCAGCATCTCTCGCTTTACCCGAAAGGGACAAAAGAAGGGCTGGTCCTTGTTTTTCCTTCTCGAGATCAGTCAGCAGCCTCCACACTTGGATCTCTTTCTTCCAATCGTCGTAGGAGGAATCACTTCGCATTGGCGGTGGGGTTTTCAAATTGGCTTTGGCAGGCTCCAAGGCGTTGGCTCTGCTACCATTGTACATGATCATATATTAGAACAATGGTATTTGAACTGGCGTATATTCAAAACCCCACCGTTAACTGCAAGAGAGAGAAACAATGTCAGAAATTGATAACTAACACATAATTCTTAAGTGTACTACACTGAATTTGCATTTTATATTGCCATGTGATAAATAGCGGTACCATTTTTTAAAGTTCAATTTTAGGTGGGTGGGAATGACTTAAAATTCTAATTTGTAATAAATGAAATATGCAATATTAGATACCATGAAATTTTAACTTGTGTATAATAATATCTTATTCCACAATAATCGATCGCTCAAAAACAGTTTGCTGTAGTTTTGGTGCAATGCACAGATATCAATTCTGTCCAAAGTCACCCCATCTTACGACATTCAATCGCCAATCACTGCACAATAATCTGATTATGCCTTATTGCAATTGGGTCATTCCGCGTAGCAACGGTCGTCGGAAATGTATATATTTATAGAATGTTTCTCAACAGCTTAATATGCTGAGAACAGAATATCACCACTATATATTCTGTAGGTTGTTACATGATGCTGAAGAGAAAATCCGTCGCCGACTTCCACTGTTCATCAAGCTACAAATTAGTTTATCCGGTAACGGTCGTCGGAGAGATAAAGTAATTGAATTTCAAAAATAAAAATTTGGTTAATATTTCTATCTAGGTTAACGAACTGTATCCAACAGATTATAGATGTTGTATTCAACATTAATCTACAACATCCCTGTAGTGACTTCTTGAAATTTCGGAGATGTGCCTAGAAATTTGAAGTAGTACGTTGAAACGGTCTTCGGATAAATGTTATTCGCGTATTTTCTAAAAGTAGCATGTCAAATAGTGTATACAGTTGGTCTGCTTAGTGAAATCAAACTAAGACTTCTATGAATTCAGGAGTTGGTATGCACAAAATAAACTCCGCATAATCGAACACCAGGCCTGTGATTACTCCTCAAATTCCTCAGATTCCTCAAATTTGTTTATTATTCCTCAAATATAGCTAAACTATGATAAATTCCTCAAATATGACACACTACAGACTAAATGTAGGATAGTGTATTGTTTTTTGGCGAATGGCGATGATGTGTAAACTTCCAATCAAGAAGCTAAGATAGAATCCTATAACATGTATCCTACATCCATACTGCTACTCACGAATCACTCATGATTTATAACTTTATAATTTTCTCTTAACCACCTGGTAGATTTTAGATAGCGTAATCCCGCTGTGCTAGCTAGATCTGATATTTTGATTGGACACTGACCTGTCCTCTCAGTATCTAGATGGGCAGACTGTTAAATAGAATCTTTTCAATATAGAAGTGATATACATAATTTTGAAAAGAACGACTTACTCGCCAATTCATTACACATGAGAGGAGAACCGTTGTTTATCCTTCTAGTGAGCATTTTCAAATTTTTAGACATTTTAGGATATAATAATTTTCCTTTAAATCATATTTAGCATATCAAAAATTAACCAGTCGTTATCTTGTTTTTTGATTTTGTTACCTTGACGCACTTTGCTACGTTGAATTTTGATCTTGTTTCACGTCGTTTCCATTTCTGCAAACTACAGGGCTGTAGATGTTCCGGTTCGTCCGGACTTATTTTGCTAAGCAGAGAAGTTGTCCGAAGTTATTGTCTGTCGAACTCCTTAGTGCAATACTTCCACGTATTTAATGAGTGAAACATTGCGATCAACCTACAGAAATTGTATATTTGAACACTGTCAGCAATTTTTTACTTCTAACTTCATAATAATGCTTAGAATTCCAACAATAAAATGCTTATTCAATTATTTTCATTAATTATCTTGACCTTTGTCACAACCTTCTTTATATGTTTCTGCGACTATAGGGTTGCCAAATGCATGCCTGTACTTCTTAAAGAACTTACGGATATCGATCTTCTATATTTTGTGATGGCATATAGGTAGCCCAGCTCACTTGGATTTCAGTGCTCTTATCAACTGAAGCGTTTGTTTCACTCACTCTCCTCCTTTTATTTCCGCTGAACATGAACACATCCGACGGGGTAAAGCGGATGGTCCCTAAATTTGGTGTCTATCTGCCTCCTGGTCACTAGCGTGCGTGGGTTGGAAGCGCATGAAGCTCTGCTATCCCATGAGTCTTTTTGCAGCTACGTTTTCTAGGGTCTGCTGACCGACATTTATCCTGGATGAATTATTCACTTATAGATCGTTTTCATAATTTGCTGAACACAGCTTGGTGTGAAACTAGTGCACACATTGCTTATCGTTGTATGCGGAACTCAGATTAATTAAGACATTGAACCACATAGTACTGGGTTGGTAGATTTTCAACCTGGGTCCACTGCAAGATGTGGATGTCAATATCTCTGCGCAACTTCAAAGAATAGAGGTGATAATCTTTCACTTTTTGTCTAGATGATACCAACAACTTAACGGCAAGCCTGTTCCCGACACTTGTTTTGTGTTGTATGAGAGAATTCATGTTCATTTGAATGTAGATCGGAGCGATATGATCAAACGCTAACAAACTAGAGCCACCAAAGCTTATGCAGTATAACGTAATATTAATAAATTAGTGTGTAATATGGCGTATCCTTCATAATTAATTACTGACTTTTTTAAGTCATAAACATTCCGTCAACGATTTTAAACTTTCTATACTTATGGGTTACTCTCCTCCCAAATTTGTCTAAAGTCCGTAAAAATTAATCGCTACAAAGCCCCAGATGCATGTAGCTGAGGATATATATCCTATTCAAAAAATTGCAGTATCCAAATCTGACACGCATCAGTGAATTGGAGACGATAACGTGAAGCACAGCGATATCAGCAGCTTGATCTGACATCCTCTGTTCGTCACATTCTAAGCAGATAATACCTGAGGCAACAAATTAAATTCGTAATAACGCAGGAAGTGATTATGACAAAGTCAATATCCCTTTGTAATATACAGTAGCTTTGTAATCACAGGTAGCTTGAAGCATCTCAATGAAAATGCCATTCATAGTCGCCAGTATCCGTTGTTTGAGTTTCTCCAAAGAAAGGGGAGAAGGAATGTACACATTGGCTTTCCAGTAGCCCCACAGTCAAAAGTCACACGGATTTAATTGAGGGCTTCTTGGGGGCCACTCCGTGGAAAATCCCTTGGAGGTTATTCGCTCCTGAAAGACTGACTTGAGAGTCAGTGTGTGAAGTGGCGTTGGATGTGTGAGCTGGTGCCCTATCCTGTTGCATCCATGTCTTCTTCAACATTCTTTGATGAGTCAAATGAGGTTTCACATGATCGGTGATCACTTGTTGGTATCGCGCGGCGCTAACGGTGACTGTTTTGCCCACATCATCTCCAAAGAAGTAAAGAGGAAGAAAGACGTTGTGGGTAAATCTAGCCCAAACAGTTAATTTCACAGAATGAAGTGGCTGTTTTTGAATCTCATATGGATTGCTGGTTGACCATATTCGTGTGTTCCACGTGTCAACCGCACCGGAGAGATGAAAATGAGCTTCATCAGTCCTTGAAAAATGATGACCCATTAGAAATTTTGTAAATGAAAATGAGCATTATTTGCCGAGATCTTTCGTTCATTCTCTTCAGAGGCATACATGAAAACTGGAATATGACATAGCTTGGAAAAATTTGACATCGTTGAACAAATTTCACACGTGACAGACAATGAAATGAATCCGCGTCATAAGTGAAATACCCTAATAAAATTGACGATAGCATAATAGTACTGCTGAAGTAAATAAAGTAATCCGTAAACTTAGGAAAAGTAAAGGAAACAAAAACAAAAACAGAACAAGTTACAAAGTTACCAAGGTAAGTAAAGACTATCTACAAATTCTTTTTGCCTACACAAGTCAGGCTTAAACCGAAGGATACACATAGCCTCGAGCGTACGTGGATGTAAAAAGTACCTTGAAGAGACTAGCCGCGACTATAGAGTCACAGCTGCACACTTGGAGATGTCTTGTGTGATTGCACTCTCTGGTATCCTTGTCGATCTTGGCGGGCATTTGAGTGGGTGTTGCAGCCATCGCGGACCGTGCTCAGCTATCCTCTTTGACAAACGCCGACCAGTCCTTCCAATGTACGTGCTTCACACACACAATTGAAATGGTATATCACTTGGGAGGGAGATGGGAGTCTGTCTTTCAGGGCAGGTAGCAGAATTCTCCGCGTGTTGAAAACTACAACAGGCTTCACCGACATGTAGGCTTTTTAAAATGTCTCGAATCCTCCGTTTCAGCAAGGAAGCTGCCTTGTCACCAATGAATGGCGCCTTGAGAAAAAACACACTTCTTTTCTGGGCCAAAAATTGGTGGGTCACTCATCGCTGTTCCACAAAGAAATGTTTCTGAATTAATTCCACAGGATAACCATTGGCCATAAGTCTTGATTTAAGGAATGAGAGATCATCCTGCAACGCATCCGAAGAGCAAATGCGCTGAGGCCTTGTTGCCAAATTTCGTATAACGTTTATTTTATATACAAAGGGCACAAAACTGTGGAAATTCATCTGTAGACCGGATGCTGTGGGTTTACTGTACATTGAAGTCTTCAGTAGGCCATTCTTTCTTCTCGTAACTAGTACATCCAGAAAAGGCAGTAATCCGTCTTTCTCCATCTCGTAGGTGAATTGCAGATTACTTGCACTATTGAAACACTCTACCAATTGGGAAATGTCGCAATGATTGTTCACAAGGACGAATGTATCGTCGACATAACGAAGATATAAATGACACTCGCAGCCAATTGTACTTTTCAATTGCATCTCGATGTGTCCCATATAAATCTCTGCAAAAAACGGGCCTAAACAACTGCCCATCGCCACTCCATCAGTTTGTCGGTAGTACATATCATTGAAAAGGAACTGCACATTGACGGTACAAATTTCCAATAGGCGTCGTAAAATATCTTGAGGAATCTTGCACGGTATCTCCAAGCGTTGTATTGTGGAAATAATAATGTCAATGGTTTTCAACGGTCTCCCGACGATACATTCGTCCTTGTGAACAATCATTGCGACATTTCCCAATTGGTAGAGTGTTTCAATAGTGCAAGTAATCTGCAATTCACCTACGAGATGGAGAAAGACGGATTACTGCCTTTTCTGGATGTACTAGTTACGAGAAGAAAGAATGGCCTACTGAAGACCTCAATGTACAGTAAACCCACAGCATCCGGTCTACAGATGAATTTCCACAGTTTTGTGCCCTTTGTATATAAAATAAACGTTATACGAAATTTGGCAACAAGGCCTCAGCGCATTTGCTCTTCGGATGCGTTGCAGGATGATCTCTCATTCCTTAAATCAAGACTTATGGCCAATGGTTATCCTGTGGAATTAATTCAGAAACATTTATTTGTGGAACAGCGGATGAGTGACCCACCAATTTTTGGCCCAGAAAAGAAGTGTGTTTTTCTCAAGGCGCCATTCATTGGTGACAAGGCAGCTTCCTTGCTGAAACGGAGGATTCGAGACATTTTAAAAGCCTACATGTCGGTGAAGCCTGTTGTAGTTTTCAACACGCGGAGAATTCTGCTACCTGCCCTGAAAGACAGACTCCCAACTCCCTCCCAAGTGATATACCATTTCAATTGTGTGTGTGGAAGCACGTACATTGGAAGGACTGGTCGGCGTTTGTCAAAGAGGATAGCTGAGCACGTTCCGCGATGGCTGCAACACCCACTCAAATGCCCGCCAAGATCGACAAGGATACCAGAGAGTGCAATCACAAGACATCTCAAAGTGTGCAGCTGTGACTCTATAGTCGCGGCTAGTCTCTTCAAGGTACTTTTTACATCCACGAACGCTCGAGGCTATGTGTATCCTTCGGTTTAAGCCTGACTTGTGTAGGCAAAAAGAATTTGTAGATAGTCTTTACTTACCTTGGTAACTTTGTAACTTGTTCTGTTTTTGTTTTTGTTTCCTTTACTTTTCCTAAGTTTACGGATTACTTTATTTACTTCAGCAGTACTATTATGCTATCGTCAATTTTATTAGGGTATTTCACTTATGACGCGGATTCATTTCATTGTCTGTCACGTGTGAAATTTGTTCAACGATGTCAAATTTTTCCAAGCTATGTCATATTCCAGTTTTCATGTATGCCTCTGAAGAGAATGAACGAAAGATCTCGGCAAATAATGCTCATTTTCATTTACAAAACTTCATCAGTCCATAAAATGTTATGATGAAATTGGTCGTTTTCAGAGAACTGCCGTAACATTGATGAGCAAAAGTTCAATCTCTTTGTACAGTCCAAAGAAGTCAACTGCTGCACAAAATGAATTTGGTATGGATGCATCCGTAAATGGCATTTCAAAATCTTTCGAGTACTTGTTTGATTAATGCCAACGTCCTTGCTGACTTTAGCAATGCTGGCTCTTCCAGACGAGGTAGCCACAAGTTCGGCAACATGTTCGATGTGTTCGTCACTCACACGAGGTCTCTCTGATTTTGGCAAATCGGCGACAGTGCCGACAGTGTTGGCTGAAACGTCTCGAGTAATGCACTCACAGTGGGTATCGATGGGACCTCGGACTTTGTTTTTAAGTCTTTAATCGTCGAGAATCGCCTTAAAGCAGCAGTAAAGCTTCGCCCAATTTCATAGTGCAATTCAACGATCAAAATTCGGTCCTGCAGCTCGCTAAGAGTCATTTGACTTGCACGCTGGGGAAAATAGAAATAACTGATGTACAAGGTATGCAGCATATAAGAATCCGATTACGTGCTTAGTCTAAAAATAGAAATGATATGTAGATATCTGATTTTCCGACAACATAGTACAGGCATCCCAGCGATCCCTACTTTTTAAGGGTCTCCCTTTTTTTCACTATTTTTTTGCAAAATCCCTACTTTTCACTACTTTCCGGCGAAATCCCTACTTTTCTATGAAGTTGTGTAATTTGACTTTTATTTGTTTCGTGAGAGTTACCGGATCATATTGTGACTTTTTATCAGTTAATGAAAATTATATATATCAGAACTATTTACTGATTCATAATCAAATAATTATCACAGAAATGTATCCTTGTTATCCGTTGTAAGATAATATGGTAATTCTACATTTAAAAAAATTATCATAGAAATAACAGCTTTTATATTACAAGAAAGATAGAAAATAGAAAAAATTTAAAAGCCCGTACAAAAATCATTCAATTATGTGTCGAAGTTTTTTTCATTTAAGTGTCGAACTGTTATATTCATACAATGATTTTAATCTCCATCTCCTCCACAGATAATGAAAGAATTCATCGCGTAACCAGCATTAGAAGAATTCATAGGAAGAAAGTTTCGTAGAAAACAGCTTCCAGACATGTAGACTATCATGTCTAACAAGGATCAAGTACAATCGTTTGCAAGTTCATTATAGTGTTGCAAGACATTAATATGGAGTACATACATAAGGTTAACATTCAATCTTCCAATGTTTTTCATTTACTGACTTTAAAGGAGTTGGATTCCTTATTGCTGTCTGAAGTTTTCAGATCTCGTCGCTTGAAAAACAGACTATGTTTGAACAAAATAACTTTGAAATTGAAATAGATTTTTCGGAAGCTTTTTGCACCATTAAATGAGCATTCGAACTCCTTGAAGTGCGAATGTCATACTGATACTGCGATAATATAGTTTAGTAAAGAGCTTTATATTCTGATGTTGTTTTTTTTCTTTTCATCATGTACATATAGCCATTGTTATTCGAATGAGTTATTGGCTTGATTGCATTCTTTCTGTATTTGAATCTCATAATACATGAAATTTGTCTTAAGAATTTGAATGGTTATGTAGCAATATTTTATTTTGAATTGCTGTTTTCGAGGTTTTATGAGCCCCAAAATAGTGAATTCGTACATTGTCAAATTTTCATGCATCATTAAGAATCCCTTTTATCAGACTTTCCGAATTTCAGCGCAATATGCCGCATGGTAAGACTAAATTTCAGAGTGCCTGGCTTAACACGAAAGATTTAAATGGGCACTTGTTGTCATCATGGTGTAAGTCAAACCCCACCGATAATTTCTCAGCATTCTGTACTGTATGCAAAACTGATATATCATGTTCTAATTCAGGAAGAATGCAGCTATTAAACCATGCAAAGACAGCCAAACACAGAATCGTTGCAAAAGATAAGTTGAATGCTAATCAACAACGAATTACTATCGATTGCGGTTCAGTAGATTCTCAAGGATCGAAAGATTCATCGCAGCAAAACAAGGAAGTCAGAGCAAAATCATCTGGATTTCTTTTGCGACCGTCTGAAAATGAAGAAGTTACTAGAGCTGAAATAACATGGATTTTAAAGATGTGCTCATCTGACTGGTCTTTCGCCTCTTGTGACGATATTAATGAAGTGTTTCAGATGATGTTTCCTGGTACTATCAGTGATAATTTTCAATGCAAAAGCAGCAAAGCATCATATGTTGTATCGGATGGATAGGACCCTTTTTCCAACGGAATTAATCGAGGAAATGAAAAAAACAGAATCTCTCTTCACGTTGGAATTTGATGAGACAACAACGAAGAAATCAGAGAAGCAAATGGACCTGCTTGTTCGATTCTGGTCTATCTCTCGTGAGGAAATTGTCGTCCAATATCTAAGCAGCAGATTCTTCGGTCATGCAAAGGCATCAACGGTCACTGACTCGATTATTTCTTTGTTTAAAGAAATAGGTGTTCCGATCTCCAATTTGTTTTGTTTATCATCAGATAGTCCCAACGTAAATAAATCAATCTGGCAATCTTTGAATAATCACTTGAAATCACTTGGATTACCAGGACTGTTAGAATTCGTTCCATGCAACTTTCACGTGGTTCATAAACGCTTTCCGTGCTGGATTGAAAGAATACGGGGATGGTGTTGAGAATTTCTGCATTGATATGTTTTATTGGTTCCGACAGTCTCCTTGTAAGCGGGAAGATTTTCAGAGCATCTTGTTGGATCTTAATCTTGAAGAAAATTTTTTTATTCAACATGGACACACTCGATGGATCACACTTGGTCGATCACTCACAAGAGTTTTGGTGAATTATGACGCCATTAAAGAATATTTTCTGAAGTACATTCCATCGTTAGTTAGATGTGGAGATACGTCCTTAGAGTTGCGGAAAAACGACCGTCTGAGACGAATCACTGGAATGCTGCTAGACAATACTTTCCTAGTGAAATTGAACTTCGTTGCTTCATTAGCAAAAATGTTCGAGTCTTTCCTCGTAACATTTCAAAAGGAAGCCCCTCTAGTCCATGTACTTCACATTGAATGTGTAGAACTCGTGCGCAGAATTATGACACGATTCGTGAAGAACAGTCTTCTTTCAAATGTCGATGCAATTGCAGACGTTGATGTTTCATTGCCTGCAAATCACGTTCCTTGGGAGGAAGTAGAAATGGCAACGTTGAAACTCCTCCTAAAATCGAAATTCAGTGCATGATCAAGTGCTATATTGCAATCACAAAGTATCTGCTGAAACGATTGCCAATTCGCAACAGACTCTTGCGAGATGCCTTGGCACTCCATCCTCTACATAGAAAGAAAGAATCCAATACGCACGCCATTAAGAGATTGGTTTTGAATTTTCCACAAATCATATCTTCGTCTGACCATGACCTGATTCGTGATGAATACCTTGCATATCAAAACGACGATTTGTCACCTGCTTTGTCTGTATTCGAAGAAAGTGGACGTGTCGACCATTTTTGGCGTGATGTTGGGCGATTGAAAAACACTTGTGGGCTTCCAAAGTATACGAATCTCTATAAGCTTGCTCGAACAGTCCTGAGTATTCCTCATGGCAATGCGGACGTCGAACGCTCACTTTCAATTAACAAAAATATTCTAACTTCAGAAAGAACCAGGTTGTCTGAGGAAACATTGATTGGATTGAGACTAGTGAAAAGATGCCATAAGACGTCATGGCGGTATCTCACGAGTACCGATTACAACTGATCTAATGAAAGCACACCGCAATGCGCATCGCAAATATCAGATCCGCAGTGAAGAAGAGAAGGAAAAGGCTGAGAAGCGGAAAACCGAAAGAAGTGACCAAAAGCTAACTGAACAAACTATCAAAGATACGTCGACTCAACAAGCTCTCACAAAGACATTTGAATCAATGACATCGAAGGAAAAGTTACTCACCGAAAAAGAACAGGAAGTGAAAGACGATTTGAAATTGGCTCATAAACTAGTCAATGAAGGCAATGAACGTCTCGCAATGGGAATCAAGAAGAAAGATATGGTAGAGATCGCGTTGGCTCAAACCATGCTAGAAAGTGGACGCAACAAGATTGTATCAGTGCAGAATGCTGCTGAGTATGTGAAAAGAGAAGAAATAAGCTTGATAAGCGTAAAGCAAAGTTTTTTGATAAAACCATGAACACCCTACAAAATAAATAGTACATCTTCCGTGACTTTAGCCATGTTTGGGACAGTTATTAAGCGTTATTTGTTTATGAAAGAGTCAAGGAGAGAATGATGTATAAACAGTTTTGCTACATAACTCGTTACAAGATTCGTTCTAAATGAGAGGCCTACAACTTAACATTCCCCGTTGATAAACGGTGACAATAGTCAACTTTTGCATCATACCAAATTTCGTCACGCTAAATTCAGGGTACCTTCTTATTCGTAAATTCTCTCCTCGTCTCATATGTTATGTTATCCACTTTCGAATTGAAATTGATGTGATCGAGTTACGATATGGTTACGATTTGTTTTCTTGTTTTTAACAATGTGAAAATATCATGATACAATTGCTCTTACTTCGCATCATGTACTGGTTTGTACTCATAGTTGTTAGGAGTGGTTTTACACAAGAATTCAGTTTAACAACTATTTGATTATTTAGGGAGAATGTAGGACAGGATCACAATTACATTAGCCTTATTTTTCTTCTTTCTTACTACTTTTTGAAAAAAATATCCCTACTTTTTTACCTACTTTTTCGAAAAATATCTCTACTTTTTTACCTACTTTTTCGGAAAATTATCCCTACTTGCATCCCTATTTTTTTGTTGAACAGCGCTGGGATGCCTGCATAGTAATCAAACGAAAAATTGCGTTACTTTAAAATGACCCTGTACACAACTTCAAAAAGTGTGGTGTGGTCAACCCTGGGGTTGCCTTCTTCGTTGTGACTTTCATGACTTGAAGTTTGGCCCAAACTCCGTGCTAAAATTTGGAGTTTTTCTTGCAATTATCATACTAGGCTCCGTTTCCATTCCTCAAATGTTTGCAAAAAAATCCTCAATTTTTCTCATAGGCTAATCACAGGCCTGGAACACAATCGAATGTTCACTTTGAGTCTTCAATTTGAAAGCATCACCGCGGTTAGTTGTTGGCGTGGGTGGCTTCAACGTGTGCCTCACACTTGATTGCTGGTACCAAACTTCATCGCGACTGAATTCAGGTCAGTGATAATGCTCCGTAGCCCTAACTGGAACCATATGCAATCAACAAGCACTTCCTTAGTCTCAGCGTGGACCTCTGTGACGTGTCCGCGAAAGTGGTTGCAATCATACTCCACCAAGACCGACCCACTCGCCCACCTGTGGCTCGCAGCGATCATCTTTATGTTATAGATTTTGTCCCCTCCTCTGCCGGTGTTCCTTCTGAACCACAGCTTGGGATTTTTTCATTATCGGAAAGATCAATGACTCACTAAACGATGATGTAATGAAAACATGTCGTTCATTTGTCTCAGTGGATTTGTATTTATATCTTAGTTGCGAAGAATTCTAAGAAATAATGGGATTTTTAGATATGACATGCCCATGATAGTCAACTATGACGAATCACATGATGAATCAGAGATAAGGAATTTTGCATTGGAAATAAGCGCATTATGTATAGTGTATATCGCACTCTGATTAATAATCACGGTCGTCGGAAAAATTATTTCCTTTGCAGGTTCTGTATACATTGGAACTTTATGTTTATAATGCAACACAATTCAGATAAGACGCATAAGAGATAGGCTGATAGAGATAAGAGATTAACGCTGTCCGTGTGTCATAAAAAAACTTCTTTGACTTTCAGTTAACGGTTGTTGAATTTGTAGAGTGAAATTGATGTTGTGATTCCTCAAGAAAGAGGATTATAACTTTATTCTAATTAACATTTAAATGAACAGAATATGTTATAAGTGAACTGCAAACAGGGCATTTCGAAATTGGATTAAAGGCATGTCCACAGTGACTCAAGGGAGAAAAGCAAAAAATTGTAGATAAATAGTTATATATGAGGGATAATCTTAAATCGTCCATAAAAGCATCTAAGCAATCAGAAATGATAAAACAAAAATGAAATATGAAATATCGATGTTTTACCAATATAACCACAACAAATCAGCTTCATACGAAAAAAATATTTTGTCATGAAATGCTCACCGTTAAGCGGAACGACCCAATTGTGCAGTACAATTTGTAATTGAAATTACAATTACAGCACAAGTCCGGAGATAATTACTATAACAACAACCTGGCAGATTCTGCCAACTAGCCAGAAAAATGGCAACCAGCTAGAGTTTCGTAAATGTTGAACAATTATTTGCGAACATCAACACGGAAGATCATGCACTGTGCAACACCGTTGGTGCAACTTCATTTTCAACTCAAGCTAGAATTTCTCAAGCAACTCTCAAATAGGTGAAACTAGAAGTGATATAGACAGCGATGAATTTGACGCTTTCAACTCATGATTCTTGAAGTTTCAAATAGTATATTTTTATTAATAAACATTCATTACAGGTAACCTGCGAACCATATTGCCGTTTTTACTTCTTCCACGAAAATGAAGAATTCAAGTGTCTACATTTTTGTTTTACATATTTTAAGAAGTAAATATATTTCAAATGAAGTAATTTCCTCTACGATTGTACTTTACAATGAAGTAATATTTTCGCACACTAAAAAAACAGTGACCCATAGGATAATTCCAGTGGGCAAAGTTGAAGAATAAAAAAAGTTGTTGGGCTTTAGTAGAATGCAGGATGTGGTGGTTGGGCTGGAGCAGGATGCGGTGATTGGGCTGAGCCAGGGTGAGATGATTGGGTTGCAGCAATTCTGGGTTGTTGGTGAAAGAGCTATCTGGGCCGGTGGGCACTTTCCACTTCAGGTCCTTTGGCGCCATTTGTCAATCTTTCCGACTGCTGGCGACCGAGGAACTGAAGTTGACCAGGTTGAAAAAATTGGCAACCGTGTTGCACGGATGATTAGAATAGTAGGCTGTTTATCCGATTCATCCTAATATTTCCACCGTTCAAGCACTAGCACCGGGTCATCGGGTGGCGCAAAATGTCGACTAACTAAAATGGCCTTAATGTAGCAGATTTCTTGGCTGCTTAGCCGGTAGAAAATTGTGTCAAGATACGGTAGATTTGCAGAAAATTTAAGTGTACCCGCTATCTCAGTTGCACTCAATTTCCTGGGTATACGAGGTATATGAGATCCATTTATACGAGATGCGTGTAAAAGCATTTATTTTGAGATTTTATGATCACATATTACAATGATATTAGTTAGATAAATCCAGTAAAAATCTGGTAAATTGTGAAGGAATGGATTATTCAATGGTATATATTTTTCACTAAAAAATGGAAATCACAAGTTAAAGAAATCACAACTGGTAGGAAGAATCACAGAGAAACCTCACTTGCGATGGAAAGTCATGCGAAGAAGCACTTTCCATAGACATACCGGTAGCTTCCTAGTCATCTCACAGTTCGTCATTCTGGTCATGAATGTGGACAAAGACGTTTTCAATTTTTTTAAGTCGCATTTCAAATGATGAATAACGCAATCTCTTCAGAGCGTAGTAATGCAGTAAAGGATTGCTTCTTAAAATAATGCTAATGAAAAACTTTCAGCTGATTCTCTCGTCTGTCTCGGATTAATTGCAGTGGGTTCTTCTGACTTTGTGTCACCCATGATCATTCATAGTGCGCGCATCTAAATTCTTTCGAGCTTTCTCCTACGTAGCTTCGGAAGTGAAGCGAAAGCCGGGCATTAGTATTCGAACAATGAGCGAGTGATAGCATAATAGATTGTCGGTAATAGATTTTCGAAGAATGTAAAATTGTCGGTTAGCCTTAGTTAACTATCATTTCTTTTATATGGTCAGCCCAAGAAAGTCAGTGATCAATGGGCAAATGATCTTTGATTACTTTGATGGGGCTACATCAATGATCTTTGTTGGGGCTCGAAATGTCAAATTTACTGAGGTTTTCATTTTCTGACTAAAGAAAATGCTCGATTTTTCTTTGCTCAAGTAAGAGTTGTTCTCAGGGATGTCAATATTTGACGCGGTCGAGTGAGATGTGAAGCTTTCTTAGATTTCACTCGGCAGGCATGTCAAAATGATAAGATCGATGCACCGATGCTTGAAGTATCGTCATTAGAAATCATGTTGAAAGTCGCCGAAAAGAATCACAAACTTAACTCGCAGACTTTTGCTTGAGTTGAAATTGTGTCTTAGTGATATTTGTTACTCAGCATCCTACCACATCGGAAACTATAAGCTCACAACGTGCTCAAGCTTTCTTTTCAATTAATTATGTAGGGCCTACGAGTATTTAAGGAACAAAATCAGCTTCATTTCAAATTCTGTCTAAAGTTTTTATTTAACTTTACATCTCGAGTTTTGCTTTTTTCTGATCACCATCCGCAATTTTTTGTTGATGATGCATACATTTTGAACGTCAATTTGACTCCGTTTTAGAATCAAAACATAGCTGCTTATGATGGACTTCGATGTCGATATAGACGCCTTACTAGACGAAGAGGAGGAAATAATGGGTGAATTACAAAGTGAAGGTACTCTGATTTATTTTGCGACAATTTAGTCGAAGCATGTAATAAATGATCATCCATTGCAGTAGTCAATGCACCATCAAGGAAACGTGCGCCCGACCAAGATACAAACTTAATGCCTCGTATGTTGATTGTTTCACATATGAAACATCGATTTAATTATTGATTATGTTATTATTTCATCTGCAGCGAAACAGCGCAAAAGTATCGCCGACAGCAACGTTCCAGTGTATGAAGAAACTTACCGAGATCTGTTAGAAGCCGACAAGGAGAATGAAATCCAGACTATGCAAACTGCTTTACCCACTCAGCTCACGGTCTCGGAAATCGAGAATGACGGACAACTTATCATTAATGAGGACACGGAACATGTTCCTCTCTTGGAGTCGTCGGTCGTTATGACTGAACGGCCTGATATTGCAACCGATTATATGACCATTTGTAGCGAAGATGGTTCGCGATTCTATTTGAATATTCGTTCTGAGTTGGAGATAGAGGACGAGGAGCAGGATCTAGGGACGAATACCCGAAAGAAATTCGTCAGTCTGACTGACGAAGCTTTTGATAGCCTAATTGAAAAGGCTAAGCTTGAAGTAAGTAAGATTATGAAATTTTGTGTTCCTTTCCACCTTTAGGATTTGTGTTTGCAACTATCCATGGCATGGCTGATAATGGAAGTAACTACCTATAAATGATTTCAGAAATTAAGAGGAGCGAATTTAAAATCGTATTACTAAGAATAATTCCAGCTTCTCTGTCAGATGAAATTTCTGAAATTAAAATCATTGTCTTCAATTAAATATTCATTGTGTCACAGCACAAATGAAACAGTGAGGTTAACATATCGGAATGCAAATTTGTCCTTTATTCTTCATCAATTTTCCATGCAAGTTTATTTTGACTGTCCTCAACATCCATCTTCAGGGTGAACGTGCTAATGAAATGAAATGATATACACAGTTAAATTATAGCGATCCAAATTCATAAAGTCAATGTTGCAGTAAAGCATTGAAAATAGACGGTGTGGCAATTTCAACCGTGCAGAATGATGTTTACCGTCAATGAAAAAGTTAAAAATAAATATCTTTTGAATATGTAGGACAAAGATTCCGTGAGCGGATGTTCCAATTGATAATAAGATGTAAAATACAAGATCGCGTTTTTTCAGCGAAAACGATGGGAATGCTTGCCAACAGAAACTGCAGTCGAAGAAACAGCGGAATCGAATACCCCCACCGATTTGTGGGTGGATAAGTATTCACCGAGGGGCTACACTGATCTTTCATCTGAAGAGGTAAGCTTCATAAAATGCCATCGAGATGTCAAGCTGTTGAACTGGGACGTTAACGAAAATAGTCCTGTTAGTCAGGCAGCCAGAGCGGCTTTCTGTAGGGAACGAGGCCGAAAAGAAGACTTTCACGGAATGATGTACACCAGATGCCTTCTGCGATTGATGTATACGAGGCGTGTCAGAAAAGTTCCAGGACTGCGGTCACAAATAATTTATTTCATAAACAATAGAGAAATTATATGTTGTCCCCTTCAGTATTCCCCCGAGAATCTGACGCACTTCTCCATCCTTCGGCGCTATGCATCTGCGCACTGATGGAAGGCTTCTGCCGGGATATGGCGCAGCTCCGTCGTCACGGCCTTCTTGATGGCTCCCTCGTCCGAAAATCGGGTTCCTTTGAGGACACCTTTCAGCTTAGGGAACAGGAAAAAATCGCGAGGGGCGAGTACGGAGGTTGCTCTCAACAAACGGGTCGAGTACGGCGAGGAACTCCAGTTGCTTGGTAGCGTTATGAGCAGGAGCATTGTAGGTGGTGAAGCAACCACGAATTGCTCTGCCGCAAACCCTCCTCCTCTCGACACTGAACGAAACAGCGTCGCACCCCTCCTCTGTAGGGAGTGTTGGTGATGGTTGACCCCCCGTTTCGCGCGGCATCGTGCGACGTCCGCATCGCGCGCGTGACAAGAACTCCAAGTGGACCGATGCTTAATGTCGAAAGAACACATCATCATGAGTTTATCTTTGACTTTGTTGCCTTGCCTTCTTCGAGTCACGGTGATCCAGGAGTTTCCACTGGAGGATTGGCGCATTGGCGCCGAGGCTTTGCTCGAAGATCGGGGATTCATCGCCTGTGATGACTTTCGACAGCAAGGATCTGTTTCGAGATGCTAGAGGATGTCTCGACACACTAGCATGCGCTTCCACTGTTGTTCCTCGTTCAGCACCTTCGGCGCCAACTTTGCACAGACCTTCCGCATGCCCAGGTCTTCAGTGATCAGTCTCCAGACGCAATCGCGATTGATACCAAGCTCACCTGTTGTCATCCGAACGGTCAGACGACGATCGCCTCGCATCACCTGCCTCACGAGCTCACTGTTCTCCTCAGTCCTGCTTGTCGAAGGTCTTCCACTCCTCGAGTCGTCGTTCACCTCTCTCGTCCCTCTCCTCTGAACTGTTGCCAGTCGAACACACATGAGTGGGACATCTGTTCGCTCCATAAACCTGTTGAAGCATTTCGTGATGCTTCAGATGGAGATTTTCGAGGCGTACAAAAACATTTCAGGTTTTGGTCCATGTTCTTTGTTCTCTGTTGCCATCATTCGAGCGATGAAAGGACCTTGTTAAACGCGGATTGTTTATTTAAGAAGAGAGCGATTTGATTGAAATGTATTCAAACGGTTTTTTATGAGATAGAATCGTGTATGGCTAAAGACGTGAAATGGAAACACTCATGCAACAAGACATATTCAGATGTGACTTAGAATTTTTTTCGATCAAACAATCATAGCTAGCACAGCAGGCTCAGTCCTAGAACTTTTCTGACACACCTCGTATATTGCATTAATTATGTATAATTTGCGGCCTTGAAGTCATCATTGACATAACGCCACTCAAAAATTGTACGTTGAATAAATGTAATGAATTGTTAGTCCTGCAGGAATTTACTTTCATCCAAAGCAGTGATCGCACAGGATACCGGTTTTTGACTTCCTATTCCGGTCAAATTCATGGGGATCCCGAATCCCAATGAATTTAAATACAAAGTGCAAAGTGAATTTGAATGATCATTATATTTATTACATATTATAAATTACTGTCAAATGCCTTTAATTTAGGCACGTGTGATGCCAACGTAAAATTATTGTGTAATCATGTATCTGATATAAAAAACCCTCACTTGCTTGATTATGAAATGTAAGCGCAATATTTTCAAAACTAACTTCATGAACTAAAGAATAAGATCTACATTTTAGCAATTTATATGTGTATACATAAATTCCGGATTGCTTTATGATAAGTCTTTTCAGTGTCAGACCACCGGAAAAATATATGCTGGTAGTAAAGACTTACGCTTGCGGTAATGCAGTTACATAAATGATAAACGGGAACTGGTTTATATGTAATTATTTCAAAAGGATGTAAGTCTAATCAATCGTGATCGGGAACAGTGCCACTCTCTTCTCTCAATTCCACACGATCACCGATCTTAAATCGAGTGCTGAAGAATATTATTGGCTTGTGCTTTTTTTAAGAACTTGACGATCTTAGACGAATGTCAGTATAAGCAGCTTCTTAGCATTGTTTTGAACTAGCGATTCAGTTCATTAGCTTCATGCCAAATGAATTTTGTTATCACATCCCACAGTATGTGAATCGAACTTTGTTGACATGGCTGAAGAGCTGGGATCATAGTGTCTTCGGAAGTGCAAGGAAACACAAACCTCGTCCGACAACTACACCGCCACTACCTGGTCAGCCGGTTGTCAACCTCGAATTGGACCCAACTGGCAGACCGCAGCAGAAAGTAGTGTTGTTGTGCGGACCACCAGGATTAGGAAAAACGACGTTGGCTTACATTGCTGCTCGTCACTGTGGATATTCCGTGGTTGAGGTCAATGCTAGGTGAGTGTACCAAATGCAATATAATATGGATAACTGAACTTATGGTCATTTAAATTGAAGTGGAAAATTATGTTTCAAAATTATGAATTAAGTCTACTGTTATGACAATTTTATGTTCATTTGCAACTTGGGAAAGAAATCTTTTAGAACATGTTAATATGATACTGAATTACATATGTATCCAGTCTACTGTAGGAGCTGTCAATTATGCAGCCCATCGTAGCACGGCATGAATGTTCCTGTGTCGACGATTTTCAATTTCCAATTGAATTTCACCGCTGAGTTTGAACTACAACTATTAAAAAACGATTCTGTTTTATCTTGATTTGACTTCAACATTCATTCTCAGATCATCTGACAGTGTTTTGAATCGTCGACCATATTTGGTGCACTGACATCTTTCAGATACTACTAGTTTGATACTGTGATTGTCTTGGGGATGCTGCTACTGGTAGTGAATTGCAAATTCTTCTGATGAGAGCGTTTGCTTACCTCGCGTCGATAGCTCAGCTAGTAGAGTGATGACCTAGAATGCCAGAAGTCAGTGGTTCAAAACTACCAAGACACGCAGTTATTTTCCTCTGTTTTTATCAATCATTTCGTAATTAAAATCTATCAGCTCTAATATGTGTCAACCATGCAATCAGATTATTCGTTAATGTTCATGTAAACGAAATAAGAGACAAAAATCGACTTAACAAGTTATTGACCCATATAAATGATGTATTATAAAAAGCAATGATAAGAAAAATATGTGGAAGCAAAAGTATTCTTATAGAAAATACAATAATGTAAATTGGAAATTCTGATGGCTAGGACGTAGAAATAAAGATCGCAAAGCATGTCACAAGAAAATATATATTCAGCGTGATTATTGTCATCAGTCAATTATTATATGGGTTGCCATGAAAAATGTTGTGATTCTGTAATCCATAATGGACTATTGAATATTTTAATCAGCCCTGCATTTCTCGACATTAGTGCAATTAGCATCCATTAATTTGATATATTTTACTTGTCACGTATGTGCTAGTCTGATGACCGTCTAATGACATTTTCTGAAGATGAATGCTTCGTGAAAAAGGCAATTTACCTTACATTCTCGAAGGCGAGGCAATATTAAATCTACTCATAAATAAACTCTTCATCAGTCCGAACACGCACCCAGAATCTGGGGGCGTATTAATAACGCCAGCAAGTGATACAGCATTAATTTTGGGTAGCGAAAGGTTAGCTGCTACTTCTAGTGGCAGAAAATGCATGGTATTAATAGTCAGGGCTCAGTAGCAACTACCCCTGTACAAGTGCATATTTAGTAGAGTGGGAATGATAGAAATCTCCGCGCAGGCAGATGTCCATGATGTGGGCAACATTGTTGACTGTTAGAGCCGAAGATGTGAAACAAATATTGTGCAATTGTTGTGTTGGAATCTCATTCAACAGGCGTGATCTCTCATGATATAGGATCATTATTAATAACGGTGAGAGCTAGTGCCACTTTCTTCCTAAATTCGCACACGAGATTCTTATTATACTCATTGACAAAATTTTTGAAACATTTACTTCTTTAACTTCTTTCATTTTTGACTGGTATATATACATGTATGTATGATGCCTTGATAATTTAGTCACAATCTCCACCAAGTCGCTAGCACAGAAAAACAACGCATGTAGCAGATTCAACTTTAATAGCGCGTGTGCCCCCCTCTAGCTCCAATACATTCAGTAATCCGAGATGGCATGGATTCACAAAGTTTCTGAATGAAGGATGTTTCAAGGAGAAGTCACACTCTGACACGACCGTCATTGAAATCCAGAGTGAATCTCGATTCATCGGTCCACAAGACTTTCTGCCAGTGATGGTCATTCCATGAGCGATGGGCGTCACACCAGGCAACTCGTCTTCTGCGGTGCTCAAAACTCAATGGAATTAGGACAGCTGGTCGTCGCGATTGAATTCCAGCTTCTCGCAATCTTCGGTAAGCCGTTTGAATGCTACAGTCTACATATATTTGAGGCACTCTTCCAGTGTACGACTAGCTTTGGGACTGACACAAATCTATTCCTCTTTGCAGCTCAAACTAGACGTGCGTCTGTCCTTCCTGCAGACTTTCTTGGTCGACCAGATCCCTTCTTCTTTTTAACATCTCCT
Source organism: Prostheceraeus crozeri (assembly GCA_907163375.1). Classification (NCBI taxonomy): domain Eukaryota; kingdom Metazoa; phylum Platyhelminthes; order Polycladida; family Euryleptidae; genus Prostheceraeus; species Prostheceraeus crozeri. The sequence continues at coordinate 157,109 of CAJQUW010015190.1, read as the reverse complement.
TCTGCTTTCCATCGACACTACCTCCAAACAACGACTCTCGATAGTTGCAGCTCTTCAGCAACACTCGCACAACTTCTACCACAACGAATCATTCCAATAGCCATACCTCTGGTAAACTGATCGTGTGCCATTTTATTTTACAAAAGCTGGATTTCAGTTCACGTTTATGTTCAATTTGTAAAAGCAATTGTGACAGCTGTATCGATATCAAAATTTGAAATTTGACCACCACAGATCTTTCTCCATGCTCTAATGTGTTGAATGGTAATACATAGAAAGCGAGATATTGCATCATACCTGAGAAAAAAATGAAACAAGCTTCAATTCAAGCCAATGATAGTCTGTTTCATTAATTATGTCAATGAGTATATTTTTAATTCGCAGATTGTCACCCAATATCAGTAAAAACGACAATTCTTAAGCTGTAGTTTCATTTGTCTTGCAAGTAGCAGAGCGTAAATTCCATTTGTTTATGTAGATCCATGTACTTCTAACATTCATTCAAAAACTCAAAATGAGATTTATCACTTTTATGATTATGATTGCACTTAGGGGGTAGATTTCTCCCGCAGCAGCTAGAAACAAGATATTTCTGGCAGAGTCTCGCTTGGCTGATGTTCTTTTAAATATAATGAAAGCGTCATGACAACGAATTTAATTGTTGTATTTATTAAACTAACGTGCTTTTCTGCTTTTTAACAGCCACTTAATTTGCGACAATTTGCATCTTGCCATCCACCAGGTATGACTAGGCAGAACTGTGCCTGCTCCTGACACGATCGTGGTGAGTGTGCTTCACTTGTCGTGATGAACTTCGTGCCGCGTTAGCATTTCTAGGACTGGGTTCGATTCCCAGCTGTCACGCCATCTTCTATCGTGTTGCCAGGAACACAGCGCATAGAATCATCTTTTCGATCTTGTGAAAAGTCAGATGCATTGAATTTTGTATATTCTTCTTTCAAACCGCATTTGTTAGATCCGGTATACGAAGCATAAAGAAGGAGTAACAGAACTTCCAATCTTTCAGCATATTTTCTAGTTATTTGGATCAACTATTGATCATAAAGTATAATTCATTCAAGTGCAGCAATCTAAAAGTAAATGGAAAGGACAAAACCAGCCGGGAGTTGAGTTCACGTGAGATACCGAATTTGGGAGATCTCTTTGTCCTTAATCTTTTCTAAAGGCGGTCATCTTAAGGGTTTATTACATAAGACTTATAGCTTAGTGTAGCAAAGTGCGTCGAGGTAGCGAAAGTTAAAAAGAATAAACAAGCGAATGACTAGTTAATTTTTAAGTGCAAAAGCAAAGGGTTATTTAAAGGAAAATTATTGTATCCTAAAAATTAAAATACTTACTAGAAGGACAAACAGCGACTCTCCTCTCCTCATGTGAAATGAATTGGCAAGTAAGTCCTTATGTCAAGATTATGATGGAGGTTAATTATGACAAAGAAGGATTAGTTATTTCAGTATTTACATTTGAGAAGACCGGCTTATCGGAAGCTGTGAGAGCGTCATCTTCAGTTAAGCATATACTTCTTCATTTAAACATTCGGATTACTTATTATTTACTGGAAGCAATGTGCAGTAGAAATATATTTTGACCTTTTATTGAAACAAGTTTTGATCTGAAATTGATTAGATCGCACATGGGGCGCAACCTATGGTGAGATGTTACCCTTCTTTTACGAAAGTAATATAATAACTGGCAAAATTCTTACCCTTGTATAAAAATTTGCGGTATGCAAGAGAGACAAAAATCTCCAGTTTAAATGATTTTATGATAACATGCTTGCAGATGAGAATAACAATAAATAATATAATAATAATTAATGTAATTAACTTCATATTAAATGCCCTTTCTCTGAAGCGTATATAAGTTGGTGAACATTCACGCGAAAGGTTTTTTGAAAAAAACTGAAAACTATTCCATTTAACCCATGGGATGAGTTTTTTCTCAGATGGATGGGTTTATCCCAACTCTGTATAGAACACACAAGCGTTTGATTAAATGGAAAAAAATCCGATTTCTTCTCAGTGTTTAAACCTAAGAATTTGCTTTCAATTGCGTTTATGGCGCAACCGCGCAAGCCAAAGTGTCGCCAGTTGATGCCAATCGAAAGTTCATGCCAAGAGAAATACTTGTCTTTCCCGTAAAATTTCCAATAAATCTGTTGAAATATTGTTCTGATCTTCGCTTGAAGAAGTCGAAATACGTTGTCCATTAAGTATCCAGAAATCCTCAAAAAGCGGTTGCTGATAAGCGAATCTGAAGCCTTTTTTATTGTACGCGTATAACAAGTATTTCATAGTACAATAGCATCACACAAAACAGCGAATATTCATGTAAATTTGAATCATCGATAAATTTTGAAATTTCAAAAGAATCAATTTGACTAGATCATTGTGTGACATAATATACTCGCCCGTCATTCTCATCAATGATGCTATATTCTATTTACTCAATCAATATGGTATTTAATTTCTTTTCTCTTGTCATCCTCTGATGAGCCTGAAAGGCACATGTACCCATAATAGGTATATTTCAAACTACGCGTGACTAATTACTCATTAAAACGGCTTTTATAATCTGTTTATTTTAATTTTTTCGTATGTCGGATGACAAGTGGATTCCATTAATTATAAGAATTTACTTATATCGACTCAATTTATGTCAGCAGTGTCTGAGCCCCTGAGGTAGTAGTGACATTATGCCATCATTTTGTGTACTTGTTTAGATGTATTTTGTCCAAGATATTATATCAGTTCACTAATTAAGAGAAGAAAACAATGACCTAGAAACTAAAACAGCTTTTCCGTCCTCTATTCTACTGAATCCAATCATAAGAATCTCATTTTGTTCCCTCAGCGATGATCGGAGTCCTGAACTGTTTCGACAACGAATTGAATCTGGGTCCAGCACACGGTATTCTGTTGCTGGAGATCAGCGCCCCATCTGTCTTATAATGGATGAGGTAGACGGTGCACCACAACCGGCGATTGACGTCCTAGTGAATGCTTGTAAAAGCGCACAAAGCGGCAAGAAGAAAGTCCTGACAATCCAGAGACCTGTGATATGTATTTGCAATGACTTGTATGCTCCAGCCCTCCGACAACTTCGACCCCATGCCTTTGTTATCAGTTTCCCAACTCCCCAAGTGGCAAGATTAGCCATTCGATTGCTCGAGATTGTCCAGAGGGAGGCCATGAGAGCCGATATGGGAACATTGTCATCCTTGGCAGAGCGATCTGAGCGCGACATCAGATCATGTTTGAACACTTTGCAGGTACGAAATGAATTCTGTGTGGTTTTCATATTATTCATGAATAATAGTAGCTATATTTACTAAGAATATCATTGTTGAGAGCGATAGTTTCATTGTTTTGTTGAAGCAGAATTATTTTTGGTCTTTGATGTTTGAATTGCTAATAATTGTATAATGAGTCAGTTATAATCCGCATTACTCATTCCGCAGATGCATCTATTTTTAATCTACCAAGCACAGTAAGCCGTCAATCAGACTAACAACCCGTAATGAAACTAATCCTGAACAAAATATCAACAATCATTTCTGTCGATACAGCCATCACTAATTTGCAGCAAAACCAACGGATTTCGGAAGTATTTTGCTTTCACGCAGCAGTTACAGTCTAAAAATAAGACTGAACATATATTATGGGATAATCTTGATTTGTGACGCGTATACACAACATCAAACAGCTGTTATACAGGAGGTTTATAATCGTAGAATTAACCTAACTTTTTTCAGATCTTTGTATGATGAAACTCTCATTTTTGAAATTAAATTGTCACTGCGGAATAAGCTGCGAGAAAGAATAAGGCAAAAGTGGACTCTTCTTTCGAACCACTGAACTTTCAGCAGATTAGGTCGACCTGCCATCAGTTGAACATTCTAATAAAAAATGTTTCCCCAGCATGTCATTTTATTATTAATTTCTTATTGTGCTTTTCTCAACGTCATGATTACTGTGATGCTTAGGACTTCCAGTCAGCAATTTTAATCATTCTATGTAGCGGGTGTTAATAAAGTCTGGAGCCATAGGAAATAAAAAGAAAATGCAACTAAATAACAAGATACGTATGTGAATTATTATGTAACCAAGAAATGCATTATGATATGAATAACCAGTAAGCGGAAAACATCTTTTCGAAAAGTTGCTTTTTTACAAGTTTTCAAAGTGCTCACCATGAACATCATGACATTTCTGAAATCGAACTGAAATTTTATGCTGCATATTTTGCAGCATAGCTTCACATTGTCTGCCTACGTAACATGTTTCCAGGATTCGTTCCCGCATTCTGATTTGGCACATACCTGGTTTCCTGAGCTAGGTCGAGACGTCATGGAGCCCATTCATCTGCTCCTCTACAACCTATCCAGCTATCAAAATGTTTTGTTGAGTCATTTTCTATCATTGATGGCGACGTAATAGTAGGGCGTAGTTCCATCTTGTTGAAACGAGTGGGTTTACATCCAAATTTATCAAGTTCAGGTATGACGGCAACTTTTGCAACATTTTCTTGTGTCACCGTTTTCATAGTCTCAAAGAAGAAGAATGGCCCAAGAAAAACGGTATCTCATAAACCGCGCCGTAATGTCACCTTTGGCGAACCTTGAACGCTGTCATCACGCATCCTGTGAGAATTGACTTGGTTCCAAAGCCGAATATCTTGCTTGTTTACCTCGCTTGACATATGAAAATTTCACCAAAGTGAAGAGCGGCAATCGAGTTGAAGTGCTGTTGCTATCATATGTGACATCAATAAATCAATAACTGGAGGACTGAGTGTTGCGCCTTAACGCGATCTCGTGTTACAATGTTAACAACAGTGATTTCAAGTGACACGATGTTCATTGTGAACACCTGCAAAATTCAAGTATTTGGAAAGATATTTTTTGATCAAGAATGTATTTCTTGGTTATGTGATAGTGTGACATATGATGATGCAATGCATGATGATACTAGTCGCATTCTCTTATCATTTCCTATGGTTCTAGACTTTATGGACACCCGGTACATATTTTAGAAATTGCGAGGCGGAGAAACGTTATCTAGTGTTCGCGTAAAGAACATCATCATGAAAAAAAGTTGTAATCACAGAATTAGATTGGTTAACTCATTCAGTTTACTAGAAGTGAAGACTAATTCAAAACGATAGCGCATGTTGGAACTTAGTAAGTGGGCAAAAAGGAATTCCTTGTACCTTACAGTGATAGCAAAAGCAGTCATGTGTCGCTTGCGGATTACTGTAAATCCAATCAAGGTGCTTCGATTGCCAAAATTCCTTCAGATTCGAAGAATTCAGACCATTGCGCACACGTTTTCGCAATAATTTTGGTCCTTCGGATCATTATTAAAGAAAATGACAGGCTTGCGAAAATGGGTTCACCTGATGATTTCATCAACCTCTTCTCAGCATTATTCACTGCATACACTGAATGTAGCAAAACAGCGATGTGTGTTTTGTGTGTCCGAAGTGATATTGCAACACGCACTGAACATGTGCTATCGGATGTCTTAAACACCCCAAATATCGTTTAACGATTAAGGAAAGAAGCCTCAATTTTTTTCAGAAGTCGGACTGATTTCAATGCCTTCGCCAATGAAATGCCGCAAATAATCCTATAATTGTATGTAATTTTTGATGACATATTTGAAAATATCACTCCCTGACTATGAAATACCTATACTTCATTGGCGGAGTCCGATAGGTACTGGCAACCAGTGTGCAGAATTTACTTGATCATTGAATGAAAATTTAAAGGAAGCAATATATAACACAAATTCCTCTGCAGTCGTAAGAACTTAGTTACAATTGCTTAAGTCTGAAGACATATTTAATTCTATAGCTTGCCGATAATTACAGAATTAGTAACTGTAGAATATCCTTGAAATTTTGTACTTTAATTGTCTAAGTCTACAGACATCACTTTGTTCCATGCTCAGGTGAAGCTCACCTATGCAATCTTAGATGATAAACATTGCACAAGAATGAGCTTTAATTTTTTCTCTCATTTTTAGGAAGCCCCAAAAATACGATCAGTGCATACAAAGCGAATCCTTTATTCTGCTGAGGCCTCTCGACCAACAGCGTCATGACCAACATTGAGTGGCTCTGATGATGACCGACAGTGTTGGTCGAAAGGCCTCAGCAGAATAAAGGATTCGCTTTGTATGCACTGATCGTGTTTTTTGGGCTTCCTACAATTAAGGGAAAAATGGATTCTAGCCCAATTTTCTATTCAATCAGCTTTAATGTCATTACTCCCCCCCCTAAGGGCTTAGACGGTTCTGACATGGTCAGACTATGATGTGATACTTTTATCCCGGATGCCTTCCTGCGACTTCCGACGACACTTTCGGAGCTCGACTTCCAGATCATAAGATCGTAAGGCGAGGTACTTAACCAAGGTGCCACGGAGACAACATTATTATGATTGTCTTTTTCATCTATGAAGGGTCAGCGAACCCCGTGTATTTTCAAACCCAAGATTCGATTGGAATCATTTTACATGTAATATGATTCGATGAGAAAGAATAAAGTTTTATGCCATCTTAGATCATCGTACATGAACCCTAAAACAATGATGATTTTGACTTCACAATGACAATCTCTTTAATGTTTTCAGTTTCTTCGAGGCCGTGGTCACTCGGAAATAACCCAAAATCTCCTCTCTACGCTCAACCTTGGACACAAGGACGTTCAAAAGGGTCTCTTCTTTGCGTGGTCTAAAATTTTCACCATGCCACGCCCTCAGTCATCGGGATTCGCTGCTCGTGCGTCTCCGACAGTGAATCCTTTGGCGCGCAGGTCAGGAGACATCCTCCGTGCCTGCGGTCGCTCAGCAGGTGGTGACTGGCAGCGACTTGTGGATGGTCTGCACGAGAATTTTCTGGAAATGCGAGTCAAGGACAACAAGATGCACAAAGTATCAGGGGCCTTCGAATGGCTCCGATTCGATGACATAATGAGCAAGATAGTTAGCAAGAGCCAGGTAAGTAGCATTTACTCACGGAGTAATACGTTGGATAATATGAAGACATTTCAAAGCAAAGTTGTGATATAGCATGTTTTCAGCACATTTCTTCATAACATGTGAATCATGAGAAAGTGGGTGATTCACAGATGATGAAGTGGCACATAGCAGCTTGGCGAGTCACATGCAGTCATTACGCGCATGAATATTGAAAAGTGGAATGTATCTAAAATTACATAGAAAGCCAAATTTCCAATAGGAAACACAATGTGGAATTGTTGTTGCTGTTCTTGAGGTCCATTCACACCGGAAGCGGCGCGGCGCGTCCAACAAAAATAAAATGCCTGTTCTTACCGAGCCGCGTGGCGAGGGGCGGGAGAGGGGAATGTAGAGGGGCAACTACAAATACCATATCATTATGGACACTTCTTATTGATAAATAATTAACATATTCATATTCCTTGTGTTACATGCATTCGAATGAACCCAAAAAAGACACCATAATATGACAGTTTCCCGAGATAGTTAAATGACGTACTCAGTTTTCAGAAATTACATGAAATCAGATGCAACATTTCAAGCATAATGACTCGAAAATGATATCTAAACGACGCATTTTCGAGGAAATACAGAGACATTTTGCATTAGATCTACGAGCGTGAACAAAGTGTGATGTAATCAGGTTCTTAGATCTGCAAGTTTCATCAGACGAGAACAGTTCGTTATGAATTGAAGTGTTGCTAGGGACAGTCTATTTTAGAGCAACATCCGAGTAATTCTATGAGCTTTGGTCGACCAGTAGTCCAGAAAATAGGCTCAATCTTAGAAGAGCCCTGAGTTCAGTATGATATGGCGACAAAAAGGCATTCCATCCTGTAAATTTTCGTAAAGTAAATCCGAATCTGCAGAAATTATTCTCTTGAGTATCAAAATCTATAAGTCGTGGTTGTCACATGATTTGAGGGAATATCAGATCAGATATTTCACTGCCAATATAATTCATATAATCCAAGTGAAATCAATCCTTTCGTCAAACTGTCGACACAATCATAAGCTAGATCGACTGTCACGCACTGCGTTGAGCATGAGCGATACAAGCGAACATTTTCAAGGAACAAAAATGGCTGCTGTTTGCTAAATAGATGCCACCATCATCTTCTTCTTGAAATTTCGTTTTCAATGAAGTGTGTTTCTACTAAATCGGTTAAGAATTCTGCGATCTGTATCAAGTAAACGATATGAAGAATTTTGATGACTACATCGTAATGCTTGAAGGAGTGGCGAACAATAAAAGACAGATGAAAGAGACCGACATTGCTAGAGTTATTTTTACCAATTGTAAATTAAGTACGGCATACCTTTGAGTGATTTACATTGCAAATTAATCGTTAGGATATGGGGATTGCTATAAACTACATAATTTTGCGATAACTAATCAATTGATATTTCATACTTGTGAAGAATAGGGTTTTTAAGGACACACATCTTTCACACATTTTCATTCATAGGGTGACAACAAGGCACAGCTGGTGACAGATCATGAAATAGAATTGACCTACGGATTGACATTGCATAAGTTAGCTCACAAAACAACCTTTATTAACTTACAGCGTCTATTCTATAGTAATCGGGAGTATCACTCTATCGAAGATTATCAGATAGGTTGAGAGCAATAACAACTTTCTCATCTTCGTTTCCGATACTTGTTCTGCAGTAAATAAAATACCATTCATCTCCAAATGCATTCATGAATTCGATTTCATGGTTGACAAAGTATGAAAGTGCACTGATACGGGATTTTGATGTTCATTTGGTCACATTGTCCTCACAGAAGGTCAGAACTGTCGGATAGCTATGCCGAAAGTCAGTCATTTCTCTGCATGAACATTTGGCACCGTGTGGTGTCAGGTTTCAGTTCAGGGTGTAGAGCAAGCCGCGAGGCGATATGATGCGGCCAGCGTGGAATGTCCTGTTCTGATTTGGCCAGGGTAACTTTTTCTTTTCTTGTCATGAATTTTCTTCCAGGTTCTTCCTGGTCAGTTATGAACTTTTTCTGACCTGATATTTTTCCATCTTTTGTAGTGTTCATTTTGGATGACATTGTTCTTTCTTCTGGTGAGCTTTTTGATGCGATTCCTAGTCATGTGGTAGCTGATTGGAGCTTCATCTTGTGTTAGATTGGTAGCTTCCTTGGCTAGCAAATCTGCAGCCTCATTGCCTTCTGTATCCACATAACTTGGGATCCATTGTAGGCTGATGTCACTTGCTTTGATATTTGTAAGGTCATTCCAGATTTTGTTTCCTTCAGCTGTTTTTTGGTTCATGGGCCCTTTACTAAGATCTTCTATGGCATTTTTGCTGTCGGTGAGGATGATGATGGGTGACGTTGCTTTCTGTGGCTGCTTGAATAGCCACCATTTCAGCATAGAAGGAGGAATATTACTTACCTGCTGCTTTCGAGATTTTCATTGTGTTCTCTTTAGAGATCACTATTGCTCCACTTCCACCGTTTGTTTGGTCTTTCATTATAGAGCCACCTGTCAAGGTTATGATGTATTTTCTTTTATTATTGTGATGTTTGATCGTGTTGGAATCGTATTGCCTAATTCTGCTTCTTCGGACGTACATGCATTATTCGCCTTGATTCGCCAGTTTCTTCCATGTACATCTCTTTTGTTTTTGGGTGTGACTTTGCGCTGAGCCTGGTCACAGCTTGTAATTTCGTTGTTGCGGATAAGCTTTTTGGTATGCCAATACTGCTTTTTCGTCCTTTGTTAGGCTGAACGGGATTACATTTGCTTCATGTAGAAGACTTTCTATGGGCGTTGTCCTATTGCAACCTGTGATCAGTCTAGTTGCATAATTTTGTACTATGTCCAGCTTGACGATGTTTGTGTGGCTGGTGATAGATTGCCAGCTGGCTGCCAAGTCGGCGCATTGTCGGCGACAGACTTTGTGTATCCCATGTGAAGCGCGCGCATGTCTTCATTACGGCATCCCCAGTTTTTGCCTGATATTGCTCTTAACGGTTTCAGTCTGGCTTTCATCTTCTTGACTGTGTCTTCAATATGCTTGGTGAAATTGAGATTCCAATCGAATGAGATTACTAGGACTTTGGGGTGTGTACTTTTTTGATGTCTTCATCATTCATTTGGAGTTGACCTTCCCATGTGCTCACCAGGAGATATTCACATTTGTCTTCATTGATTTTCGTCAACCATTTCTGTGTCCACTCTTCAATAGCAGTAAGGGCACGTTTTATGATTTTTTTGCATTCTGCAGGAGTTTGGCCTTGTACCCAGAGTGCAAGGCCATCAGCAAAGAGGATATATTGAACGTTTGCCGTCTTTCCGTGATATCGTTAATGAAAAGGGCAAAGAGCTTAGGGGAGATAGCTCCTCCTTGTGGGACTCCTTTTAGTGCAAAAGGTTTACTCTTGATGTCATCAACTTCAACTACTGCTTTGCGGTCTGAAAGGAAGTTCTTTATCCACCTGAGCATGCATTTCGGGATGTCATGCTCGATCAGCTTGGTCATGAGCCCGTTTCTCCATAGAGTATCAAAGGCTCTCGAAAAATCTATAAGGACCATCAGGGTTCTTAGGCTTTTGGGTCTTTGACTAAAACCATCAGTGATGACTTGTTGTATCCTAACGAGCTGATCTTCCGTATTTCTGTGTTTCTGAAATCCTGCGTGGTTGGGGTTCATAAGTTTCTTTTCTTCAATGGCTATATTCAACCTGCTGAGAGCCATCCTTTCCATGATCTTGCACAATGCAGTTGGTAAGACTAATCGGCCTATAGCTTCCTGGGTCTGCCTCATTTTTACTCTGCTTAAGGATCGGTATAATCACTGTTTTTTCCGGTTTGAAGGCATTCTCCGTTCTGTATACGCATCACTCTTCCGTATTTTCGAAGCTATTCGTATATACAGTGGTGGCCAAAAGTATAGCATAATTATTTTTGACATTAATATTTTTTGAAAGTTGTGGTTTTGTGATTATAAAACAAATCATGATCTATACTTATATTCAAATTTGTCCGATACATATTTCATACTTCTTTTACAGTATAATTAGACAACATGGCCTATAAAAAACATGTATTACAACAATGCGTTCAGATACTTAATTAACTGAAGAAAGGTTCAGCAGCTTATCAACGAAACTCATTAATATCTTGTCGGACCACCTTTGTTGGCAATGACTTCTGCAAGTCGAGATGGCATGGATTCTGCTAGTACTGTGCAGTAATCTGGTGAAACTTCTTTGCACCATACGGTCTTGATATTTTCGCACAGTTCCTCTGGTGAAGTCGAGTTATAAGCAGCAACTTTCTTCTTCAACAACTGCCAGCAATGTTCTATCGGGTTTAAGTCAGGCGAATTGCCTGGCCATGGCCCTAGAACTTGGATGTTGTTTGTTCGTAACCACTCTGTTACCGATTTGGACTGTGACAGGGTGCTCCATCTTGTTGAAGTAAGCACATTCACGAATTGTCATAAACTGGCTGTGTTTTTCTTCCAAGATGCCTTTGTACACAATAGCGTTGATGGTAGTTGATGGGGGACAAAACCATAATCCACCTCGACCACTTGCCGAGAGGCAATCCCCATATCATTAACGACGGTAGATTTCCTCACAGTAGGCACCACAAATCGGAGAAGATTGTAGCGTTGGACAAGCTGGTCGACGAACGTAGTTGCTGACGCTTAGAGAATTGCTGCAAGGATGTTTCGTCGAAAATAAAACCGATGACCACTGCAAGTTTTGTCCAGTTACTGGTATTTTCTAGCGAAGCGAAGCCTGTCCGCCATATTTTTCTTTGTCCAACAGAGGTTTTTTGCCGGACGCCATCCTTTAAGTCCAAAGTCACATAGTCCGGGATCGCTCATGATTGGATCTTGCACTTATTCTCCTCGACACTGGGAAGGGCTGTTGGGCAATGTCAACGCTTGATGCTGTTGGGTCAACATTCGACAAACGTTTAATCATCCTGTCCGTTTGGCTTGTAGTTTTTCTTGGTCGACCAAGTCTTTTCCTTGCAACATATGAAGCAGATTCTCTGTAGCGTTTAAGGCTTCTTGAAACCGCTGACTGACTAACTTCCAAGCGTTCAGCGATAGCAGCTTGCTTTAGATCCGGCGCATCACTGTAAGCTACAATTTGTGCAACAGTTCTCACTGGAAAGTTCTCTGAGCTTCGTCATTCCCCAAAAAACAAAAATTCAGATGAAATGACACTTGTGTAGGGTTTCCCTTAACATCTGTATCCTGATTGGCTGATAAATGGCAGCGAATTACTTCACTTGTCCCATCACCCAAGCAGCACGTGGATACAGTGGGGCTAAAAATTTCAAAAGGTTGAAGCCTTCTATATCGCAGATTGCTGTGTCTTGCTAACTGCAGTGAACTTAGCAGCAGCTGCTGTGACTTCCATCAAAGCCGATCGGCGCAGTGTCGCGTTGAAAGGTCAACGGTCGACGCTCAGACATTCACATTGTACTTAAAGAAGCAGATTGTTGACAGTGAGTTTTTATTTCAAGGGTTAAAAAGGAAAATACTAAATATGCTATACTTGTGCCCAACAAAAAATTCCATACATTCATTATTTCATAATTAAATTCCATGTTTATAACAAAACATTATTATAATTTGTCATGTTTTAGTCATGAAATATATATTCGACAAATTTTGAACAAAAGTTCAGATCATCATTTGTCTTTATAATCACAAAAACCGCATGCATCCAAAAAATGTAGACGTCAAAAATAATTATGCTATACTTTTGGCCACCACTGTATTACTTTAAGCCTGATTTTTGAGTTCAAAAAGATTTTGTACATAACCTGGTCTTACCCTGGTATCATTTCCTGCTTTATTTAGTTATTTTCTTCAAGTTCTAGGATGCAATAATTCTCTTGTGTCTCTTCCGCTATGATTCTTATCATGTTTAAGCCATCTGTGTCATGTTAACTGTCAGCTAAGTGAAGACTGTTCTGTTCAGCCAAGCATCTCATGTCTCTACACCCTAAAATCATCTAGTCCTTGTAATGCCCATGAATAGAAAGGACGAAAAAGGCCTCAGGTTCATCATTCTGCACTGTTTTTTCTTTAGAAATCAATTCTAGAATTACTTAGTCAATAAAAAGAAAAACAACATTGAAAAAGCATGCAAATGTAAGACAATTTGAAAGTCACGTTATATGACTCGAATGCTGCGAACCGCTTCTTAGACGTTGGCTGTAAAACATACAAAATTAGTGACAGATGAGATGGCTGTTTAGGTGCACAAAACAACCGTTACAAACCATGAGTAAATCTTGGCTGTTTTGGCGATTATTTTTAAAAAGCTTTTAAAGGCAGGGAAGAGAGATCAAAGACGCAAATATTTGGAAGTGTGTTAATAAGTTTAGGTAACAAGTCTGTTGCTGAATCCTCGGCTGTTTTTTTCTGGCATTCTGATTATAGATGAAGATTATCTTCGCAATGTGTAGGTCGAAACCTTCGTGGTTGATTTGACAGCAGTGATAGCTCATGACTGATTAAGTGCTAATATATAGGCAATTTTTAACTTGTACATGTAGTTTCAAACCCTACTTTATGTCAAATAAAGTTTCCAGAATCGCATATTGCAGCCTGAATGAATTTTATGAAAATTGTATTCATCATCAGCCTATTTATCGCTGATGAAATTCGATAGAAATTTATCAAAATCAGTGTTTTCTCTTCATGGGGAACTGAAGAGAGTTTCACGCTCGTCATAAAGTACCGATCTGTTAGCCCTTATCTGGTCCAACCGTGTCATCACGTCAAGAGTTCATTTAGCTTTGAATCTTACGAAGCGATGATGACGTAAGTGTCATTGCAGAATCTTAACTCTGCTATTATAGATGCTTTCTCATAGAGCTTTTGATGTTGTTCAACGATAGAATAGAATAAGGTCAAAATCGATGGCAACTAAATCGGGTTGAACGGTCGATTGATTCCAGCAGGAAGCGATAAATCATTCATTATTCCATTGAAAATCAATTTTGACCGACCACTCCAGGGAAACAGAATATTCTCGGTCTCTCTGATAAAAAGTTTGTTTTTAAAAGACCACAACGGCCTTCGGCGTCCTGCGCTTTCTGAGGTCGTTAGTATAGCGGTGTCAGCAGCCGTTGTGTGAAGGTTTGTCAAGAGCCATGCGTGATATTAGGATGTGTGTTCCTTGTCCAATGTGAGGTGATCGAAATGTGAAGTCACACTGTAGAAAGGTAATGCATGTTTCCTATTCCATGGGGGTACGTCCAACCCCCAAACCTGAGGAAGCAAGGACTGAAAATCAGGCAGTAAGTAAGCAAGTATTGATTGTAAACCTAAGCTGTTTGATTGTTTTTACTTCACTGAATGTTGTGTCTCAAGTGTTCGTGAGTTTATCAATGAAATCTACCCGGAAATCCATTCATTATTATTTGATGACAACCTTGAATTAATTGAAAATGTTGTGTTTTACGTCTTCGACAGCTGTGATTTGTGTAAATTGAACATCGATTAGACAGAATGAGATAAATAAACATGTAATTCAAAGCTCTAAGCGTTTTATCTCCAAAAGCGCTACATGATAATGGGGTCGATGATAAAATATGCACAAATGAGCATTCCATTGAATGTCAGTCTGAAGAAGTAATACGATTCATAAATCACAAAAAAATAAAGGTTTCCTACCTGGAAGGAAAGGATTTTCAGTACCCAGGATTCTAGCCTATAATTATTTAATGCACAGAATTTCGATTTTATCATAAAGAAATTTTTGCTTAATTGCTTTTGATATCAGTCATTTTGCAGTCATTTTTTGTCTACTCGACACTCACACCATGAATAAGTTCATATGGAGAGCCGGTCAATGATGAAAGAGCATGAGCATATAGTGGTAAATATAAAATATAGTACAAATAACCGATATGAATAGATAGCAGGGACCTCACCTGTATTCAAATTGACAAACAGTTGATTAAGAATTATGCGAATAATCGACCGATTTTCCGTAAGTTTTTATCAACTTCAAACAGACAATCAAATGGACAGAGATTACCTTCACGGTACATTTTTATCAGACCTCATGAACGCAAGTCAATTCATACAGATTCATCATTGCATTCTTGAAATTGCCATGTCAGACAGAGACAGGGTTAGCAAAAATTTCTAATAAAAAAAATCGGATAATCAATTTCTGGATTTCATATATTATTAAGGTCCCCACCTATGTTCACATTTTTAATCATTGTGTTCATCTGTTGCATAATCTTAAGCAAATTCATTGATCTCAATTTACTTTGATTGATCTCAATTTTTATTTCTCAATTTACTCAAATTACTTACTCAATTTACTCAATTTATTTTTACTTGATGATCTTCCGCACCTCCATGACACTAAGATAATCGCCTATGCCGATGATGTCACCCTAATCCATCTCGGTAATGTGAATGTTGTTGACAATTTTCAACTCTCCGTCGATAGTTTTTGTTATTGGGTCGAAAAGAAAAAACTTGTTGTAAATGTTGATAAGACGAAATGTCTTACTATGTCACGCAAGAATTCTTGTCCGCCATGTTTGCCCATTTTTATTGATAATAGTGCTATTGAGAATGTTGAGCATTTGAAAATTTTAGGTGTTCTGTTCTCCAGTGATTTGAGTTGGAGTGTGCAGTTTGATAGCTTGTATAATCGCTGTTGCCGTGCTATGTCGTTTGTAAAACGTTTAATGTTGAACGGTAATCGTGGTCCCGTTATTTGGCAGGCTTACATGGCTTTTGTCTTCTGTCATATGGTTTTTTGTTGGCCAGTCATGTGCGACATCAGCAAAGGGAAATTCAGAAAGCTTGAACGATTACATGTCCTTGCTAGACGTTGGGCTGACGTAACTGACAAGACCAGCCTTGAAGATTTACTCAATAAGATTTGTGAAAAACTGATACAAAAGATAGCCACGAATGCAAATGTGCATCCTTTGGCTGAGTTTTTTTAAATTCGCCAGAATAACTGCAATATAAGACGTACAAGAGCTCTACGTCCCTTCCACAGAAGAATGGCTCTTTACAACAATTCGTTTGTCAAATTTTCCATCATATCGTGATTTTGTTCCTGTGTATATTTCTTTGTAATACCGCTTGTTGTATTCACAAATACAGAATTATTATTATTATTATTATTATTAATTGCTAAAACTTGCCATAATCTTAAGCAAATTCATTGATCTCAATTTGCTTAATTGCTAAAACTTGCCCAGATATGTTTGAACTACTGAAGCTATGATCCATTGTTGGAGTCGTACATTCGTGAAGGCCTTACAATAGCATATGTGATTATATTGACATCTCTCTTGTACTTCATCCCAAAGAGGTGATTTTGTATGTAGTATATTGTTTATTTACAGTATGGGCATTTACTGAAAGTTATATTCAATGTCTCTCAAATCTATTAGTGTCGGCCAACTGATGCTAATTAATGATAATTGCTAATAGTAAAGAGCTTCTGCTCTTCCCCTATGTCTAAAACTAAATCCTCTATCTAGTATCTGGCATTATTTAAGTCCAGCTTTATTATGAATTGTTAGCTTTAATTTTGCTTTGATCGTGTTTTGACAGGTTCTAAATAATACTTTGATTCTTTAAGCGTGTAACATCGTGCTGTGTGTTTCTAAAAGTCACAAAAAATTCGTTTTGTATTGATTAGTCACTTCTGAGGCTGCGACTCGTGAGATGAAACTTGATCTAGTGTTTCGTAGTGATTATCACTTCCGTTTGTGTCGCCTCCCCAAAAATACGTACAGTGTATTTGCTACAAAATATTTACAAAGCCGAGACATCCAAGCTTTTGCGAGCCGGTGTTATAGTTCTCTCCCTCCCTCTGTCTCAGTTTCCTACCGGAAACTAAAACCATGGTTTAATATTCCGATAGGAAAATTAAACTCAACATTTTTAAGTGTGTTTTAGTTTCCCCCTGGTTTAAGCTTCCGGCTTAGCAAATAACACTGTGTTCTTATTTTCCCACTATAGTTCCAGTTTCCTATGAGATAAAAGGCAAATTTCATCGATGTTCATATTTCTTTAAGTGACAACCGTTTACAGTCTTCAGTAGGAACCTGCCACTGGTCTTGTTTTTGAGTTTGTAGGTACTGCGACCTCGTGTCTCGGTCACTTCGTAGATATCGTGCGGCTTCTAGTTTCCTAATAGAAAAATAAAACCTGGTATCATTTTCCTACTAGGAAGCTAAAACCATGGTTTTTATTTTCCGATCAAAAACTAAAACCTAAGGAAATTAAATTTCGTAACACCGGCTCGCATTGTCAAGGCTTAGCAGGAGTGAGGGCATGGTCAACGTCTGGTTATTTCATGTTTTCGATTGAGTGCTGGTCTTTGTTCTTCAATATGATTGGCTTCTGACAGTCTCGTCTCTATCGGTGATCTGCATCAATCAATAATCTCTAGGTGGAAGTCTGTGACATCCAGATGTCCATGATGGTATTGTCTTGCGTGCACTGCCAATGCGCTATCCATGCTGTTATTTGATAGGCTGCGGCTGTGTTCATTATATCGGAAATTGAAAGGTCTTGACGTCTGACCTATGTAGCTGCCATATCACAGCTTGCAAGTAAGCCGATACGCTAAATGATTATCAGAGCAAGCAAAACTGCACCCCAAACGATCACAGACTTCGCAATTGTCATGTTTACATAAAATCTAGTTTACATAAACATGACAATTGCGAAGTGTACGATTGTTTGGGGTGTAGTTTTGCTTGCTCTGATAAACATTTAGTATATCGGCAGTGCACGCAAGACAATACCATCATGGGCATGTGGCAATCACAGACTTCCAGCTAGAGCTTATTAACAGATGTACAGATTGTTTCATAAAAAATGGATCACCCTTAAACATCGCCTTAACTTCAACTTTGTCTAACTCCGCCAAACTTGAACGAATTTCTCTGAAATTTGGAAGATATGTCAGTTGTGCTTACTAATATCGTTGTTGGAAATTTCAAGCATGAATATTGAGTTGTTTTCCTGTTATAGATAAAAAAGTAGTAGATAATTTGATCTTCATTTAGCAATGTTACACAAAATCATACCTCACTCTTATAAAATTACATTTGTTTCCTTTGTTATGTAATATGTTGTTCTACAAGCCAAAAGCTATCAAGCAAAACAAAAATAAAGAAAATCGGTCAATCAGAGCCAGTATAGCACCACTATTCATCAACAATAATGTAACTGCTACATGTGATTAACTGGACTTCATGTTCCATAGCTTCCTGACTTCGTTGCGGTGGTGTTGGCAGCACTCCTGATTGCTTTCAGCTAGAAATCTATCTCTTACCGGTTGAAAACAATACAAAGCACAAATGAACAATAACGAGATCGCATTCACAAAAGGCAAAGTGTCAGCCTTAATAGAAATAGGGTTTTCTTTGCGAGCTACAAGCAAGCGACTAAATGTCCCTTACACAAATGTGCATCGATGGCATAATGATGATTTTCGACTCTGTCGTAAAGAGGGCTCTGGCCGTCCACGCAAAACATCCAAACGTAGAGACCGCCTAATTTTGAGATTTGTTACAGTTGATCCAAGTCTCTCGTTAACTGAGATGGCTGCACTCGACTCGTCTATTTCTAAGTCCACTATTCGTAAAAGACTTATTGAGTCGAATTTCAAGAGCTGTAAGAGGCCCTCTCAGATCGAATTATCAGATCAGCATACAAAAAGACGTCTCAAAAGGGGCAATGAGTCATTGTCACTGGCGAAATCAATGGGATCGGGTTGTCTGGTCTGATGAGGCATCAGTCCGTCTGAAGGATAGTGATGGTCGATTGAGATTATGGATAAAATCTGATCAGGAAATTCCGAGACATTTACATCGTCCCCGGGTACAAAGTGGTGCGATTCTACTGATTTGGGCTGGCATTTGGACCAATGGCCGCTCTGAACTTCACATACAGCAAGGAACCATGAATTCTGAACGCTATGTGAATGTTTTACGAATGAACATTGGCCAAATGACAGATCAACTTAGTGATCCATCGACTTGGTTATTTATGGATGATAATGCCACGTGTCACAGGAGTAGTAGAGTCAACTTATGCAAGTCTCAATTAGGGCTTAGGACATTATCTTGGCCAGCTCGTTCTCCTGATCTGAATCCCATAGAAAATGTATGGAGTATTCTAAAACGTAACGTTCGTCGTTCACTGCTACCTACAGATGGCGTATCACAACTTACGTCACTGTTAAAAAGAGAGTGGAGAAAGTTAGATCAGTCAAAAATCAGCGATATCATCGAATCAATGCCTAGACGAATTGGTAATGTCATTGACAATAAGGGTAGGGCCACAAAATATTAGCTTCTTAAGAACCGTTACTGTATCATAGCTTATCAGATTATATAAGGACATTTAAATATATTAGGGACATGAAATAACATGAAAAATGCTTTCTGTATCATACTTGTTTTATTTAGTCAAATTTTAGGATGATCCACTTTTTATGAAACGGACTGTAGATCACCGATAGAGACAAGACTGTCAGAAGCCAATCATATTGAAGAATAAAGACCAGCACTCAATCGAAAACATGAAATAACCAGACGTTGACCATGCCCTCACTCCTGCCACACCTTGAAAATGCGAGCCGGTTCGCGAAAGCTCGCAAATATTTTTTAGCAAGTAGACTGTGCATGTCTTTAGCAGCTAATCTATTCTTGGGAAGACGACAGAAACGGAAGTGAGATTTACTATGAAATTAAATAACCGCCCGTCAGCTGCCATCAACATTGATCTAGTGGTACGCAGGTTGGATTCGGTTGAGGCTTGAAGTCAATTTTGAATGACGAAAATTCTTCACAATATATTTTTGTTTCCGAAACAAGGCAAGTTCAGGTTGTGGTGAAGCATCGATTCGGGAGGACTCAGTTTCTTGCATGATTATGTTGCATAGCTGCATGCTTTTACATTTTGCAATTCATCTCCTGATGGTTTTCAGGCTCTGTCTGAAATTACCACAGCAATGATTTAAATCAAAGCTTCTTAAAAGAAATGGCTTCAAACCCTGACGTCATACATTTCGGATCATGTAGACTCTACACATTGCGTAATTGCATTCAAAAGCACTCAAACTGCGAGAATCCGATATCATCTCATTTACAGTTGACATGATATTTTTTGAAGGAACGATCTGTCCGGTCTGAAGAACTTCCTTCTCTGAGAGATGAAATTCTGCTTCCCAATTTAAAATCCAATAGGAGCAGAGCATGTTGACATGATCTATGCGATGACGTCTTCAGGTGGGCGGTTTCTTTTCCAATCTGTCTGCGACTTCTCCCGACCATCACTATTCAAATGTTGATATTTGGTTACCGTAACAATAAAGCATGAGAGAAAATTGCTCTTCTCATTCTAGATGCAAAGGCGCGCTACTTCGAAACTCGCCAAACCATTGCTGAACACAATAATGAAGAACAATATTGTGTGATTATGGAGGAAATTCACATCATTGTGCTCAAAAATACTTAAGTCTACATTGGAAAAGAACACAGTTTTCACAACTTTCGCCAATTCCGGGAATGTTCTATGATATTTACTAGGATCACGGTGATTGGGTCCTGAGATTAGTTCAAAAATGCAATAATGAGATAGGGGTAGGGCTGTTCCGAAAATAAGGAATATATAACTTTTTTTCCTACCACAGCCCTCGTCATTTGTGTATGATTAAGGTTTATTTAAGCGAAGCGTCCACCGAATAAAGTTAGCATGGTTCCCGGAGACATTCAACGTGTACTATCTCAGTATAAGTTACAGTGAATTACAGGGTTCAAGACAAACTGTTAAGAGAAATAGTTGAAAATTGATGTTATATGACCGTTAAGACTGCTTTATCAAGCAAATACAACGATTAAGAGGAAGACATCGAAATTCAAAAATCAGTAATTGATTTTATGTGCACTCCTTCCTGTTATTTATTACAGGACATGCAATTTTCGTAGTGAGTTTATTATTGTCATTGGGATTTTTAGCGGATTTGCAAAAATGAATAGTCGATAAATTCGTCTTTTTACCGATACGTGACAATTTAGTGGGGTGAAAATCTCCCAGTTTACAGTATTTTCATTTGATCACTGAAGCGTCCAGATTTTTTCAAGTCAGCTCTGGCAACACGTATTTCCGACATGTAGTATACCCCTGAAATCTCATTTACATTTGACTGAGAATGTCACTGACATCACTTTTCACTTCCGGCATCTCTGATAGAAAGAACAACTTGTGAACATGATGCAAAAATATGCATTGCTTTTTACAAATCTGTTAGAAATGTAGAAAAATGTGAAGTGACATGATATTATTTATTCAATAGTGTCTTGCAAGTAAGCGATTATCGCATCTGGAAGTGGCAACTTTCTAATGTAGTTTAGTGAGCACTGTTCACGAATCACCCGCCTACACATCTTCATCAGATTTTCTATTCTTGCTTCCAAGCACCAAAACTTTATCATTCCATCACTACACCCTGCTGCAAGGTACCTGTCAGTGTAACTGAAAGCTAGACTTGAAATTCCACAGTACTCGGCCCCGGCGTTGCTCGGCTGTCTTAATGAGGAGTACTCCAGCTCCATGACAACTTCAATTGTGTCAGAATTGAGAAGGCTAACTCTTCCTAAGGAGTCTCCGATGGCTATTGTTAATCCGTTATTAGAAAACTTGAGCACACGAATGAACACATCAGGAGTTTGTGAAGGCGGGAAGATATTGGCAGAGTTACTAAGACGATTTCGGTGGGGATCGTAGAGATGTATGCTGCCAGTCAAAGTAGCAAATGCAATTATTTGAGTCTCTCCGAAGTGTCTGGTCGGAGAAAAGTCGAATGCTCGTACTCCAGCGAGTCTAGCCTCGTTCCTGGCAATTGTCAGGAAGGAGGGAGTGAGAACAATGGGCGGTGGACCACCTCGATACCGGGAGATAATCAGGAGATTGCCTTCTGATCCTCCCACCGCAATCATCGATTCATCACTTGACCATCGAAGCGAGGCCTGTTCCTTGAAGGTTCCTGATATGGCAAATGTTGGATCGATGAGCGTCAGATTGATCTGCAATCCAATGGAAAATGGTTTATTTCAAACTATGGGAAGATACCGAGATCCTAATAAAGTTCATGATGCTCATCGCATGGAAATATTTAGGGATGCTGACTACACAGACATTATCTTCTACAAATTTATGTAAATGTTTTTATTTCAGTTATTTTCGGGGAAATTATTTGTCGTTAGAGGTTTGCATCTTGATTTTGTTCTCCGCAAGATTTTTTGTTGTCCACAGCAATATGGAACACAGAAAAACATTCATAATATAAATAGTCCTAAACAATCCTCCGGAATTATGCAATCTTCAGTTATTCTTAGTTATTAATTAGAAATCCTAATCAATAAACAACATCATACAGCAGTGGCCATGTGGTTGGGTGTTCGTTGTGTGTCCGGGAGAACTAGGTTCAAACCTTTGTCACATTAAACCTAGAACTTTAAAGAACGTTTGTAGCTGGAATATACTCGGCGCAAATGAGTGATATTGATGAATTTTAAAAAACCATCGGTCACATAAAAGAAATTCGCTCTCCTAATGCACCTCCTACTCGTAGCATAAACAAGGCTTATTGCGGAATGTGACATTCCTCAAGCACGTGATCTGATAGCAATAAGTCACTAATTAAAACATTTTCAGTATCCCAAGTAAGTGCATGTGGTGTATTAGATTACAGATAAATGCTTGGTGTTAGTGCTACTACTTATTTTATCAGATGAACAAAATTAGCGCAAGTGAGTTACAGACAATCCGTTTCCTAAATCGTTGCACAACTCGAAAAGTTATTTTATCCCTTGTTCATTCTCATAAAATTTAGTCGATTACTAGACTTATTCACTTGGTTAGCCGAGACTCTTGATCTACGGAACAGTGTGGTTTGCCTAATTAAATGAAGTAATTACTGAATAGTGATCGAAATTTGTTGCTTTATATGATCATATCACAGCTGATCATTTCATGTCGGCCCTTGTCAGTCCCATCATCATTGAATGAGTTGCTAAGTCTTGTCGATCTACTTTTTGGACACAAGCGCAGCGACTGCGGCTTGAAGAGATTGCTATTGTTTGTGAACAGCTGGAGACAATTTCAATCGTCTCCAAATATCTCTGTAATTTAGTGTCAAAATCATTTTTGATAAAAAATAGATCATTGAGACACTCAATGATGTGCTTTTAGCGCCTTTTTCTGAGTCAATTTTCAAAAAACGATTGAGCATTGAGATGTATATACATAATTAAGAATTTGACTGAACACTTCAATAAATGACTATCCGAATCATGTGATGAAAATGCAAATACAAAGTTAAAGAAAAAGAAACAGAAACAAGTACAAGAATTTGCATAAATCTGAACCATTGCATTTCAAGTATTCTTTAGTGTCTGATGAAATTGATTGTATTATAAGACACATTTTCAAAGATGAAAACATCGATGTTCGCTTGGTAAGAAAAGGCAATACAATCCAAGACACACTGATTGCACTCAGATTTGGTGCACCTTGAAAAATTATTGCTTTTACTTGCGAAAAAAAGTAATTTACCAAATAACGTGCAATATTTGCCAGAATATTTACATTGGAAGAACCCTCAGATTTCTTCACAGAAGGGTGAAATACCATTTGACCAACAACTCGAGCTCTGTCTTCTATATTGATTTCTATATTTGACAAAGACAGCTGCAACATGAGAATACGAGAGACAGTATTCATCAGAAAACTGAAACCAAAAATCAACAGTTAAGACGAACATGATGAATTATAAAATGAACAAGAATAATTAGTCAAGGGAGCAAAAGTAATTGTCATCTTCTATGCTTGCCTTCTCAATTAAAGCTCATGAGAAAAATGACTAAGCAAGGCCTATGCAACGCATTGAGATGTAATTTAACATCAAAAGCATGATTGATCTTATATGTTCATCAAATTTCAATCTTTTCAATATATTTTGTGATGGAATCCGACGGTCTGGAACCTCTTCCTAAAATCATAAATTGATGATATCGCGATCTTAAATCAAACCTAATCTTGTCAATTTTTTAGTTTGTCGGTCATTGCGAAGTTACCTTTTAATATGAACGCTGATGCTCGAACCCTTTCCACCGCGAGTTCGAAAACAAAAGTTCATTTATCTATTTTTGGCCGTAGGCTTTATCAAGGCAAATTACAATGGGCATCATATGGAGTTAAGTAATAAATCGCTACTTTGTCTGGAATAGAAAATAGAAGTACTGCATGTGCATGTAATGTCACATGTCTGCATGGATCAAAAGGTCATTAGGAGAAGTCTTAAAGACTATTTATTTCTTCGGTACATTTGGAAAGTCTCAGAGTGCTTATTTCTTCGGTACACTTGGAAAGTCTCAGAGTGCTTATTTCTTCGGTACATTTTCTCAGGCTCAAATGATCTATGAATGGGTATGTATGTGTAGCACATGCTTAACTCATAGTTCTTTCCAGGCCAGTGAGCGAATATTATCTCGCCGTTGCTCTCGAGCGGTGCTCCTATTGCTGTTCGAGCGAATTGATATACCGCACGAATAGTGATATCTGAGCGATATATTTAAATGGCTAAAAATCATTGCATTTCTTTACGAACAGAATTTACTCAAGGCTACCTTCTCAAAGCTTCAACTGATGCCAGCTCAAAACCACACAGCACAGCGTTAACATTAGTAATGTTTAGTTCATCGATGATGAGGACATAGCGTTGTCCACTTCAGACAAATCAGTACGTACGTGTACAAGGTCCTGACAGCAAAAATGACTCAGAACTAAATTAGTCAATTGTTTTCAAATTATAGGGGTATCGACAATTTGGAATTCTTGTCGTAAGATTTTCAGCAAAACATGCTTCAATCAGTTAGTAATACATTTTGACTTTTGTATCGGTAGATAAATGACAAGTGAGCATTGCGTCAGCCATTATATTAAGCCAATAAATGGAGTGAATTAGAAGATAAACACTAAAAAACACTTAGAAGATAAGCGCATATTTCTAGCGGTTTTGCATGGGGGTGTGTAGCGGGTGTATGATTTATATAGCAACAGCAGATAACAATGGCCTATGGCCAAGCAAGTTATTGCATACAATTCCGAGTAGAAATAAATTTTCAGCAAGATGAATTTCTTGCAAATGCAACATAAATGTGCAAAGCAAGTTTAAATTACGGTAAAAAAATTGTAGCGAAGAGCAATGGTTCACCATTAAAGCAAAATGATGAGCAAAACTTTGACAAAATTGAGGTTTTTAATTTCGCTCGAATATCAGTATTCGCACGCGTTTTCGAGCGGAAAGTATTCGATCGAAATGATATTCGCGCCCAGCCCGGATTCTTTCTCTTTTCCTCTCTCGACAATGTATGTCCTACATGCAAGATTTTGAATTTTGAGTGACTGTTTCATTCTATAATTGTATTTGGTGGTCTCCGTGGCACAGTGGTTAAGTGCTTGGCCTAGCGATCTTCCGGTCCAGAGGTCGAGCCCCAAAAGTGTCATTGGAAGTCGTCAGGAAGGGATCCGAACTAGACAGATTACAATGCTCCAGATTAAAGTCTGACTGTGGTAGCACCGTCTAGGCTGCCAGTAAGGGGGAGTAGTGTCGTTAAACCATCATTTTTTGTGCTGTCAGATATTTTACCTTCATAAAGCCTACGGCGTAAATCTGGTAAAACAAGATTTTGTTTTCTAAGTTGTGGAGATGGGCTACCTACTTAGGCCGAACATTCATTGTGAACCAGATTTTGAAATGTAAGCTTGAGGTTAAGTGACCTCACCTGAAAGATACTGCGAAGAGGACGAGCTCCTTGATACCCAGCGATCAGTCGCAGCTTAAACATACGTTGATAAGATGATATAGAAGCGAGATTATTACCAGATGGAGAAAATGCAATCGATTTAACGACTTCTCCATTGTCGAAGGAACCCGTGCCCGAGAACGCTGCCGAATATCTGTCGAATAGAATAAAACCTGTTGTGTTTGGCCAAGCAAGAAATCTTCCACATGACGAAATGGAGACACCAGTGGTATCAGGAGAACGACAACCCTTGATAATTTGACATTTTTGATCTTCTTTATTTAATGTCCATTGAATTAGAAGTCCGTCAAATAGAGCATTAATTCTTTGTAAACTCATTCCGGGTCGGTATGCATACATCCCTGCAGCTACGAAGATGCGAGCCTCGTCTTGTGGCATGAAAACGACGTCTGCTCGATAGAAAAGACGATCAGGAGGTACTTTTCGCATGTAGCGAGCATAACACGTCCCAGGAGGACGGCAATGAAAGGATTTTAATAGGCGACCGGTGGCATGATCCACTGCAGGAAACCGACGAAGAATATCGCGTGGCAGAGGACAATGTTTCACGACTCCAATGAATATGAGTGGATTGACAGGATTATCGGGACGTCCCAGCGATGGTATGTACGACACTTTGTGCAGACGGTACATAGAATAATACGGATAAATAATTCTTGACTTTGGATCATCTTCTGAAGATGTAGAACTTATTGAGCGAGCTGAACGAGGAGAATTCGGCTGAGAAACAGCGACTCCCATGATTTACGCAAGGCAGCAATGTGAAAATGCGCAGTGTAGCAGTGACAATCAGCTGCATTTACATAACACAGCAACGCTACGGTAGAGCGTGTCGTCTGCTGGGTAGCTACGGCTGGTGTGTGACGCTTGAATGAGAAACTGTAGAACGGATTATTGTTACTTAGTTCATTAAGTAATAATTGCGAACATAATAATCAGCACTACTGTAAATTAGAATAATCAGTAGTACGTATATTTGGAAATATTATTGAAGGCAGTATGCAAGAGTTGATGAAATCGTGGTAAAACTGGAATCTGCTGGTACCACCATGGTTTTTACTACCTGGTGAAAACCAACAGCTTTTGTCCCCATTTTTCGGCAAAAACTGGCTAAAATTATTTTCCAGCATTATTACTTTAGTTTTTTTCGTACATGCAGCATAAATGATCATCGTGACTCCTTCTTTTACTGACGAACGTTAGTCACGACATGTTCATTTTACTTTTTCGTCATTCGATAAATATTTAGGCCTGTATTTTCACAATTCAGACCTTATCATATTTCAATCAGTAGAAGTAGAACATGAATTATTATAGAAAAATATTGTTATAAAACTACAGCGCATTCTCTCAAACGTTCATACTGGAAGAAAATCACTTGGCTCTATATAAAAGACATATATAAAAGTGTTTTTCCTTGAAAACAGGTATTCCATGAAGCTAGAAATGCAAGAAAGTATAGAAATCAGGTCTCGGACTTCTACGATTATCTTGCCCGTTTTCATAGAATAGCTTGTCTTCTAAATCTGTGACAAATGTCCCATACCCATTGTGATTATACGAATATTTCCATGAAATCTATCCTGCCGTCCCAGAAGGGTCATGGCAAGTTACCCTCACATATTTAGAAGATAAGGTGATGCTAAATGAATTTAATACCGAAATATAAAGTTTTGATTTGAGCGCAAAATATGGAAATTTGAAGAACTTTAAGCAAATTTGAATATCACAATAAATGTAAATGGATGTCATAATTGCTTGACGCTTTCAGATTCTATCAACAACGACCAATTTGTAGCTTATTGGACATTTTCACTTGCAGAAATTATAACTGAAGCTGTTCAGACATGCACTATACCTCACTTTATCAAGATTGCTGCTGCGAGCTAGGTTATCTGATCATTATCTGTTCTTCCATGATTTTCTGCTCCAGTCACAAGCATTAGTACATTAAGTGCATTTCCAAAAAAATGCAGAAATACATTCTAAGTGGCTGTTGCACATTGCTTAATTTGAGAGCTTCGGTGCATTTTCCGGTGTAGAGACCTTTAGATAGTATTCTCTCTGCGTTCATGAGACCTGGGTTCAAATCTAGATCTTAGACTATTAAAATACACACTGCATTCTTGCTGAACACTCAAAACAGAAGAATGACAGTGGGTCTATTGAAGCTCGCCACATGAAGAACGTGGCTAGCTTAGTTTAGTTCTATTATAAACCAGTTTTATTCATGTATTTATTTTCATTTTAGCGGAATCACATTCTTTGATCTAAAAGAGCATTCATTTGATGATAATTTGGGAAGTATCTAACAACTTCTATTACATGAGCTAAATGACCAAAATGGTACTGAAGTCTACATTTGTTCTAAAGATTCAAGAAAAGGGCCCAGCAATCGTATACAAAGACAACATCGTATGTCGTTCGTGAGAAAAACATATTATGTGGTTCTATCAAGTCAAGTCAAGTCAATGAGGTGTTTATTTCTCTTCAAAATGGAGATCACAAGACGTAGAGATCATAAAGATGCAGAAACGACATCATCCACGTAAAACAAATATTCGAGTTATATAAATATCGGAAGAGTATGGGTAAGAAGATGGAATGTCATCAGAGAATGAATGTCATGCTTTGCAAGATAAGAGTTGCAATCTGTAAACCCGCATGCATCGTAATACTCAAAACCGAACTTGCTGTCGATCCTTTCGTGAAGAAATAGACTGATTTTTCGGAATTTTAGTTTTAGCCGGTTTTTCCAGTTTTTACCACTTAGTGGCAAAAACCAGTTTTACCCCTCAAAAAGCCAACCCTGTCTGACATGCATCCGAAGCTATCGTAAATCGATGACAATCTTCGATTAAACCGTTTACGGCTAAACTACATGAACCG
This sequence comes from Prostheceraeus crozeri, assembly GCA_907163375.1. Lineage (NCBI taxonomy): Eukaryota > Metazoa > Platyhelminthes > Polycladida > Euryleptidae > Prostheceraeus > Prostheceraeus crozeri. Next base: position 128,294 of record CAJQUW010015190.1, on the reverse strand, counting down.
AAGTGAAACTAATCTACTACGACATTTCTGCAGCATGGCGATTTAATGGCATTTTTGACCACTAGTCCTAGTTTAAAGGAATAAATAGATTTATATAAGATTTGTTTTACTCTAAAAAGCCGGCCGATCTCTCATGAATCCGGCAAATCCGCATCCGGTATGATCAAAAATTGCTGAATCCGGTGCATCTTTACTCTACAGTCAATAGCCACAATAACCATTCACAAACCAGTGTGTATTATTGCGTGTCCAGTTCTCGCAGTGCACAAAGGAAAAGCCTATCAATGGATAGATATTCACCGGTATTGGCTATCCGCAGAAAATTCCCTGTCACTGCATATTGATGTCATCATAAGACTTTTTATTGTTACATTGCTTTCTGATGTTTATCAATAATAATCGTTTTAACCATGGCCATGATTTTAACACATTGTGAGAATGATTGGACGTAGAAAACAACCAGTTCCCAAAATAATAATTAATTTAAAAATACTGCCTTATGTTTAATTAAAATCAAATGTAATAAATTTCATGACGTAAAGAAAAACAGTGTTCAAAATGAAACTTGTAAAAATAAAATACCCCAAAGTAAGCTCAAGTTTTGAAAAAATAGATCAATCAGTAGGTTAAATTACTAAAAAACGCAGAAAAAGATCATTTTAACCATAAATAATTCTGGAAAAATTGAAAACCCCTGACTGAGTTTTTCATAACCAAGTCTTTTCATGTCCTGATTAAAAGAATGAGACTTCCATTTTCAAAAATTTAGGACATTCAAATCTAGTTCTTTTAGGATAGGCACTTTCGTGCTGTCGGGCATTTGTGGTTCGGGGAATTCCCATACCGCATGGACATCCTACTATCTCAGAAGAGCTCTGGCTGATAGACGGCTTCCTTCCCCAGAGGCACCCTGCTGCCTCATTCACTCTATCAAATCCAACATAACTCTTGCCTCAAAAGTAGACGTGAATTGATGATCATTAGGGTTCGGGAAAATATTTTTGAATTTTTGGGGTTTTTAAAACATTTTAAAAAATATTCTACGGTTTGTGGACTCAAATGCTTCGTATTTAGATAAAACCCTTGATTTAATGATATTTCAAAAGCAAAATATTGAAAATTGGATACATCGGAATTCACCTTATTCAAAGAGAACATCTTACACTGTCTTTGACCATATCACATCAAATGTTTAAGAAGCTCATATGTTAATTGCTGAAGATACTCGCTTTCGTCGCAAAAAGGAAAGGCTATATTATTGTATCTGCTGACGTCAACGACATCTAAATCCTGCTCTCTATTGAATTAGTGTTGTCAGGTGGCAAATATTTTTCCTAACCCTAATGATCACTAAGAAGAAGGTATAAAGTATCTAGGAGGTTGGCACCTCATTTAATCCGCTCATACTCCCCCCTGCTATATTTTCAGACGCCCATGATCTCACTCACACCCTTGCGATACAAAAATTTCTTTGACTTTCAGGATTATTCTCTACTTCGATATCAATCTTATTTGGCTGTCTATTTCCACCTCAATTTCGCCAATTCCCATCCCGGGAGACTGCAATGGCCTCAATCGTCCTTCGCCAATCATCAGGCAATCACAAGGACTCGAAATATCATTGAAAGTCTCATTGCCGGGACGGCGCCTGGCAGCCGTTATTCCCAACGCACGCTGATCATCGAGGTCCTGCCGATTCTCGTTGATGTTTTGCAACCAAATTTGCGTCCTGTCAATACTCAACTCTACAGTGAAAGAGAGCGAGTTGATTTGATGTCTCTTGTCTGCAACATGCTCCAATTTGGTCTCGATCTTCGACAAGAGAGAAATGTAGAGGGCCAATATGACTTCGTACTGGAGCCGTAAGTGTAACTTGTTGAATTACGGAACTTCTTCGAGAAAAAGGGTTAGTCAAAACCACCCAATGATCACTCACTCACCATCCATTTAACGTCTGTTTGTCCCGCCTCGCAAGGTTGCACGATTTTCCCATTTGTCGGAGAGCAGCTTGCCACAGATCTCGATTGGCCGCGTCTTGAGGTTGGAGCTTTGTAGCTTTTAGGTCTTTCTTCACCATTTCCGGTTTGATTGACTCAAGAGCCCACAAGTGGAAATTAAGAAAGTAATCATGAAAGGATCTTAGGATTATTTATTACACTCATTAGCCTTTAATGATCACTTGATTAATTACTTTATTTGGTCATTGGTTTCTGAACTGAATGTCTCATCTGACTTTTGTTACACTTTGTCACGTTTGATACGATGCGAATAAATTTTGAATAGAAAATCATTATTATGTTGCGCAATCAATTACGAAAGAGACTCTATTATGTTGCCATTATGGATGTCATGAGTCAATATCATTATCGGTGCCACATGCTCAGTTCTGGCTAAAAAGAGTTCTTTAAAAACATTCAGTTGGAATGACATCAAAGCTTTGAGAAATCTGCAGACTGCTTTATGGCATCGATGCAGGATAAGCGAACGAAGAACGGGTGCAATTGTAGTGTGTTGCGCTTCTTCGATTTTAGAACAGTTGAAAATGTGTTTTACTGTTCATTTTTCACGTTTTGTTGATAGTAAGATTGCACAGTGGAAATTATTGTTTATACCCGGTAATGTGGATTACGTCAATGTCATCACATAACGTGATAATGACGTAAATAACAGTAGATTTCTGCAGAATGTGAGACAATTTGATAATTAGCCTGATTTATCAATTAATCTCCTGTAGATGCAACATTCGTAAAGTTATGTTTAATTTCTTTGGATCGTTTCAGAGATATTGCTCAGGTGGCTCGCTTCACCTCAGTACGGCAGACAAAGGGTTTGAGTTACGCCGCAAAGCAGCTCATCGCTCGAGAACTGTCAATGGAGAGAATGAGGCGGATGGATGCTGGTCATGGTCCCAATACAGAGAAAGCTGAATCCAAAAAGAAAACAATCTCAAGTCCCTCAGTGAGACAGCCTACAGCCTGGAGCATCAACGAGCAGGTGAAGCAAGTCAAGTCGAAGCGAAATGACGTTTCTCGAGTAAGTAACTTACTATCATACCTAGAGATATTTCACATCGATTGTCCCGAAAATTAGGGAGCATGCGGAAAGCTCCTCACCTATTCGGTTCAAGTCATACGTGTTGTGATGTGATTAATATTGATATGAAAATCATAATTCGGGCGGACAATTTTCCGTTGTCCGCAGAATTTTACGCCATTACCGCGGAATTCTTGACCTTCGTCACCACACCTTATCATGTGGGGCCCTTTCGAGTCACTGTAGGCCCCTTCTTTCATTTAGGAGCTCATTTTGAAAGCTTTCAATGGGTTCGTTTACACACTGGTATGCTTGCAATATAGATAATTGTTGCGGATGAAAAAGAATACACTAAAATTTTGCATCATGATCTAATAAATGACTATATTGCATGTAGGTGCACCAATTTGTTATGTATCTTAATCTCTATGTTGGATTTGGAAATCATGCAAATTGTCAACTATGGCTGGCATGATGGGTGGTCACATACGGAAATGTTTATAATCGCGGTTAGCTATTTTGAGGAAATTATATCTTCTATCTACTGCTCGAAAATCACCCCACTTATTGATAGTCAATGGGTCTTTTTGTCCGATTAAGCATATAAGAGGTCATATATTTTCATATATGTGGTCATTTGCTATAGTATCTCTCTCATATCGCTTTTTGTCATTGTTTTAACATAATGCTTGGAACCAACTATGAATCTTGTTTTTCCTTTATAGGACTTCTTTGGTCGGATTGTCGGTGCATCAAATAAAAAGGCGGTGGAAAAACCTAGTAAGTTCAATTATATTTTCTCCGAATTACCATAGTGAACTCATTGCAATTTATTAAAAAAAGCAGACTTCGAAATGCTGTTTTGTCGACTATCATTCACCAACACGACAATGAAGAAATGTTCAAATCTTATAGCAGTTCAGCAGTAATATTAAAATAAATCATTGTGATTTTTAAAAGGACATGAATACTTCCAATTACGAATAAGTTAATGTCAAGAAATAAATAATAAGAAATGATGTCAACTTATAATCGAAATCTCAGCGGTGAGGTACATCGCACTTGAGAGCCGAGAGCACCGATCAACTGAATGCAACTAAATGAACAGTGACACAACGAAAATAGTCACAACAATTAAAAAAGAACAAGTCTGAGGGCATCTTTCTATTCTATGCTCAGGCGAACTGGCACTCTACAACTTTAATAACAAAGATAGATCTGTCATTTAAGATAACCTAAATGCTATGGAAAACAAGCAGAGGACGTTAGGGTAAATGTGTGCAATTATGTAGCGTTTGATTTGATGAGACATGAGATGGTATGCTGGAAGCCAGAAAAAGATCATCAAAAATTACCGCTATATGGCATGGAAGCAGTTCGCGCTTGTTGGAATTGCAATTGCTATGGTAAAATAAGTTTTCATAGAAATCTGTTCGTCAGCGTCAGTAATTATTAAGGCGTGTTGCACCGAAAATGCATCATGTAATTATCATATTTTGTCAACAGGACATACAGGAGTGTGTTTGTTTAGCTTCATCAATAAAATTGCTGTCATAACGTTTTCATTAACTTTTCTCAACGTTTTCAGCAAGTCATCCAAGCAGACTACTTGGAGAAAACCCTGGTTACTACCTACCATGAGAAAATCAAGCCTTATAAGTAGAATCATAGTCATCAGAATGGGAAATCTGATGATGAAGGGTCAAATGAAACTGAAGTCATTATAATATTGAGTGCAACATGCAATTCCTAAACAGATGGAATTTCTGGGATTCAACATTCGTCAAACTTTCAAGTGGACTGGATGTGTCACTTAGGAATTGCCGTTTTACTGATGTTGGGTGACAATCTACAACATATCAGTAATACGAAGCTCGTATGCGAATTTAGAAAGAGCATGTTAGCAGCTCTCGGACTAAAGGCAAAGTAAGCGAGAAAACGAATTACTTTTAGATACTTCACTATGTATAGATATCATTCTTCTTAACTGTACAAGCCCTAGAAATTCGAATTTTCGCTTAGTTTAAGGACTGGAATGGACAGCAGCTGTTTGTTTATGGCAATTTCAGGCACAGATCTAAGTCATATGATAAAGTCATGAAATTATCACAAAATCCAGTAAATTTCATAAAACATTTTAACATTTGAAAAATAGGCCTAATGATTGCATATCATTGCGTGATTTTAGAAAGATTTTTTAAATATAAACAAACATTGCTACATTGAATTTTAAGCACTCTTCATGTTTGGATTGAAGCGGATTATTCAGATGATTACTATTTTAATTTTATCACAGTGTTTCAAGAGAAGCTGTTGAAAAATTTGCACAAGAAATGTGATACCATTTTTCTATCTGTGATGTGAATGATTGTCTGGATAAATAGATGTTGATTACAAAAAACGCACTTTTTTGTCGAACCCTATATATACCCAATTTAACGGAAAATTATGCACGAGGTCTGCGGGAAAAATCATTGCCCTCACAATCAATTATCGATAGTGATTCACTAATCAAGTAAATTGGATTTGATTCCTTCTTAACTGATATCGATAGTACGTACAGATCTCAGACAATAATGGTGTTAAAGGATTTGCATTTTTATTGAATTTCTGGACGAATCACCGGACCCAACAAAATTCACGACTTGAAAATGGTAGTGCCTGGGATGTATTCATATGCATCATGTCAAAAATTGGAGGTTCATACCATCAAAGCAGGAGACAAAATTCTAAAGGATAACTTTTTCTAGTGCACATATTCCGATACGGCTGATCTCAATCATAAATGTTCAAATCAACTTTATCTCAGTCCTCGTCACAGCTGATTGCTGATTTAGGCTTCTTGTATATACTGCTTTTAGGATTCATTTGAATTTATGACTTTATTGTAAATTTCACATTCATCGCATTTCTTATTGTACTCATTTTCAGTGTTCATAACGTCTTCTTCTGATTAATTGTTTCATATTGATTGCCACTTTGCGTCTATTTCGTCATCGCTGTGGTCCAGTACATGTCTATGTAAGTAGTGATGGCTGAGGGCACATCCAGGTTTTCATCACATGATTTAGGTGAGCCGAGAGCCATCGAAAGCTCGTGCAGTGCATTTTACTGTAGAACAAACAGATGGAGAATACCGAAATATTGACTTCTCGATCACTAAACCCATCTGGAAGAATACGGAATTGAATAGTTAATTTACTAGTATGGGCTTGAATTTTTCATTGGTATGCTTTTCTCATGATTTCCTTCTGTCAATTGGGCATACAATATGACCCTTTAGAAAATTGGGACTGATAATTCACTTTTAGGCTCAATAGAAATGAGGCTGGTATGTTGCGTTAAAGTGCCTAATTTTGTAAGGTAAGCAATTTACGTCAAATTGTGAAAATTACATAGAACTGCGTAGGTGAGAATGATATCCTTAAGATGAGATGTGAGAATCTTTAAGATTTTGCAGTTAATGAAGGACAATATTCAAGAACAAAAAACATGGGCTAACATTACTATTCAGCACTATTCAGATTCAAGAAAAGACGCCTTGTGAATCATGAAATCATGCCGCTGAAAATTGATTTAAGAACATGAAATCTAAGCCAAGAAGCTTTCAATAAGATCTCGAGATCTTAATTAAAATGCCAAAATTCTCTCCCGAAAATATTTAAGCTAAAGTAACAAGATTTGATAAAATACGTTTTTTGCCGACGTTATGTAATCCTGACTTTTTCTCAAGGATGCAGATTGATGCATGTATACTAGGCCTGCATGCAAGTCCATGTTCTGAGACAATCTTAATTTGTGTTTTATTAATTCTTTTCCAGCAGATGACAAGGAAGTCGAAAAATCCCCTCTCAATGAGAAGATTTGGTTCAAATTCAAGGAAGGCTACTCAAATGCTATCAGACGACCTGTCCGGATAAAAGATCTATTATGATGATTATGTAACTGGATTAATAACTGTATTTCTTCGTATTTGTGATATCTAGAGAACGGTTTTGATTGAAGCGATGTATATTTTTCCAATAGAAGTGTTTTTGTACAATAAAGATGAAGTATTGAACTTCACTCATTAGGTAGCTTGTGAGCAAGCTCAATAGGCTTACTAACCGATTTTCGCGTTATTTCTTTCAAATTTCATGGAGAGTAAATTATGGTTGAATTCGGCCAATAGAAAACGAATATGATGGAAACATTCCTAGTCTTCAAAAAAAATGGAAGGATGTTTACCAAAAGGGTGTACTATAAACTTGATCAAATCCAAAAAAGGTGATAAAAAATTGAAAGTCCAATTCGAAAACGAAGACTATAGCTCTGGTCTGTGATAGCGATAGCCTATGCGATTATCACATCAAGTCGATTTGCTTAGCAATTAATATAGAATTCCGTTAATTTTCTTTAGGACGCGATACTCCGGGAAATGTTGAATCATTCATGACAATTTTCAGCAATGGCATGATTGTGCCGACCTATATAGTAATGTTAACCGGTAATTTTTCATTTGAGAAATTCGTGATTTTTGAAAGTCATTGATTTTTTGGATTATGACAGTAAACAGAGCACTTTCTGCTATTTCACAGGAATTCATATCCATTCAACGTCTAAATCGCGTTAGTGGAGTGAGTTTGCCGATGGGCAATTCGATAGTCCGAAAATTCCGTTAATAAGCTTTCTAGAACTTCCGTGGAGCATTTTGATTTTCTTCATATCCTGAAACTCATCAAAAACCGACTTGAGCTTGATTAATAATGTCTGTTTCGAATTGTTTTGTCAATTATGCTTTAATTTTTGTGTTTCAATTTGTTTAATTTTTCCTTCAAAATCGAAAAAATCCTGAAAACAGGCCCATATGAATTAATCATGTGCAAGTTTCAGGTTTTCCGTATGATTTTTCGATTTATTTCAAATAGCAAAAAATAGAAGAATTTTTGTTGCTGTCCATAACCCCATCAAAAAGTTGTGTGATCTTTTCAACGCGATAAAACTATTTGATCTGGGGAAAAACATCAAACAAGCTTATTTGGTGTCAGGTTCATTTTTGCATTTTATTGTATACATGTGCGTTAACTAGCAAAATTTGATTCGAAAAACATAAAGTGTCCATTTCATTCCCTCTTGTCCTCGTAATCCCAGCTCTTATTAAATATAGGCCATATGACATGCATTCAACTAGCATATTTTTCGATGGGGATTGAATCAGCTGTGCATTTTTGTCGTCGTGGGATGACGACGTTCGCATTTTACCTAATTTAAAATTCATAAAGCGAGTTTTCTAGATCTACGTAGAAAATAAACATACTCAAGGAAATGGAATAGTGTCGAAACTGTCAGACCTTTCAGGTATTCCCAAAAAATCACGCGACTCTTTCCATTAAATACACTGCCAGAGGTCGCTAAACTCGCTTGTCGCAAGGACCGCGATTTAGCGATGTCTCAAGCATCCCCATTTCACGGTACGAAGCTTGACTCAAATCAACATACTTAAGTTTTGCTTAAGTATTTTGCAAAATTTTGCTTTCAGAGATTGCATCCTAGAATGTGTGATAGAGTTGTGCTGCAGGCTAGAACTTTTTTCTAATGCATGCAAAATCATTTTTATTTCAATAGGGTGCGGATCGTCAGTCATCACAACTGAAATTCTAAACCCAGCTTCAAGAGCACATCCATCTGTGTAGTAAAGCCAAAAGGCTTTCAAGAATGCAGCAGAAACTTTCTTGAAGCTTGTTGTCTCATGAAAGATTAGTCGCCGAATTTTAATTGCCACAATCAGTGAAAATTATTGAACACCCTCAATGCAATTAATACTTTTAATTGTCAGATAGTCTATCTGACAATGCTTGATGGCTATTGATTACAAATCTTAACAAGAAAACTATAGTCAGCTCAAGGCCATCAAAACGAGTTTTTCACTAAAAATTGACAAATGCATCACGCGCACCGACTAGACTTTTTCTGAGATTTGGTCTTACATTTTATGGTTGTGAGGGCATGAAATGTTCCCTTTGTCATGAAGCAACTGCGTGCACCTCAAGTTCAGTCAAATAGGGTGTCTGTTGGTGTTGTGAAGGGCAATCCCGGCAATTTCAGCAGTGATGCCAATATGGAAGATAGTCGACGCCCTAGGAAGCAATATTTTTAACAAGCGATAACACGATGTAGAAATTTGCACACTTGCAGCACTAATTAGGATTCGAGACTTCGCCTTGGTGCTTTTCTATGCTAGGTTCGGTGCATCCACTTTTCCCGCTATACTAAGCAAATTGACAATTGGTGTTGCGGAAATATTGGACCAATCATAACGTATGACAGCCGTTTGACCAGGGCGGTTCATCCATAATTCAACCTCAGCATTAATTCTGACAACAGCGGATCAGTCAGACACTAGCTATTTTACTACTTGTCTACATCACTCTTCTTGTACTATGTACAAAATATGTTTTACCCTGGGAACGTCACAGAAATGCGGAGAAATTTCACTTAATAAAACCCTTGATTTACTTAAAATTGGACACTTTCATATCAAGAAGAATACAACGCGACAAGGCGTAGATTACATTTTCACATTTATTGGATACCATATGTTTGAATGGAGTAAATTCATAGCTGCCATTCAACATCTTGCAATTCAAAGCAATGCCAATCAGAGAAAAGTCCCCTGTATGCTTAGGTCAAATTCTTATTAGCGCAGCGCATTGAATTTTCCATACAGCTCGCTGATGAAGCTGCTGGTCATGCCTATACGTGCATATTTAGGCTACTGCATTTGTATTCAATGCTTGATGTATTGTTTACTTGAACAAATAACACGCATTACTCCGTTTCAAGATATATTAACAGCATATAACATTATAAAAAATCTTCCGTCAATTTTAGGTAGAAAACAATCCAAAACCACACAAGTCAACATCTACATCAAAACCATTTCATTTATTTCAGGAAATAGCTTTATGATATAGTCCTGTACAAGCCTCTAGTCCTGTATCGAAGATGGATTTTCGCATACCATCTGAAATCAGGCAATAGATCCTCCTTAAATAGTAAATAAATATTTACAAAATGTCGCCGATATATTGTGATATTACACAAGTCAATAGACTTGGACAAGGCAAAAAAACTCAAAGAAAACAATAGTGTCATACAAAAGGCGCTACCACTGCAATGATGTGTGTAAGGTAGAGCGAAAACTAATCGAGGTATATCTCAAAAACCTATATCTTTACTTTCATTTTCCAAAAATAACTTCAAGAAATTAATCTTGTCCCCACGATTATCTGATGGAATGTCTTTCGTCAACACTTCGATGAACAGGCTTGCTGAAAAGGCAAAGAAGGACTCTTGATAAATTCAGTCACACGACAATAATTCGACAATTTACTTACATATGGTGATGGCATCAGCCTGATTTTTCTCTCCGAACTCAAGAACTCTCTTCATGAATAGAACAAGATAATGAAAGACATCACGGTTGGCCTTAGGCATTCCCTTCACCACTTGCACTGCGTCATCGAATTGAAGTCTGGATGCTTTGATAAGTTTTTCATTTAATGAAGTTGGAATGATAGGTTCAGGCATGCAGGTAAGGAATAACAACATCGCTTCAGTGACGGAGTGAATACTGCAATTAGCTGAAAGTACAAATACAATGACATTTGAATAAATAGTCTAAGCTATGTATCATGTTTTAAATGGAATTGGAAAGAGCCAAAATTGAAAGACGTTGGTTCCATTTTCTTTTCCGTTTTTTACAATTGATTTCAGTTAACATTCGTTAACCATCATCAGGTAAAAAAGCAACATCCTTCAATACTGGCTCTTTCCAATTCCATTCAAAACATATACAGGATGGCGCACGTAAACCGCCGGATTTTAAACTTCTATTACTCCTCAAATATTCATCCGATCGTCATGAAATTTCGACTCATACTAGTTTGGAGTAAAGGATTTATGATGATTATACCCACAGAATTAAATATTTTGTTTATCTGCTTCGGTTTGCTAGAAGTGTGATTAATACGAAACGGACGGCACATTGAGGAACCTATTAGGTGGGCAAAAAGGAATTCCTAATACCTTACAGAGATAGGAAAAAAGTCGTGCGTCGCTTGCGGATTAATGTGAGTTCCAGCAAAGTGCTTCGATTGCCAAAATTCCTTCAGATTCGAAGAATTCAGATCATTGCCCACAAGTTTTCTGCATAATGTTGACCCTTCCGATTATTATTAAAGAAAGTAGCAGGCGTACGAAAATTAGTTCACTTGATGATCCTCTCCTCGGCATTGCTCACTGTATAGTGCATACATTGAATCGAAGCCACGCATCGATGAGTGTTTTGGTGTGTGCGACGTGATATCACAGCACGCACGCATCTCTCACTGGCTCTGGTGTCCTTTGCTGACAGCTTATTGTTTGCCATTTCCAATAGCAAGTGATACACGAATTATCCATTCGAGAAGGAGCAAGTTGTCTAATTCTGTGATATGTGCCATTTCGATATTAAGGTTACATACAATTCTTCCTTTCTAGGAAACCGAAGCGCGCGCAGATGAATCTAATTCTGTGATTATGCCTGTTGTACTGAGAATTGTCAGAAAATTCTGATTCTATTGACCGAATGACATGTAGTAAAATTGACATACTAACAATGTATCTTAGCATGTAAAATTTAATGATAAACTTTTCCCTTTATTTCCCCAACGTCTTTATCAATAATGACCAAAACGAATTAAGGTAAATGTCATAGAAAACATTTATTAAATGAAAAACATAAGAAAAAAGTGTTAGTAGTCATCGAACTTCAATGTGTCCTCCTCCATTCTCGAGGACGGATTCGAGTCGCTTTTGGTAGGCCAGAGCAGTTTCTCGACACATCTCAGTTGTCACTTCTTGAAATGCTTGTATGATGCGGTCCTTCAGGTCTTGCATGGATGTTGGCCGTGTATGGTAAACCTTGGAGTTGACAAAACCCCACAAGAAGAAATCGCAAGGCGTCAGGTCAGGTGAACGCGGTGGCCAGGGCATGTTAGGAGATCCACGTCCCAACCATCTGTTAGGCATCTTCTTGTTCAACCACTCACGCACAGGAAGTCCCCAGTGTGGAGGTGCACCATCCTGCATGAATATGATGCTCCTGCCTCTTCTGTCCGACTGTACCGCTGGCCAAAATTCCTCCTGTAGCATCTTGAGATACCGATCCTTGTTGACGGAGGTGTCGAAGAAGAACGGTCCGTAGATACCTGATTGGCTGATTGCCGCCCAGACGGTGGTGCGTGGAGAGTGCATAGACTCTTGCTTGATCCAGTGAGGGTTCTGGTTGACCCAATAACGACAATTGTGGCGATTCACACCACCATCCAGATGGAAGTGAGCTTCATCGGACCAGGATAGTTCCACTAAATGGCTCGGGTTGCCTTGGATGGGCTGTAGCTCCTGTTCTGTGAACTCCATTCGGTTTTCCAGATCTTCTTTGTGTAATCGCTGCACCACCTGGACCTTGTACGGATGCCATCCATAGTCATGGAGGATATGCGCTGGATAGTGCGGCGACTCACTTGAGGAGCATTAGATGCACGACGGGTAGATGTGTTTGGGTCCTCCTCGAAGTGCTGCATAACTCGTTCCACATTTTGCTCCGTTCGTTCAGAAGATGACCGGTCCCGCTTGACAGTCACCACACTACCACTGGTCAACAGGTTTGTGTGCCACCGCTTTATGATACGGGCATCCGGTGCTCTCGCGTTCTTGCCATACTCTGAATGATAAAGCCTTTGTACCTCCATTGGACTCTTGAGCCATTCGTAACAAGCCGCGCATTTTGTTCGTTCTGCAACCGAATAATCATCCATTCTTCTATGTTCGATTCTTTTCAGATAGTGATTTAATCGTCGAATGGTATTTTATATGACATGGATGTAACTGAACAATATTCACTTCAAGACTGCGCACAATTCGTTGTGCAGAATGCGATTCATGTTAAGTTAATTAACTTGATCTAGATTTTCGATGTCAACAAAATGAGTACATGTCATTCGCTCCATAGAATCAGAATTTTCTGACAATTCTCAGTACAACAGGTATAATCATCATAAATCCTATACTCCAAACTAGTATGAGTCGAAATTTCATGACGATCGGATGAATATTTGAGGAGTAATAAAAGTTTAAAATCCGGCGGTTTACGTGCGCCACCCTGTATATTAGTTGTAATCAATAAAGTGATCATTAAAGGTAATGTTCGGCCAAATTTTACATGAATGTTTTTATTCGCTCAATCAATGCTACTCGCATCGCAGATCCCTGTTCTCCACCTGTTTTCATCCGTCCCATTAACGTTGGAGCGCAGGAGCATGCAAAGTTACGTGATGACGTCATCGTGGACACGCTCTCAATTGAGAGAGATTGGCGCAACGTGCATGCCGAGATTTCGATGACACTATCATCTCATAGAGAACTTTGATTGACCTGTTTGTAAAAAAAGTACGATATATACCAATACTAGATTTTCCAAATTAAAAAGCAAAATAATTACCAGGAAGATGACCTTTACGGATAAGTCAATAAGAGCTGCAAGCTAATCTAACCTTCTTCTTACTGCATTCCGGATTTTTTCATCGCCGACAAGGCGTGGTAGTTTCGACGCTAAATGAATACAGTGTTGGACAAATTTCTTGGAATTACCAGCACAGTTGCATTTACTGTTTCTTTCACCAAATTCACTTGAAGGGCTCACACAAAGCTTGAGTGTGATTTCCCATGACATGGCTCAGTGCTTGACGGACAGGAAGCTCTATAAATTACCGAATATTATTCTAATTCAAAATCTGATATTGATGACAATATAAATTTAGATGCATTGATTAGAGTGTGACCCATTTACCACGCGACTTCTTTTTACCGTAATATAAGATACAAACAGCGCAATACTATCATTTAGCATTCTATTGACGTCTGATAACTACAAGGATTTCCTTGTTTTATTCAGCTCATTGGACTATTGTGCACTCATTCTTTTTTAATTTTCTTGCTAACAGGGGTGGTGTTTATTAAAATGCTGACTTCTCAGATGCGACGCTTATTAGATGGCTTCGCTTATTCAAGGAAATACGGCATTCACGGTCAATTAAATGATAAAATCATTGCTTGCAATATTAATATACAAATTATGCAAAATAATAATGAATCTGTACGTAGTTGTAACTGCCATAGTCTCATGTAATTATCGAACTATATTTCATCTATTCAGCTAATATGTAGCTTCCGACTATTTTGTTATATCTTCTTCACATTGCACCAAACAATATTGTGAATAAAGATTGCATTGAAAAACTTACGAAATTTAGCTTTGGAGTTAGCGGCTGGACAAGTATCTAAGGCATCACATATAGCGACGATTTCTCCGTGAATACCAGGCCTTTGGAACAGTCCAACCTAAAATGACAAACAAACATAATCGTTGTATGGTATGATAGGAATATGTATGGTAGAAATAGGTGATCGATATTACCTCCTCCTTGCCACATTCTTCGATATGATTACACAAGCGCCAAAGCTCCTTTATAAAACAAAATGGTTTTCTCTCCTTTTTATCTTTTGTGTCTATCACACTTTCTTGAACAGGATTTTTACACTGAAAGTAAATAGAAGAGATTGATCGAAATTGAAAAGCATTAATTTCCTACCGTCTTGATTTTATGCATAAATCATTAAGTTTGCTAAGCAGTGATTTCACAACAATAGTATTAATTTCCTGAACATGTCGGTTTATGTCTCTTTTCACTAAATGGTTGGTAAGATCGTCTAGAATGTCAGCAAAGAGCTATAACTCATGACAATAAAGGCTTTACAGCCTAGACTGTAGGGTCAAGCCGCTCTAACGAGGAAAAAATATTCAAGTTCCATTATAATTATAGCACAAGATATATTTGCCCACAACGGCTACAAAGCCAATTTTATAGAAAAAATTAAAAGGAGCAATCTTGCGCCTGAAATACCCACTAACGAGAAAAATGTTTTTTGGAGAATTCCCTTCGGAAAAGGAAGAAAAAAAAAGAATTCCTTAAGGACAGACCTGCCAACCTTGAAACATGAAAATCCGGGACAAATTTTATTGCCGTAACTACCCGCGTATAGGACGATACCATGTATAGGACGCAGTGGATATTTGACCCCAAAAGCGATGGAAGGACTGTGTGCCTGCGTATAGGACGCATCCTAATTTTAATCCTTAATTTCCATTATTTTTTATAGAAACGGTGTCATTAAGTTAAGTAATCTCCATTCAATTGCTACGATCGCAGTGTGTGCTGATTCATGACTCACTCATCCTGTCAGTCAAAAATATTGATGTATTGATAAATATTGACAAATATTGCAAGTATGAAATGTTTATAGGAAATTTTTGATTTTTTTCATAAATGCATTATTTTTATAATAATTAATGATTATGCATAATTGACGTTTACAAGTCAACAGTATGGTCTCAAGTCTCTTCAACAGAAAGATCAGTTGAAAGCAAGATCATAAGATACATCCCACCTTGTTAACAGTATTCGTCGCAAAAACTGGAATGCAAATTTGGAAAACACTTACTACCTTTTTAAACTCAATAGAAGGAAATACATCCGGGCTACATTATGATTAATAAAAGACATCAGCGTGAAAAGACAATGTCACTAAGAAATCCACAAACTTCATCATTATGCATGTTTCCTTATCTTCTAGGATTGCGCGCGCAGCGCAAATGTTTGAAATATGCGTTCTTAAACAATCTAGAATTCATCTTAGGTTAATAAATTCAAAATCCGGGACAACATTTTAACTTTTCCGGGATATCCGGGACAGCTCCAAAATCCGGGACTGTCCCGGAAAATCCGGGACAGTTGGCAGGTCTGTAAGGAGGAGTGAATTAAAGGCCAGGTTGACCACTTCACCGAGCGCACATTTCGAACCATGTAGACATTATTAGTTGTAATTTTGCATTTAACATGGATGAGAAGGTGGTGTCACAAAAAATTCGAAAGATCTCCTTTAGGGGGGACCAATCCGTTACTTTTTCTGGGGCCCATTTTCAGTTTTGATATGACTACAAGTAATCCAAGAGTCATATATAAAATAGTTATGAATCTTTGTGGGCCTACACACTATAGGCCCTATGCTGCGACTAAAATTACATTGATTATTAATGCATCAAGGCTACAGATAATAATCAATTCGAACTCAACCATATTGAGGCAAAGTACCGCAGACAAAGCCTCCAGCCTTTTAAGAATATAACTAGTAGAATTTCTATGTCTGTAAAGCGCCGCAGGCGAAACCTCCAGTCCTTTGTGAGTAAAACTAGTAAAATTTAAATGTTTTTTTAAAGCCCATTCTCTTCTTTTCATCTGAGTAGGCCTTCCTCAACAACCTCTTATCAGAAGGGCCCCTTGTCTGCGGCGTTCCATCTGAGGCGGTCTTGTTCTCATCTTCTTTCCATCTGAGGCGGTCCGTTCTCTTCTTCCTTCCATCTGAAGGGGCCCTCCTAAACACTACAACCTCTTATCTGATGGGGGCCCGCTCTCATCCTCTTTACATCTGAGGGAACCCTTCTCTGGGTCTTTCCATCTGAGGGAGCCCCGTTGTCATCCTCTTCCTATCTGAGGGATCTCTGAGGTGTGTTATTTATACATACTATAACCTAGCAAATTTCTTAGTTTTCCACTCGATAACAGGTTTACTTAATGAAGTGATGCAAGAAGCATTACATGAAACATTTTGTTTCTCTATATAATTGAAGGACAAGACAAACAAGACTTCCTAGATTTTTCTATTTCCATGCCCATACCCCTACGTTTTTTCATCGAAATTCGCCGATTCACGAGAGGTACCAATTCATCGCCGAAAACCGGAAGAATCACATGCCTGTTTACCTCACACCACCTTACTCTTCCCATGTTTGCTGCACTTTTTGGCGAAACTCAGAAATTACCCAGATGGCCGTCAAGAAATCCGGAAGATTATCTTCCATGATTTCAGTAGTAATGACATAATATTTAGGATTTTAGGATATCCCGAATTTCGTGCCAATTCGAACCATTTCATACCGGTTCGCAATTTCGTACCAAGTTGTCACCCTGTAAATACTTAGTAAAACCAAAATGCGCCCAGATATTTACAGCTGTGAAACCCAAAACATTATTAAAACATAGAGTTGGTTCCCTTTTCGTGTTTCCATCGCTTGTGCATGCAAGTGCGAATGCTGCTAACTATACTGCATGTACATCGGCGAAGCACATACGATTTACGGAACTTATGAAAGGCAGACAAGCATTCGAGATATCTACGCATATCCATCAACTGCTTCGCGATCGCTTCAAATTCCTCATGCCTACCGACAACATCTGTTGCCGAATCCCTGTTCATCGAGCAGTATATGGATCAGAAGACACTGATGAGTAGTAAAATCCAAATTCTGACTGAGAAGCTCTTGAAATTTCGTTCAGTTTTATCTGGTATGTAGCGTATCAATATTGTATACTTTTAGACTGCCACTTATAATCGTAGACGTTTGAAAGCGTTAGGGTGAATATATTTCGACCAATAATACGTGTAACTCTAAAAAAGTACAACCCATGGATCAAACTATTTTTTTGTTAAACTGAAAATAATCAGAAATTTGCGTATTCTATTGGAAGTATGATACACTTCAGTGCATAGACTATGCTTCAGTGAACATTCTAGAATACGAGCATGATGATTGAAAAATGCAGTCAATTACTCACCAAACGCATGATTTCATCCAAAGTGTAACTTGCAGCGGGCTCTTTCATCCTGATCAAAGTCTGGAGGGGAAGACCGAAAGAAGAAGGTCGGAATTTGCCTTCACAGGTAATGAACAAATCACGGCCACCTTCTAATGACAAAATCAGAGTTCCCATTTCAAGTTTTTCTATACCTGCGTTGAAGTCAGCGACGGTACTGTTGTTTATATAGATTGTCAAAATTCAATTCTTTAGTTTCTCCAGGACCCAAAACACCTCGTTGAGGTTCTACTGTCAACCAAGGAGGGAAAAGACGCTCCTTGCCATCAGGACCCACTGGACACGGCTTGAAGAGGTAGTGAAACAGACTTTGACCATCGTTCTTCAATATCGTCGAGCCTTGTTTTGTCTCCATAAATCGCACTAACCCAAAGTCCACTGAGTGACATGAGAGACTTGCTTTCGGCAATGTCAGATTATGCATCACATCCATCTGTCTAATCACTGCTTCGTAGGTTCTTCGAGCAAGATATGGCACTATACGACGCACGCCAATTTCGAAAGTAGCTCCAACAGGCTTGTGATCGGAAATTCGGAGGGGCATGATGGATGTGTATGTAGAAGAGCGACATGCAGGACCTCGCCACAGTATTCGATCGCAGTATGATGGGACACGGTTCTTCTCGCTGAAATATGTAGATTAGTGCTTGTCTACACTGCACAAATAGATTATACTGAAATTATTGTACATTGATTACAATACAACTAATATCTCAATCAGTTTATCGCAACTATCACAATATCTGAAGGATGCCAAATATCTTATCAAACATGGTGAATGCTGACACTTGACAATCGTCAGTTTCTCCGCTGAATTGAAAATCATCTCAGAATGTAACAGACATTTGACCTGGTAACTTTCCAACCATAAGACTTGAAAGATACTGATTGTGCCACATTTATCACTAGTTTTGTGTAAGGCGCACGTGAGTATACAGACAAGTAAGCAGTCTAAAGGAAAGTCTACTTGTGTAAATTCGTTCATGACCCTCTGATTTAGCTACTTTAAAGTAGCTAAAAATTCATTGTGGCATTTTTCTATAATCTGTCTAACTTTTCCAAAAGTCATGCTATACAACCAGTGAAAATATTCTTAAGCCCTAATACATCCGCTACACGACTAAAATATTGTACAAATCAGTCAGGTAAACTACATTAGTAAACAACTTACCTTGAATCATATTTGTCCGTCCCCACATCAAACTTGTATGATGGAGCGAAGTTTAATGGTGCTTCTTTGAAATCTAAGAGAATTTTCTTCCCCAGCCATTGTCGGTTTAACTAAAAATCATGAGTAAAAAATACAAATGAATGAGATCGCTTCAGATATGCATGTAATCAATAATGCTAGAAAAGGCATCAATTGACTACAAAATGAAAATAATGAATGCATAACACCACAAAAATATAAGCAGGGTACACAAATTACAAATCACAATAACCTAGTCTTCATAAGAAAAAGGTGAACACATCCTAACAGAGAACGAGCCCAAACTCTTCGAGAATAATTGAATGGAGCGACAAGTGATAGCAGTGGCAAAAACATGTGGACTGAAGACTGACAGAAAATAACTGCTTCTCCATTAAGAAATATGTGAAACCATTGAAAGAAGGCAAGAATATGACATTAAATATCTACTGTATATGATTGTGGTCTCCGTGGCACAGTGGTTAAGTGCTTGGCCTAGCAATCTTTTGGTCCAGAGGTCGAGCCCCGAAGGTGTCATCGGAAGTCGGCAGGAAGGGCATCCGGACTAAAAGTAAGCTCCATAAGTCTGACGATGTCATCATATGATTGATGACATCTGTTTGACTTTTGACCTACTACTGACCCAATATTTAATAACTACGAGTATATTCACAGCATTTACTGTTTACTACTGGCACACTAGCAGGCCTCCCCAGAATATCCGCAGAAATCAACTTAAAGTGGTTAATCACGCATCTCATCGAAGCATGGATTCGATTCCTCCTCTACAATAGAAAGCCATACTTGACTTCCTTCTCAAGGTTACCAAATTTTGCTCCATTGCTGCCACGCAGACTTCACACTCGAATGTGGGAACAATTGAGACTACTGAATTAATTTCTGCATTAATAGCACTGCCCCGGTATACATGCATTGCTACCAATTCAGGAGCTTCGAGATTACAAATTTGGCAAATCCACGATTCAACATTTTTGCGAAGTTTGCTGCACAGTGCAGTAAAAAGAAAGAACACACCTTTCATGCCCTGAAGTAGGACAATCGAATAGACATTGACAGCACATCACGAACGAGATAAGACTCTGCTTAAAGTCATTGATTAACTCTTCCAAGGATTGTGGAAAATGGAAGAGACTAAAGTTGAGAAGTGATAAGGCTAACGGCTTTTCATTGCTGAATAACCGGTAAGAGAATCACTGCTTTCCCGCATGTCCACGAATACGCCACCATTTTTTGATAGTCCGGAAAAGGACGAAAAGTGCATGAATCATTCACGGATTAAAATGAAAGTACGAAAATATAAAACATAAGGCTGACGATGATAGATGGATAGATTCTTACTTCGTCATAATCATGCAGCTTATCGAACTCCCGTCGACTGATAAGCGTCTTCACCGTGTTGATGTCTAAGTCGATTCGATAATTCAAATCGCCGAAGAAAAATATAACGCTGAAAAGAAATGGAAATCTCTATAATTGTCCAAATGACTACCAAGCATTTGACTCACTCATGTGCATCAAAGCCAATGGTGTTTCGATCGACCGAGAAGGCTAACCGGCCCACAATGTATCTGTAGTCCCTGTTTCGATATTCGAGATCCTGTTCTCCAGCTGCCAGATGACAACACACAAACAGCAAGGAACTATTGTGCCACCGAAAGCGAATAGCAACCGCACCTTTATTGCCCTAAGATGAAGAAAATCACAAATTATAAACCAGTTGAAGTGTATTATTTGACTGTTTATTACTGATGTAACGAAGGTTAGACAAACTAACGATGTCATCGGTTCTAACTATATAACAAAATCAGTAAGTATATAAAATGTAATAGTCGATTAATGGAAAGGTTAAGTCGTCCTATTTTTTCAGAAAACCTGAAATCACTAAATTCATGAATGTCAAGCAGAACAACCAGAAGTTCTTCCGTGTTAGTATAAATGTATAATAATGGATTATTCATAACTGCGTACCGCGTCTTCATTTGAATGTGTGAATGGTAAATATGCCTGATGTAATTAAGGAAAACAAATCATTTTAGTTGAAACATACGTCATAATTGAAACGGAAATGTAATCTAAAAGATAACAGAAAATGATTGACCTACACTTGATAGGTAGACGTTGATGATGTTCATCCTATTAAAACATTGAAATCTACTTGGCATCATAATAATGACCCAAAACCTTTTGAAGATGAGCAAAAACTCGTGTCTGTAGCATACTATTGACAGTTAACGGATGTAAATCAGAAACGTCCGACAATTGTCACAAACTGGATTTAATTATCTTACACTATTCTCCTGCTAGAACGCCCATTTGTATAAAGTTACAAGCATACTTAATTACACGTTATTGTTTGAGTACACTTGAGTCTTTGTTTGTTTGTTGATGTCACAAAGACTCAAGTGTACTCAAACATCACCTAAGTTGCTCTCCTAACATAGCTTTCCCATTTACAGTCAAAATCATAGCGTTTGATACAAACAGCATTAACCTACGTTTCAGAGAGGCCATATTAATAAAATCTATGAAACCAAGCCTCAATAACAAAGATGAATGTTCAACTTATCAGACATTGATACTCGTATTTTGATTTTTATGTAAGATGTAATTTGAAAATCCTTTTTACGTGAACAGGCCGTCGTATCGGTGAAAATTTGTAAGATTGGATAATAATACAGCAGCTTGGCTAACTGATAACTTTTTTGATTTAAAGAAAATTTGTCTTTTCCTCCAACGAGATTTCAGCTCGCAATCTTTCTTAGGCTTAATTCTTTTTTTATTATTTCTTCCACTGCAACTTTTCCCAAACATTTTGCTTCACACATTTCGACATGAGTTCCTTTCAACAGAGAAATCAATTATGGGGTGACGGAAATTTGATGCGACTTTATATCCTTTGACAATAGATGGTCTTTCTCGAAAAAGACTGTTCAGAGAGATTAATTGGGCAATCTATTCCGGTTTTTCCAACGAACAAGCGGTTGAATAGACAATTCTAACTCAATAAGCTTATTGCGCAGAGAGGGGTGCAAAAAATTGCACAGGAAAAGGCGTGAAATCAGCTTTATTGCGCAGGCACCGTAAAAATTGCGCAGGCCTGGCAGCACTGAAGTCATTGACTTCTGATAGAGAGGAAACAGTTCTTGGCCGAAAACTGAGAAGGAAAACCATCTCGTTTTTTCATCTCGACATTGTAGCAACAATCCTCCGAAGCTTTAATATACCCTCTTGACTTCGGATAATCGCGAAATGCAAATAACATTCAACTAAGAAATCTACATATCTGATTCTGTGGGTGCAGAATCTACTGTGAAGTATGTAGTATATGTACTCATTGAGCAAAATTATAAGCGTAATGGAGTGCTCCAAACCGAATTGAGAATACTTCGACAATGGGTTCGAATTTTGCTTTTCTATTGATAAATCTACTACTTCTATTTCTTCAGTAGGCCGTAAAACAATTATCTTTATAACATGTAATTTAAATCGGTCCAGTTCAATCACTGACAGCAGTGAATTAAATCTAAACCATGCCTCAAATCAAGCAGTGTGTTAGCGAATGATTAGATACATGTATGAATGAAGACAAAAGTCAGTGAATGCAGACGTGCAACAGTGATATCATATTTTCTCCAGCATAAATTGTGGCAAAGAAATACATAGTTTACGTTTGCCTGTTGGATCATGAAATGTGTTCATTGTATCATCAATTTGCACACTAAAAGCAGTGGTCCGACTCTCAAATTCGACATGGACCACATTACAAGTGGTTTTAAGTGGTTCCAGATTGCAGAAAAGCTCTCACTGACGATAAAATTGAATGAAATTATTGTTATCTCCACCGAAATATGATTACTTTCAGTTGACGGAAGATGAAATATGAGAGCAATGTAAGTGGATCATGTGCCTATTGCCAGCATCAATATGGCATTCAACAATAGTCATTCAAATCTAATCTTTGTTTTACTTCAAATTACACGTAAAACTTTAACACAAACTAGGCGATAATTTCAACCCTCCTCCGATGGTAACTAATATCTAGTCTGCGCGCCGAAGGACCGTCTGTGATCTTTATTTTTTGACTGAATTTGATCTACTTTGGACCAGACAAACTTTGGGGAGTTTGTACTTTGTCAGATTTTACTAAGAAAAATGATCTCTCGACGACTGGTCAATTACGGATGCTGTCCCATTTATGAAGTGTGGCAAGATACGATGATTGAATTTAAATCGACGAAAGCTCAGGCAAGAAAAAACAAAACAAGATACTTTCCGTAAACCATCAAAAATATTTTCAAAAATAGCAATCAGCATGCACTAGCAGACTTACAAGAACATTGAAAATTCCTGTGGGAATCGATGCTGTTGCCAGGTCGTTGATATTTTCGAGAATAGAAGTCTTGCAATAAACAACAAGGAAAATGCCGGCAAGCCGTGACCGCTCTAAGCGACGATAATCCACATCTTGAGGCAAAGCTGCTTCAATCAATTTCAGCCACTTATCTTCAATAGCATTTGATGAGGATTTATTCAATGCTACATTGCTCACGGTGAGATCCATTTCTTGGAAACTAAAGAAAAATAGGATACAAGAAATTGTAGTCAATATTAAAATACGACTTGATGGTACTCAGCTATTCAATAATGATATTGACAGATGCACAACAAAGAACTCCAACTCAGATATTATGCATGGGTCATGATCTAACTCAAGGATACATTGGGCCCATAATGTTGTATTAACAATCGATTGACCATCAACGCTAATTAAAAAAGCTCACGATTTTCACTTTCAAGTTATAACATTACTATAAGGTCAGGACGGGTAATTACAAATAAAACACCTGTGTATTTTGAGAAAAATTGCCAATTTTACCTGGGCTATTTTGTGCTTAAATTTCGTCACTGAATTATTTACTGCATCATATTATTATTTTTCTTGAATTAATTGCTTAGCAAACTCTGTTGTGTTGAATAAATAAACCTTGCTTATACTCGTAAGTATACTTAGGCACGGAAGCTTTCTTCAACGTATATGAGATCTCATTTATCTCACTGTCACTCTTTTTGTGCTGAGTGCTTTGCAAGAATGCAGAGAGCACCTATTTCAAGAGTCTTATATTTGACCTGACCAAAGTCTGAATCAAGGTCTCCCGGACGCAGAGTAAACACTCGACCATAAGGTCATTTGCGACAGTAATAGTGTTCGTGTGGTGAGTAATGCCTGTAAAACAACCGACAGAAAGACTTCATGGTGAAATTATACAAGGTCAAAGTGCTATCAATTAAGTTTATCAAATAGTAAAACAATCCCACTCTTATTCGATTACTTAATATACTAATTTTGTTGTGCTTTGTCCAATTTCACTTCAATTTAGCCTGCTTTCTACGCCTTGTGCAAACTTGACTGAGAAAACCTGCACCTCAGAAATCCTGAACTAAACCTTCAATTTCATGACACCAAGGTTCAAACGTCAGGAGACGTAAGTCACACGAACCGCTCACACGTCAATTAAATAGCACTCCAATCGATCTCAAAATTCTCTGTCAAGCAGGTAGAATTGCCCGTGCCAGGGTTCGATCGATGCGTTTCATCCATACAAGGTTGGCGAAAATGGGGAGAGAATTCCTCTCTAATTTATTACAGCTTGTAAAATGTCTTTTGATGTTTCATCTATGGAATTATAGAAAGGTTTAGATCTGTAAGATATTGAGGACTTTTTTATGAAACATAAGGTCAATTTCGAAGGTCTACGGTGCTTTTTCGACCACATAAATCTTTTATCAAGATTCACACAACGCATACTATGAAACAATGATTCAATGTCTTCAGCCAGTGCAAATGAATACTCTAATAGCAATATCCAGTCTACTCAAACCAACTACAGGAATGTGATTCATCACAGGATGAGTGTCGCGGGAATGAAGATGAAAGTGGCGTGCATGCATAAAATGAAGATACTGCATTTGCGACCCACTAGGTCAGTAGGACATCGGAAATCCGGGAAAATCGCATCTCTGTGATTCCCGTTTCAATATGATACCTAACAGTTAGCAGAAAATGATTGAATGAGTGATGAATTAGTGGTAACAATAACACGCACGATATCTCAGAACGCTGCGACTTATTTTCAAAGTTTGACTTATGTACATTCTCTATTTCTCAATCATAAATACACCGAGAAATTCTAAAGCCGAATTTGGTGGAGAGCGGAAAATGTCAGAAATTCCTAAATGATTTTCAAACTACTGAATTCTGACAGATGAACTTGAGTTAACTGTTCCCACTTTTACACCATAAACAACTGCTATTGTAGTGATATTGTTTATTCCATTATGTTAGTAATAAAGAGTTTCTAATCCCCATCAACTTGATATCAAGGAAGAGGTGTTATTCATCCATGTACTCGTACAATGCAAATGAAACAGGGTATTGGTTTTCGGATTTTGGTTCCAAACGACAAGGACACAAAAACGTGTTTCCGAAAAAAATATGGGTTGTGTATTCTAATCTGGATATTCAAGACCTATGACTTCAGATACCTCACTTTCTCATGCATTTTTATGGCCTCCGCACTTATTTGTCTATTCTATGTAAGTGTTGGCTGATAACGAAGGGTTATGTGGCAACTCCACTTAGACATTTAATGAGCGGTTCTACTGATGCTGACCTATCACTCAGCTTCGCGATGAACATGATTTTGATTGTGTCTTCATCGAACAGTTCTTTTTGGATTGCGGATGTGCAGCGAATCCGGTATTCATGTGCTTTGCTGGAGGCAAGTTTTCCGTCTGACAGTATGTTATTTTGAAGATATGCTGTGCGTCAATAACTCAATAAAATTACAGGAAAGTAAAGCTTTTATAAAATATCTGCTTTCTGTTATCGTTAATTTGGACCTAACACCCCCAATTTTGACCTCACCACCGGACTCGACGACTTCGGCTGAAATACCTCCGCGAACCATCGAGAGCACTGTTCTCTGACAAAGTACACGCACCGATAGAAAAATGAAACTCAAGTCACGAAGACTCAACATGATAGCAAGTAAACGAACAACTAGTACATTAAAATTCTAATTTTGATTGATTTCAATAATGAAAGAACGCATTTTCCATTAAAAATGATGTGCATGAAACTACATGTATTCTAATTTCACCAACTAAGGAAGTACATCGATTCAGAAGTAAACACAACAAGCACACTTATAAGCACACACCTCAGTGGAAAGTGCACAAAATAAATCAAAAGCATGTACTGCAGAACCGGGGGGATGTGACCCCTAAGAAAATTAACAACTTTTCATGTCCTTCTCCCATAATTTAATTGATGCTCGACAATTTTCAGACATCCCATTGATTTGACAGTCTAAAATACGCAAATATGCGCATAAATTTTCTGGTTTATTTGATAAATGAGTAAACTAGAAGTTGAATGGAAATGCCTGGAAAATTCTGCCGTTTCTTGAAGCTTATTCAACTAATACGCGCCTGATATGGCACATATCCGTAGTTATACTAACACAATGGTCGAAAAGCTCATGCATAAAAGTGCCCTTCTGATTTGGTGTCCATACCCAATTCATCGTCTTCAGCAGTCCCTGATCAAAAGCTGTGTGTTTATTGCCAAAAATCTTGGGAAAACAGTAACATGAACAGTATTAGATAATACGGCAAAAATTATATTGGCATATCAGCCAGAAGGAAAGCACCGGAAGCGAAGTTCTTACCCGATGGCATAGATATCTGGTGTTGGTCCATCTACCGTATGTCTCAGCCATTCACTGAGTGATTGATTATCGTCGACTTTCCCATTCACATTCCAAGTGCCGACGAACACCGTCCGTGTATCTGTCTCCACATATTCTTTTTGGCGATTTCGCATCCGCATGTACATCACACGTTGGTCATCACTGTGACTATTCCGAAGGTCTTCGAGAAGACTCATTATCGATTGCTCACTTTCCCGGAATTGAGAACCCCTGGAGATGAGAAAATAATTTCAATTCTGGTAGTACTATCATGGGCTTATCGATGACTCATCGAACAAGTTCAATCTCCAAACGACTGAGAACGATTCGGTAATCATTTGAGGGAAAGATGATTGGAAGATAAAATAACATTTCATTGGTTTCACTGGTTTCATAACATTTCATTGGTTTCATTAAAGTTTCACGACTGAGAACGATTCGGTAATCATTTGAGGGAAAGATGATTGGAAGATAAAATAACATTTCATTGGTGAGGTCAGATTGCATTAATTCCCAATAAAGTGAATCAATTGAACAATAATTATGAATTAATTGAATTTGGTTTAGATCGTCAACATACATCCTATTTCATGTACATGTACCTTGAAAGATGTTTCTGTTTCTCCTGATTACAGGACGATATAAGTAAAAAATCGCTGACTGAAATATCGATAGAAAAAGGACTGCAAAAGTAGCAAATTAAATTCGAAAAGGGTCGTTTTCAGTTTATGCCCAAATCCATGTCCGTAAGTATTAAGTTGAGTGCAAGATAATAGCTTTACGTCAAATTTTCTTTTATGCTTATGCGCCAGTTCCCAATATTGAAATACACGTGTGTATACAACGTAGAACACCCACTGACCTGCATGTTTACTTTTCGTGAGCTCATAACAAACATTCCTTTCACTTGAAGAACGTTGACAATGAGCGATCTGAAGACTTAAGATTCGAGAATAAAATATTGAGGTTACAAGAATTCCTTGGAAGTTAATGAAACTAAGCACCACTGAAACAATTGCCATTCCTCCTCAATCCTTGTCCACTCCACCATTCGTTATCAAAGTCAGCACATCTAACCGTTCATTTGAATCATCCTCAGTTTCATGGCAAATTGTCTCCAGCGCTAGGCATAATGAGTGCTGAATGATCGCTAAATCGATTACAGCTTTTATAGTTGACTGATCAATCACACAATTATTCATGAAAATATTATGACAACTGACTGGTGATGATAAGCAAGACTGTGGACGCAATGCGTGCTGGGTTTATCACTAACGCATTGAGTAGCATGATGGAAGCAACTGTCCATTGCGTCGATGGCTAAGTGATTGCCAACTCGGACAGCTCTCACGAAGGTAGCGGGTTCGGGTCCATTCAAGTGAAATATTAAAACGCTGCTTACTTGGTCGCTTAAATTCAAATGTGATAAGTAATACTGAATTCTTCGATTTCAAAGCAAAGCTGATTCATTCCAGTTTCGTTGATATAACGCTCAAAATAGTCTGTTTACCAATGCATTCAATGCACTAGAAAATTTTCCTAGCGTATTTCTTAGATGCCTTACTTGTTACTTAGAATCGAGAGTTAAAACGAGAAGCAAGGGTCTTGCAGAAGATGCCTGAGTGACATCATGTGATGAAATGTGTGGGAATGAACAAAAATCTGCATTAGACCTATTTTGAAAGATGCAATTGAACGTCTCTACTCTTGCTATGTTTTCTATGCTAAATTAAGCTAAATGGTTTCGTCATACTTTTTTGGAAATGCTGATCATTTGAAATTTCAGAAAGTTAGGAGGAGATCATCAATTAATTTGAACAATTTAAAAAATGATACCTATTTTAAAATTAATGTCTGACTGTGTCCTAAGTGAGATAATTAATTGAGAAAGTAGTAGACAATTACACTTAAGGAGTAGACACTGTGTGAGAAGGACTGTTTCTATTGCAAGGAGTGTTGTCATTTCATTGCTATGGATGTCTAAAAACCTCTCGACATTTCTGTAAATGAAAAAATATTTTCTTACTTCCTATGCATTATTCTAAATATAGTTTCATAATTTGTTTACGAAACAATAACATGATCATGCATAATGAGAATGAACTGATTAGCAAACACAATTTTCAATTTGTTATTTCAAGAATCTGCTGAAGTATGCACTGTTCACAGACATGCTGCACTGTAATTTAGTGCTTAAACTACTAAAATCTGACGACATCTTTCTATCTTATGCCAAGCGGATTGGCAATCAGGATTTTTTTATTTACATTTATTAGTCTGGAAAGTGGCCGTGCAGTTGTTGTGGCAGGGGAGTCGGAGCAAACTCGATCTTTTGTGTTTCCTGCAAATTGTGGTGTCACAAAAAGTGCTCCCGATTGCGATCATTTCAAGGAATAACAGGCTTCCGATGTCCGAAGTGCGCGGATGTTCCCAACTCGCCTGAGGATGATTCACTTAATGTGAATGGGATCGTCCTACAAGAGGTCCAAGATTTTTGTTACCTCGGAGATGTCGTGGACTCAGAGGCAAGCGCAGAAGGAGCGGTTCGGACTCGCATCGCGGCTTCATGGACGAAATGGAGAGAATTGGCCAGTCTTCTTACCAACAAAGGCATCCCATTGAAGTGTAGAGCCCATGTGTATGAGATGTGTGTAAGATCAGTTCTCATCTACGGCGCAGAAACGTGGCCTAAGGCTGGTTGAACTTCTGAGAAGTACTGACAGACGAATGCTGAGGTATATGGCAAAGGTCAGGTTGAAAGACAAAGTTACAAGCGAAGAAGTAGCGAGACGCTGTGGTTTGCCCGAACTTCCAGTCCGCCTGCGGCAAAGACGTCTGCGCTGGTTTGGCCACGTAAGAAGAGCCAATGGTGACGTCATCAATGAAGTCTACAACTTGTCAGTCGATGGTTGCCGTCCACCTGGAAGACCTAAGAAGACTTGGCAAGCCTGTATCCATGAAGATCTGGAGTCTCTGGAGGTGTCGGAAGACACTGCTCTAGATCGTTCGAGATGGAAACGGGTCATCGCATCTACGTCCACCCCCGGAACCGGGAAGAAGAGACGCAAAACGAGGAAGTAAGAAGTAAGTAAGTACATTTACATGCCATACATAGCTGCCATATTTAATGCTTATATGTGCAGTTGAGCGCAAAAATGTCTAAATCAGAGATATTTGAATGAATGAATGATAACTTTACTAGATCCACTTAGTAATTCGGTGGAAGCATACAATTGAAGCTGTTTTTTAATCAAGGTATGAAGATGCAATGTCGAGTTATAAAAGTATCATTGTTGGATCTGCAAATCAAAACAAATGAAGTAAAATGTAAAATAATTGCCTGTCAAACTCGATAGTGGGCGGTAAAATTCAATTAGAAATTGAACATTCTTTGACACTAAAATATTCTAAAATAGAGCACAATATATTCTTGAAGCATCAAGTTTCAAAATTGGACCATTTAAGATGTCCAGTTCGTGTCATGTTGCATATATAGCACTACAACCGCTCGATTGGTTGTTCCACAGAATTAGATTGTTTAATCGCATCACTTTGCTAGAAGTGCAAACTGATTCAAACAGATGGCACATGCAGGAACTTAATAAGCGGGCAAAAAGAAATTTTTAATACCTTACAGAGATGGGAAAAATAGTCGTGCGTCGCTTGCGGATTGCTCTGAATTCCTTCAAAATGCTCCGATCGCAACGACTCCTTCAGATTCGAAGAATTCAGATCATTGCGCAAGAGTTTTCTCGATAATGTTGGGCCCTCCGATCATTTTAAAGAAGTTAACAGGCGCATGAAAATAGGGTCACAAACTTCTCTGTAGAACTTGACATAGTCTGTGTCTCTTTGCTGTGTGATCCGTTTGATAAGTCACTGAAACTTCGCACAATTACCGTGTTTAATGTTGAACTGGCTGCTCATTGTTGGATTGCTATGGCATTTAGTCAGGGGATTGTGCCATTTCATTTACGTTACAAGTTCCAATGCTTCCCTTCTAGTCAAACGGAAGAAGAGACGACCTGTCTAATTCTGTGGGTTGTTCCATCAACAGCCGCACTACCATGGATATCTTGGACAACATTGGTTATCTCACAACGTCATACACTCACTGGATTGTGGCAAGAAGTTAAAAAAACAAATGAACATGTAAACAGGTTCTCGTCATGAAGACGCATATCTGTATGCTCGCAGAAAGTTGACAGTTGCAACCGTTCACTGATTTTGCAATAGCAGTACTAATTATACAGATCAATCAATATTGATCCATAACAACCGATGATACTTCTATGATGAGAAAAAAGCAACGAACAATACAACTTTGCGCAGACAACGAAGGTCCAAGAATTTAAACAATCATGCTTATGGGTTTGATAACCCATTAATAAGTACAGTAGTTCAAATGCTATTTCAAGAATCACTATTGTTCACTTCTTTCTCAATTTTCGTGAAGTTGAAGTTTAGTCAAAGTATGCAATACTGACAAAATGCGCAATACTTTGATGTCAGCTACACTTAACCAACTCATTATCAAAGAATTTGCTACAAAAGAAGGTATCAGTCATCGTTGGGAGAAAACAATATCGTGATTTTGGTCCTGACGTTTTTCAGGATAGTTTTGTGTTGTCCGGAAAAACACAAAAATTATGCAAAACATTAAAAATGGAATATCTGCATGCGACATGTCGTTACCATCAAAAGCATGACACGACTTGTAAAATGCAAATTCAGGACTTCATTATTTTTAGAAATATAATACTTTTATAACTCATTATGAATAAGTGTGCATTACAGCAGCCTGTAGCCTACATACTGATTAATTATGTTTGCATGAATAGCTACTAACACATCGTAAGACCAAAATATCAGCAAGCGTAGTACTCCATGTGCACTTCAGCGAACTGAGTTTTAAAACATTCATTCCTCTCTAAGATCTCTCACTACACCGTCTTGATTCTCAACTCGACAATGATCTGACATTCTCTTATTCACACTTCCTTTCGGCTCGTGAAACGTAAAGCAGGAATCTAATAATCTGCTAAAACAAATACACATAGACATCTCGCACGGTATGTTTATCAATGTGAGGCTCATTAGGACATCAAAAGCAAGTCAAATTTTGGAAAGATCATCAGCGGAAACCAATGGTGATAAATTTCCACGGAATCTACTCACATTAGAAAAGCATGTGAAGGAAAATATGCATCTGACATAACTCAATATACACTCGTTTCAATATATCGCAACTTGCATATGACTCAGTCGCACTTAAAAATACAGCATGATATTTATGGCACTTCAAACGCACCAGTCATCAATAAACCAACTGCAAACATCAGCTCTCCAATCTAGTGATGATCTTTATAACTGAATGGGAGAATTTCTGTGTTGATTAATATCAATCCAATACATGTACTGACAAATCTCGAGAATGGGAATTTCATACACGGAAAATAACTGCGTGATTAGGCATACGTGAGCCATCAACCTTAGACTATCTAGACCAACGTACTGATAAAACGTGATGAAATTCGGAAACAAAGTGCTTCATGCTCCCTGACGATCACAGAGAAATCAAACGTCAAATCAATCTGCTACACTAGCATCTCTAGATATTTGCAAGTCAGAGCCAGCATTAATCTTGTAGGCTTTTCACGCTAGGTAAAACCCACTAAAATACCTAAAAGTCAAATCATGTGTTTTTAATGATGTATTTATCGAGAAAACAACTCACAGATATGATTTTACTGAAAACCGAATTGACGTAAATGACAGCTGATATTCTTCAGAATGTCAACGGAATAGTAGGTATGTAAGGTTTTCAATAATGAAAATGGAAGTTTTCTCCCTCTGTTTTTATGCCTCAAAATAAAAATTAAAAATATCTGATTTCTTCAGCGGGACGTTTTTCGGGTCCAGACCCTTTGATGAAGACATCAATGATGAACGCATCATTCTTGCGTTGATAAAGGGTCTGGACCCGAAACGTCCGCTGAAGAAATCAGATATTTTTAATTTTTATTTTGAGGCATAAAAACAGAGGGAGCAAACTTCCATTTTCATTATTGAAAACCTTACATTTCAAAATGCGCCTCCCGTTAACTGCCATTACAATAGTAGGTGTGACACAGTCACAGCATAGAGGAACCGCACACAAATTCACGTATTATACATTTAAATATGGAAAATACATTTTTACAGATGTCGTCATAACAACAGCTATCAAAAAATCATATTCTTACACGCAGGATAAGTATGCTCATTTCTATCAATCCATTAAGCATAAACTAACTGATATATCATAATGGCGTCGTGAATTAATATTTGCAACATACGTTCCTTGTCCACAAAACGTAGATCGATGTTTACATAGCTACCAAGGTGAAACTACTGGTGTTCATGCTCAATGACAGAATGGTCAATCTAATATCATTATCAGTGCCTTGAATACACCGGGTATGATTTCCAAAGCAGTGGTCTTTCTGCATGTATGTAAGTCTGTGAAACCGCAAAGTACAAGCATAAATATTGTTGGCGTTCTACCACATTCCACAATTTGTTAATATTTCTCATTATATTTCTACACGAAAGAGTGAGTGGTTGCTTAGAGTAGCGTTGAGTCTATCACACCGCCTTCACGTCGGTACAGTTCTAAAGTTCATAAGGAAACAAGGCTACGGGAAGTCCATTGCTTGTAATATCAACGGCGGTATTCCATTTGAGGCTGTTTACATTGATGATATGGTGTCAGTTGCGGAAAGCGAGACAGAAATTCGTCAAAAACTGCAGAGATAAGAAAGGCTTGAAGGTTCAATCAAGATTACATGAAAGTCATGTTATCCACAGAAAGATGCCGGTTCTTCAGTTTGACCTAGGCTTCCCTGCAGCACAATGTGAGATGGATTGCGGCAATGAAACATGGGCCAGGAAAGTCGAAGATGAGCGAAGGATGGAGTCAAGAGAACACAGCATACTTCGGTTGGATGGTGAGAGTGTCTTTGTAGGGATTCAGATCCTTCTGCTTTTTTGCAATAGAAGTGATTATGAAGAGTTTGGCGCTGGAACCATTTAAGATGACTTGGACATGTTCTCAGGAAATCGAACGCTTGCGTCAGGAAACCTCATGGCATGTACCTATGACACCAACACTGGGAGGCTGACCGAGGAAGACGTGACGCAGGACAGTACATGTTGAATGCAAGGAGCCCTTGGCTTTCGACTGATCTCTTCCTAGCGATATAATAGTACTAATGATTTTATTCAGGCTCCAATGGCATTAGGAAATATCCTTTCTTTCGATCTGATCGATCAATCTTCGTGTGGGCTTGTACCATACACGATTGCCAGCAAAGCTGTCTCGTTTGTACTAGAGGAAAAAGTGGTCATGCTGGCATTTTGCACATGCTGGTGTAAAATGCTGGGAGTTGGACGAGATCAGGGAATCAAGGGCTTCATTTGGAAAAACTAGCTACTAAAAAGTAGTATCTACAGGTTTGATATCAATCTACAATATCTTGATAAATTTCTGGCCAATGTGAGAACATATATGATTGGAGAATAAGTAGGCGGAATATGCAGTCGGTGTGAGCTTGCTAGTGATCAGTTTTGTGTAAGAAATTTCTTACAGCAATTCTATGACATTGATAGCAACCAGGGATGCAGAGTCAAAAAAGAATCTCACCACGGGATTCACTGACGCAATTATGTTAAGATAAAAGCATTTTAATTCAACTGGTTCAATTCCTCGGATATTTCGAAAATGGGGCTGAAGTGGGAGAGATTTGAAAGCTGTAAGTCCAATAAGCGATTATTTGCTTCACAAGTTCGAAAGTTCGATTAAAGGCGAAAATAGATTCTGATTTGTATTATCTGATCATCCTATCGATCGCTCAAAATGAACTTTATTTAAGGAATTTCATTGGTACTCAAGGAAATGCAAATTATGCCTATTTAAAACAATTTTCAATAATGAAGTAATTGTGTAAGATGATATCTATTTACCATGGACTCATCTGGGTTGTTCGACAATGACACTTGAAGCTAGCTTTTAATTGCCGACTTAATGTTAATGCTCGCATTAGCTGAATGGGCACTTGGTATCTGTTGCTCGACTCGGCATTTACTTACAGCTGGTCAATTAAAGCTAGACGTGACGAATGCGTTAAGTGATCACGTAGTTATTTGGTGTTACTCGACTCTCTACTAGTTTATCCTTTAAGTGTCGAAGCTTTAAGTAGACAATCCGCTACTTTAAACCGACACTTAAAGCTGCTACTGTCTACTACTATGATCGTCATGCTTCTGGCTAGTCATCAATGTCAGCATCGATTCAGGTCATACGTATACGACTGAGTCACATCATAGTGATCATCGCCAATTTTATAAAATGGGGTAAGTAAGAAAATAGGGTTTGAATAATGAGTCATCAACGAGAATAAAATGAGTGACTTTTAAGGAAAATATGTATTTATAAAGTAGCGCATTAGTCAAGCTAACTAAAATAAAGCAGTGGTGGTCACTAGTCATGGCATAACCCTGGATCATTTGAATTAAATGCTATTCTTTTCTCTGCCGATTCAATTTTGATTTTCACTTTTTAAAACATAAGCATATGATATGCGCCATCTTAGTTTTGTAATCAATTCTTGATGCTCACAAGTCCTGTGGACATTCGAAGATTGTTGGGCTTAGCTGATTTGTAGGGACCTTTACACGTGAACAAGGGAGTTTTATTCATGCGCATGCTATGTTGATTATCGTCGACAGATGTCCTTGATTCGTGCACTTTATGTTTCGGTAGAAACGTCCACATATTTGAACTACACGAATTTCTGATTATAGCAATAAGCTATCACTTGTGTGCTGACCGCGTAATAGAGCTATGTTGTACATTTTTCTGATAAATTCCAACGGTCACCAAGATTGGGTCTTGCACTTCTCCTCTAGTTTCCTGAAACTTTCTTAATGTAGCAAATACTCGTACATGGCATATTTCTTTACACTTGAGAACTGTACATCGCTATCAAAGGCAGCTTTGTACTAAGTCCGTACATTCTATTCCCATTTTTTAAAAGTTGAAATTTTTTTAACTTTGAAGATCACCTTCATTAAAACAATTAATTTTGAGTTTATATACATATACATTCTCAAGTAAAATGGCTAGTGCAAAAATAACAGAAACATAAGAGTGATTAAAGCATCGTCTATAAACGTTGAAATCTTACGTAATAAGTCACGTTGCATATAATCTTATGATTGTGATTTGTAATAAAAAGCAAGTTGAAAATTTGTGATGTTTTTGTAGACACGTAGTGGTCTCCGTGGGGCACTGCTGAAGTGCTTGGCCTTGTGATCCTAGTCCAGGGGTCGAGCCTCGCAAGTGTCATTGGAAGTCGTCAGGAAGGGCATTCGGACAAAAAGATCACAACGCTCCAGATTAAAGTACCAAGACCCCAGTAACGGGGAGGTAGTGACGTTAGACCATCACTCTTTGTAGACACGTTCTCTTCGTCTGTATGATAATGCATATCAATTAATCAGTAAATATTTATCAAGAAAGTCATATATCGTCATCAGCAAAACCATCTACTCGACGATTTTCTTCACGTGCGCGAACTCTTGTCACGTGCAGTTCTAATTGGTCACTTAATTTAGTGTCGAATCGGGCATCGGATACTAACTGCCCATTTAGTTAATGCGAGCATTAACATCAAATATCGTGGTAACTGATCTTCTTTTTAATTTTCTAAGTTATCTTCTTTTTAAGCTACGGCACTTAAAGAATCAACCAGTAGAGAGAAGAGAAACACCAACAACGGAACTGGCCATTTAACATCTATAAATGACCACCTAAGAGAAGTGTCGAGTCAAAATTCAAAAAGTAATTGGACAAACTACTGTCCAAAAAAGAGTGAAATAGAAAAAACAAAATTGCATTTTCAGAGCAGCTGCTAACTGCAACATCTCAGAATGTATTTTAGATGACCTCGTACAAGATCTTCATGACAATGACACCTTATTACCTGAAAACTGTATGTTTTTGCGTTATGTTAGACTATCATTTTGTTCCAAAGCATGTAATTTCAACCGCTACATATTCAAACGATTCAATAATTAAACAGTAAAAGAGAAGAAGTAATCGAAGTTTTGCTTAACTTGCATGTTATTGCTGTTAGTATTCTTGTACGTAAGAATTCGGTAGCTGAAATTAACTTAATGCAAATCTGTCAGTACATCAACCAAATATGAATGAGATAGTAAAGACAACGCCGAAATGGCTTCCATTTATGTCGTGACTGAATAGCAATCATTTACATAAGGATAATTCCTTGAGGTCAGATCTGCAAACAATATCCAATTACGCTAGGCAATTATCAACTCATTCATTATTAGCCTTAAGCAATTTTCGGCACTGAATGAGTAGTTGAAAAAAGATCTATCGCCGGCACCAGATCACATTAAAACGCAAAAAATTCAGACAGTAAGATGAAATGCAGTTGACTAATATCAGCAACAAAAGGCACAAACAAGCTAAAAACACAACCTAAATAGATTGTGCAACTTGCGATGACTAGATTATTTAGGCTTTTCTATTGAATGCAAAAACAAGTCTAACGGTGAGTCACACTGAAAAGAATAACTGGATGATGAAAACTATGATAACTTCTACGGATATTTGTCAACTTTCATTCTACAAGTATCCACCATCTACACACCGAATACCTGAATTTGAATCCCCTCCGCTTCTTTCATGAAACACCAAGAACACGCAAACGTAGACATGGCATCCCTGGTTCCAATTATGTGAGATATATACACATATCATTCACAAAGCTGGTCACAACAAGTTTTTTTGAATTTTTTGATCTGCCCGATTACTCACATCTCTTTCCAAATGATTTTACAAGGATTCCCGATTATGCCAGCTTCTTCAAGCGGGTGGAGATAGATGTATAATTGTTGACAGTAGCAGCTAAAACTGAATAATTGGGGGAATCCAAGTAAACAATGAGAATTCACAAAACCGAAAGATAAAGGCGATGGAATGCTACAGTTGGCACCATCATTGATCACACACACAAAGTGGCACTTTCTCACGCCCTTACAAACTTCGAATAGTTGATTTTTTAGATAATTATATTTCAAAAAATTCCTATAAAAAATTCAGACGCATAATAACGAATATTTCTGAAAACTTGATGTATTAAGCGGCAGCTTCTCTGTTGTAGCTTACAAAGTATCACTATCAATTTTGTCAAATCAGCTATGAATTTCAATTGAATCTGAAGAATATTTTTCATCGTCAACAGAATTTTTTAGTGAATTTGAATAATCCTTCATGATTCCTGAATGTATTGGTTCCTGTTTTAAAATTCTGCTTGATTGCCACGTGCAGTAGTGTGCAGTGATTGACCAGGTATGGCGTAACCAGTTCATGGCCAAGAGCGAGCATTAAGTAACTGATTTTCGTGGAAATCAACATTTAATGCAAAATTTAATTTAATTAATTAATTAAAAAATTAAGATGCAAGCCCCTTTCATCTTCGCAGGCTTCAGATTAATCCTCGATTTTCAATATACTTAGACCAGCATCTACGCGTTCTACAATACGCTCTACGCGCATATAGAAATTTCTATCTTGTATAACGAAGGTTGCTTTTGCTAATCTTCCACATGCGCTGACAAATCCTTAAAGACAATGATTTAGACTAACATATGCTAACTATTGAAATGTTTTTCCAAATTTTGAGTCAAGTGAGATGATGCAACTCGTATATTGATATGAAGCACAATCATTAATGTCATCATGACTATCTTCAGATAAACTTCTTAACCTTTTCACGAACGAAATGATATCATAACATTGTCGGAAGTCGCAAGTGCTCAGCACACACAATTTAGACATACTCCGATGTCTTTCCAATCGTGGTGACTTTGAACAACACATGTATGACGTGCTGCAAGCATTGGTTGCCAAAGGGTAAATTAGATTTACAAGAGGATACATAAAATTCAATTAAATAAGCATAATTGATAAGCCATGATTACTGAACATAACAGTAGTATACATCAATACACGAGGAACATCATCTCACTC
The DNA here is from genome assembly GCA_907163375.1 of Prostheceraeus crozeri. Lineage (NCBI taxonomy): Eukaryota > Metazoa > Platyhelminthes > Polycladida > Euryleptidae > Prostheceraeus > Prostheceraeus crozeri. The sequence continues at coordinate 89,408 of CAJQUW010015190.1, read as the reverse complement.
GGCCCCTCTCCAAGTATACAAAAACATTCAATGTTGATAGCGAAACACCGAAAATGTAGGATTGGTTCTGCTATAAATAACTAAAGACAGTTTTATGAAAGTGCCAGTATATATAAAGTTCGTAGCATTACTTCGAAATAATCAGGTCATTACAAGAAAATGTCAAAGCAAGAGCGTGTGTGCAATATCTGAAAACAAAATTACGCATCCTTCGGAATCCATCCGGAGTCTGAATCTGAATCTGAATCATCGGAATCTGAATCCATCCGTAGTGGACAGACCGCAAGATACACATGTTGCCCCTTTCAACACGCAATATCTTCAAATCCATCTGTTCAATGCAAAGATAATTTGCATCTTAAATATCTCCTTTATAACCATCCTGTCAACAATTTAAAAATAATATCACATCCACGGACGTCTAATTACTAGGCATCACCATTCGGATGTCGTGCTGTAGCGCAGATCCTAGCTATTTAGACAAACACAGAATTTGCATTCATACACAAATTACACCAAATCAAATCATAATCAGCATACGTTTGAGACAAAAATGCAGGTAATCTGCGATCATCACGTCATGTGAAATCTAATTTCAAAATCTGGCATTGTGGATCCAATTGAGAAATCAAAACACAGTGCTCACATACAGAGAAAAGGTCAAATAACTGTCAAGAAAATATGCAAGTAATCGGAAGTGTAAATCTTAGATGCTACAGCAATATCACGTCCGTATCTCGCGATGAATTGATTAAATAGCTAATATTACGCAGATGTGGTTGTTAAAGAAACCCACTCCCCCATGAGACTGCGAAATGCAGTTCCATTCTCATTTCAGATGATCTTCCGTTATCGATGAGGTCGAATGGGTTGAGCCATGCCTCGTGCTGCATAAACGTGTTGAGACTTAATTCAAAATAATTATTTCATTTTCCTTACGATAAGTGCAGAAACAAGTATTCTGAGCGCCTCATGTATGGTAGTAGCATACTGTTAAAAACCAGTTAAGGTGAAATGTTAAAAATCTGCCAAAACGAGTAAATTTAGTTTTTCAATAAATAAGACCACCGAGGGAACCGCGAAAACCAGACATTTTCTTAGTTCATTATTTTATGTGTATCTTACCCGTTGACCGGCGTGAACGCCTATCAGTCCTCTTTAGGACTAACATGGTTAATTATTGTATATATTCATTTTTGTATATTATCATCTTTTAAGCACACTAACCTGACTTTTTCCTTGATTATGCATATCATTTTGATAGATTTACAAAATTTTCGTTGATGAGGTCGAATTGAATACTTCACTTTTGTTGATTAACAGGTCGCTCGATGCGCTGTTCGATAGAACATGAATTTACTGTGGTACCAAAATGTTACAAACGACTTTTACTAAGCGTAGAAAAGACACGTAAATACAGTACAAGTAAGTTGATTCGTAACTCTATGTAAAAAATCGGTGAATGAAAAAGTTCATCGCGAACGTGAAGAGGAAACTTCAGATACATACCCTCAGACATAAACGTGATCTTAATTGTAGGAGCCCAAAATTATTCGAAAACAGAATATCAAAATGAAATAATTGAGTCACTAGCTGCACAATGTACAATTGGTTGAGTCAAAATACATGTACATGCAAGTGTCTCAAACTTAGTTTTTGATAATGACAATTAAACACATTAGCAGCAATATAGCACCAGCGTTTGCAGTTATCTTGCATGGAATCTTATAACAATAAAAAGTTAGAATGAAAAATCTTATGTTAAATTTATCTTTAATGTCTTTTTGATGATTTTTTGTGCTTATTTTTATCTTTAACTTAACAGCACAATGTTGTGATACAAACACGCTTATTATTACTACAATTTACTACAATTATTACTACATATGTATTGTACAATACAGATGAGCCGATGCATTAAATTATTCAAGATTTTTCCACATATGATTCTCACAAGTTTCACACCAATTCAGTGGCTTAGCTTCATCTGGATTGCTGCTAAGTTGGAGAACATAATTTGACATTTGGTAGTTGGACACATTTGGTAGATAGCACTACTTTCAGTAGCGTTAACCGCATTATGTCGTAGGTTGTATGATCTGAATAGGCCACAAAGTGTGAAAATGCTACTACAATCAGCTCAATACTAATATTTATGAATCTAATAAATTAAATTATCAAAGTTCAACAGACAATTTATTCTTCAAATCAAACAAGTCTGCGATCGCTATGACAGTTAATACAGTACCTTATGGCACCATAGTACGGTCATTTAATGCTTATGCACATGTCGTGCAATACAGAAGGAGTCAGCCAAGGCTGTTGATCAACATACTTGCTGCAGCAATCGACGGAAAACATGCCGATTTGGCAGAATAACATTTCGAGTGGTGCCAAGGACTCAGGTGCAAAAGATATAATTCTGGCAAATTAGCGAAGTTGTGTTCATATGCTGCAACACAAATCGGTTGACTCTTTATGGGTATTCAATAAATTATGAATATTTGTAAATTGATGTGTTCATCTAAATCTTCGGCACGGTCGTCATGAACACGGCACAGATCTTCAAATAGATCATCCAAAATTGGATGATTATGCACCTGATTGATTGCATATGGACTTCCCAAGGTGCGGACGTACAAGCTTAAGGCAACTACTCCAGATATCCGTGAATAATTTGCTTGTGCTCGTTACATTCTTAACCGCTAATTCGATAAGTTTTGCATGCTAACACTGCATGCCCTGGCATATTCATGACTGTTATTCGGGATATCAGGATCTGTTGTCTGAATAGTCTTACTATGATTTCTTAGGTTCGAACTCATTGTAGCAGCAGTTTCTGTTGAGAGATGGAATTTCACTATCCATGGATATGTACATGAAACTTCCAATCCACGGCAAGCCTGGAAAAATTTACCACGAACATTTTGAATTTATTTGTAAATTTGATGGCAGCAAATTGATGGGAACAAAATTTTTTGAAGCGAAAATCAAAATCATGAACATGAACTCACAAACCAAATCAAGGCATAGTTGTAAACATACTTGGCTCCCTTCGATTGATCCGCGCGGACATATCGCCGCGCTTTAGGTCTGATGAAAAAGCAAAGTCGCAATACAAACTTCGAAATGCGTTAAGTCAACACTAGCAATTAACAATGGCACGATATTCAAAGGCGCTATAGATCAAATCAAAAGCATTAATTTTTGTATGACTGAAATCTTTGTCTGCTATTCGAAGCAGCAAAGAGCATTGTTTTCATTCACCATGGTTGAGAGATTGATAAAGTGTAGATAATTTTCGATCAATTTTTGCCATTTCAGTGTTTACATTATATTCATAGTAACGACGATTCCTATACTCGTGTCGTTCGCATTGAATAAAGATGTTAGTAAAAGAAGTATTTCAAATGGAATACTGACATAGAAATATTGCCTAACTCGTCCATCGTTATATTACCATGCTGCTGCTTGACTGTCAGCCTGCAGACAGCCAATACAAGCCTAAAACGTCGCCTCTCAACGGCTTCAGACCTGTGACACTCTTTGTCTGGTTACCAACGCATGTCCCCTTCGAACCACCATCTTCAATTTCGACATTTCGCGTATATGTAGAACGCGCTCGCCAACAGGGTTCCAAATTCTACCCAAAACATTCGGGTCACATTAATGAGCCATTGAACATGCTAGCCTTCATGATTCACATAAAATACTAAAATCCCTCTAAAAAAGTGCTCACACATCTTGACCAAATATTGATAACAGCTTAGCTGACATGGAGGCGCTGCAGGATGTTCGACGAAAGCCCTCCATCTCGTCGCTTCCCAAATTCTTAAATCACATCCCATGATTAATTAGGCTAACCGATGCCTCCCTACTTACATTCGTACTCATTGGTTTGATTTCAAATGCATGTATTTCTAATTTTCTCACTCCAATTGCCATTGAAGCTAGTTGTTGGTCTTGTAGATTTTCCGTCAATATTGCATTCGCAACTGGCAATTCTCGGTGTTGGGCTCTGCTTTGAATTCTGTTATTGTTGTGCTTATACTGTTTGTTCGACTGACTGTATGGTTTGTTGACTGCATTGTTCGTTGTCTGCAATTGTACGGTTATAATTTTCTGGTGATAAAAGCTCATGAGTGTACGGTGCGCGCTGCAAAATGGAAATCGAATTATTTGAAGTTCAACTCAAAACTCCGTCGCATGTATACCTTCGGCATAATGATCTCTCAATGATGTCTAGCGCAAGAATCTGAAGTGCAACGACCAGTCAATGAAGCAAAAGTCCACATGGCTATGGTGCCTATGACGAAACCTTTTGCGAAGCCTGCATGCACAGCAACGGCAACAAAAGCTAATACAACAATCCTCCGCTCAAATTCGAGCGGCTTATGAATATTGATTTGAACATATATGCGATAGCATTTCGTCTTGAGAAAAGCGTACTGCGAACACGCATCAAAGCGAAGGCAAGTCTCAAAGAGTGTTTACAGCAATTTGAATTTCTTATGAGTTAAACTGACATTTTGGAATATTTTTTAGATCCTACCTCTTCGATCTGATTACGACAATTATTGATCATTAGCTAATATAAGTTTAGATTAATTTGTTAAATGTGCGAGGTCGCTATTCGGACATGAAATGATTAAATGACATGTAGCTGGCTCAGTTTGGGGACTTACCTTCCACCAACGTTGAACGTCGGGGAATCAGCAGCTGTCTGAAGGCCGTTTGGTGTTTCTTTAGATGGAGTTGTTCGGAAAGGATCATTTGGATCATCAGGAAAAGCATTATTGAGTTCGATTTCTTTGGGCCTCTCAGCTTTTTTCGCTGCAAGACAAATGGCAGTACATGATAGAATCTTGAATTCAATTTTATGATAAACAGCATATCATGTCACTTGCAATTCGGGCAGAAACTCGTTTTACGCACCTGCCCTCTTGATGGAATGTTTTTGAAAGTGTACCAACGAGTTACTTTCATAAAATCGATTATGCATAGCAAGCATAGCACTGCAAAAACAGAGCTTTATTAAGAGATACGCGATTGATGTGATTGGCTATTCGTGGAGATGCTAACTCTCAACAGCCAATGTCAACCAATTGGATGCTTAATATTTTTGTGCAGTATTCATTTCAGCGTCTATATTACACTGTCTAATTAATGCTTGCAACACATTGATGCTGCACTGCGAGTGAGAAGATGAACCAAAAAGGAAAAACAATTGAATGAGAAAAAAATCAAGAAGCCGATACTTACATTAACTCTCATCCTGTGCCATAGAAATAAACTGTTTATTTGAAGTTCGCTAGAATGGAAATTGACTCAAGGTCACGGCACATCCGGCGGAACTAAGTTGGAACATGAAGAACCAATTAAAAGCTTCAATTTACTCATGTGACTGATTCTAACCCAATGACACAGACGTTGGCAGGTGCATCTAAGTGAAAATGCGTGCGATTTATGTGCCGTTATTGTGCATTGCATGAAGCTTAATTTCCATTCTAGAGGTTTTATTGTTGTCAATTTCTATGTCCTGTGCCCATCAATAAAGACAGAAGCGGTCTCCATTCCTAATCACATCATTCGTTTCTGATAATACACTTAAAGTTCGTGTTGAAATTTTAGAGAAAGGAAATACAGGCTAATGTCATTCCTTTTCCATTCTTGAACAGATGAGACGGAGATTTTATCAAATAAATCATAAACTCGCTTTATTATTATAAAACTGACTTTGCATTTAAGGCATCGACAAATGCTGAGGTAGTTTTACAACTTCTAGTGCAACAAGGTTCCAGCCATGAGCAATTTGCATCTGTTTGGTTTCACACGGAATATACTGCGTCTTGTGCATATTTGAACCATCGAGCCCTGGCAATGTAGCCGAAATATGCGACCTAACAACATGAAAAATGTGGGGATGTGGCATCGTCCCCAAGATAAACGAATGATCAACTTTCAACTCAAACCACCGATTAGAAATCAGTACTCCAAAGCCAGCATTATTATTATCTACAACGCATTCAAACGTCAGATTTAGAATTATTCTCCATTTTGTCCGTTATCAGGTCTCGAGTTTCATTCAGAGTTTTACCGAACGCGTATCGATGAACACAGGGATGAGAATGAGGCAATGAGACAACGGCTGAAAATCATATTTCAAGGGGTCCCCAATAGAAAAAAATTGAGAATGTGTTATGCAGACTTATTGGGGCTTTCGCGGAATTCCGCGGATCCGTGTAAAACTCTCATCCCTGATTGACATCCTATGCATACTCAATACTTATAAATTGCGCATATATGTACCAGTACTTAAATGCACGTGAGATATTTCTTACCACCATCATTCACCAAATATCCCTTTTTCGTTCGTGATTGATACTTTTGGATCCAATTGTAATCGCTGAATAGTTCAGACTCCTGATCTGCAAAAGCGAGAGTAATGGCTGTCAGATCACAACCATAAATTAATAGTGAACTGAAAATTGACAGAAAATGATTAGCTATCATCTTATTGTCTCCAAACGTCACATTGATATTCTACGAATAACGCCATACCGGCACATATCTACCGTATAACAGAAACTGCGGATTAATACGTCTTTTGCATCAAGGCATTCTATATTCTGGTATCTGAAAAGAATTGAGAACTTTCTCATCAGGAAATATCGATATCAAAATTCACGAATGAAAATATGACTTATTAATAGTAAGCAGGCGTAATGCGAGTTAGCTTATAAGCCCTGCGTTGATGACTCCATCTGCAATAGGACGCGAACTATCACCACGGTCGATTTACAGAATCCGAAGCAAAGCCTTGTGATGTTTTATAGTTGTATATCATACAGCGACTTAATCCTTGCCATCCTTGAGTGGGACGAACGCGTGGCCAGAATATAATGAAGATATATCGCGTTTTAACGACCGGTCTTTCCACGAACCGAAGCATTAGATAGGAAATCCCATATATTGAAGTCTCGATATAGCGAACGTCGCGCTTTACGACCGGTTTTCTCAGGAACGAAGTGGCCATTTTTTTTCGATAGAGCGACAGCGCGACACTCCAGAATCTTGAAAAATTGTCAAAATATTTCCCAATTCTGCTTATTTAATGATGTTATTTTGATAGGGATGAATTGACGGTAAAAATGACGCAACGCTATGATGCCATCATCTTCGGGATGGAATTTAATCCTTAAATTGTTGACAATTGAGGAGTGTAAAGCAGCATTTCCTTCAACTTAATTGACAGCGATAATAATTCTCATACGATGATGAAAGTCATCCCAGTAGCCATTTATAATAGAATATAATGCTTACTCATTTAAATTATTAGTTAAAGTAGTCCTAATGAGGACTGATGGCGTTCTCCAATCCGCAAGTGTACAAAGGCAATGCTATTGTAAAAAAAATGTTTAATCAGTTCTTAAAAGAACTCAATGTAGCTTTCTCGTGGCAACGAATTAAAATTGATCAGCTTTGGCCCAATATCTGGTAAAAATGGAAATCTTAAGACGTGTACTAATACCATAGATTCCAAACACTGCCGTATACACGTTCAAAACAAACGTCTAATATACTGTACCGACTACAGATGCTGATAGTGGAAACAGAATAAGACAATGATCACCATAGGTTAAGGAAATTAAAAATGGATATTATAAAACAACAGGAAACCGATGAATAAAAATTGGAAAAGTGGAGGTAAAATATGGAAATACAACGATGCTACTACACCGATTACAAGTGAACTATATCTGACACTACACAAAGTGGATTGGTAAGAGTGGATAAGTGGAAAGTGGATAATGGAGGTAAACAATAGAACTACAATGACACTCTACTACACCGAAAGCAATGAAACTATACACACTATACCTAAGACCACACATGGAAAATACTATTTCTTCACTTGAATTTGTTTTACAATACATCGATAACACAATAAACGAATACATAATAATCCATTCGAATGTTTGTTTATTCTAATTGTTATGACAGGGTGTCCGATTAGTGAGGAGATTCATTTGTCCATTCACAAGTTTCTGCTAACCAGGTGTAAAATTTTATCAATGAAAGTTCCTGCCATTGTCCGCAACTTTCCGGAGTCCTCAGAGATCCAAACTCTCATGCTGTGTTCATTGACTTTCTTCTGACTTGTGTATTGGTATTTCAACCCTTCAAGTTACTATTTTTATTGTGGAGTTTTTAAGAACAAGAATCCGCAGCAGAAGTCGTCAATTAACCGTTGACCATGTTTTCAGCAAATATATGAACCTATGAATGACTGAAGCGATGCTTGAGGTAAACCGTCAAATGTCCATAATTACACTCTACACGCATACTTTCGGGAAATAAATCAAATGTTGTAGATAAAGATGGGTTTTTTTCACTAAAGAATAATGCATCTTTATGCGACAGTGTGATCTGGGAGTGGTAGCAGCATGAAAAACCCAAACTATTTATTTATTTATTTTTTAAACTATTTATTTAATTTTCTTGCTACTCATCAAATAGCGATAATGACAATCTCTTGGTATAGCGACCATTTCTAGCGGAAACGAGCGTGGTTGTAATATCGAGGTTTGACTGTAGTTAACAGAATTGATAGAAACGTGTTATGTTCATGATCATTACAAAATATTTTTCAATTCCTATAAGGCTAGACTTTGGACCAACTTGAAAATGAAACAACAAACCATAAATTTTGGAAAAATTTTGAAAACATGTCACATCACTTTTACTAGAATTATGCGACAATGTTGTGACTGTTCACGTCACACAACACTTCGACAAATATCATGAAAATGTTTGAAAACAACAGAAAAATATTGAAAGGCAAATTACATTCAATATTTCAGTACAAGCCCTAATAACATGAGTTATTAAAACAATTCGCAACACGTTATAATTATGTGCATTCCAATTACACAGCATTTAAACGAATCGCAACGTTTTAACTAAACCATAAATCGGAAGTTAATGCTTTCCACACAGCATCTGACTACATGGCGGCACCAAAAATAGGGAAGGTATGATAATACTATACTTACAAGGTGAAGTATGATGTGTCATTCAAACCGATATCTGACCTATTCAATTATTGGACAAAAATACAGTTTAATAATCATGAAATCCTTTCATCGTCTAACATGCTCTTTTTTTATAATTGTAATTTTGTTTCCTAAATAATTTGAGAAACAAAGGACGCAATGATAAAAAAGGGGGCATGTTCGACGATGGAAGTATTAAACTATATCTATATCCAATAATTGAAAAATTATTGTTCATTTCATCTTATCCATCTTATTGCCATTTTTGTGCGTTGGACACAATTTCCGATGAAGTGATGCTTGAGTTTCTCATGATTCACTGACGAATGGAACATCAGCGAAACGTGAGAAAATTAATGCAATTGATGGAAGGAAACAGGCATGTATGTCGTTCTTGAAACAGGCATCGGTCGACACCAGACCCTGAGTGTTTAATCAGATTCCGGTCGGATTATGGCTTATTCGAAAGGCTCGTGATTTGCGTGGTGCCACTATTTCGTTGATCTCCTATTGAGAACACAGTAGTAATATTACTAACAGTATTGACAATAAGATTGAACTGTTTCATTTCATTTGTGATCGCAGCCCGATGTTTCGAATGAAAGTCATTCATTTCTGAATGCATATGACCGTGAAACGCCCGCAGCATGGATAGGTTTGTTACAGTTTCGGGTAATCAGAGATTGACAACATTAAGACCAAAACCATTTGATGGCTTCCAAGCGATCGATATATCGCTTCTGGCGATATATTTTGAATTACCACCGCAAGTTGAAATGCAATAGTATCTAGGAATCAGGTTTGCGTGCATAATTCAAATTCCGAAGTAGCATTATACATGAAAGCGACACGTCATCTAGGAATAAGACACCTCAAAGGGCATATTTTAAGCTGTAATATTACTGGCCTGTTGACGAATAATCTCAAGCTTATTGCCACGCAAGTCTGCAGAAAGATCGACTGATCAAATAATCGGAAATGACACTAATTAAAACACGTGATAGCTATTTTATTCTCAAAATTAACTTTGTATATCTGAATCATTGTGCTTTTCAGTCACAAAATGGATGTACTGCAGTTCTTCATGTAAAATTCTGCATCATGCACAGTGCTAAAACGGAGTCATCATGAGTTCACTTATGCAACGAGTTTGAGTAAAAAATGACAGTACTGTTAACAGAAATTTTCTGCTAACAATAATGTCATTTTTTACTCAAACTCGTCGAATGTCGTCTACGGCTCGTCTACTTCCTTGACAATAGTTCGATGATTTGCGATTTCTCTGTGCTTCACATCACTAAAGCGCAGTCCTACAAAAACATGCCTGATGGATGCAAGTCGAATTAGCAAATATGGTCTGTAGTTCAAAATGAAAGCAAAACACAGGAAGGTATAGAAGGAAAGTAACATTTTGATTTGCCATCTCTCTAGATTTTGATGCAGAAAGTTATAGTGAAAGATAGACGACGAGTTGAACTCTAAATTGCTATTCGCACAAGAATTTTCGCAATGTTAACATCTCTTTGAAAGAAAAGAGGAGTTTTGAATTTTGAGGAATGGCGCATTTCGAATAACGTTGTCTTGTCGTATGTTGATTAGAATGAATGACATGTGAAGTAACACACCGCATAATTCCAATTTCCTTTGTTTTGATTTATTAAACGTGATATTGACTCAATGATAATGTAGAGTACTCTGCGTAAAGCGTATTTTGAGTTTGGCGACAGTTAGTGCTAAATTTCTAATACAAAGTTTTGAAGAATGGCAATCGACTGCCACCAGAGAAAACATGTCATTGCAAACTACTTCATGCTAATTAGAAAAAACATCTAACTACATGTATGCATGACTTTCCTGCATTTCTAGCGCTATTTTCTGTTCAAAACTGGTCAATATCCCCACAAGTTGTAAATTGTTTTCAGGGTGGTGGCCAGATTTCAAGCTTCAAATTCCCGGGCTGTTTCATCGAATTTTCATACTATTTTTTCATATGGACAATAAACGCTGTTCCCATCACACAGCTCAAAAATTACCCGGACACCTCTTTAAGCTATTTTTATCACAAAATTTGAGGCATTTCCTATTTGAATTTTCCATTGAATATCAATGGGTGAGATACCTGACTCTATTGCAATCATTTTTCGAAATTTTTGAATTCTGTGAGCGGTGGTTCTAAAGATTATAACCATATACACTTCCTCAGTGGCCTCCAGCCAATGAACTATTTACGGAATCTAAATGATTTCATATTGATAGAAAAGTTAAATTCCAGAACTTTCCAGCGATAAAAAATACTTCATTTTCAAAACCTGATTCTTAATTCCATAAAGCTGCATTTAGCCGACTTTTTAGACTTCAATTTTCAAACATGTTAAGTTAAAGAAGCAAATTGCATTTTGGAACGCAACATTTTGAGCTGCGGTGCATTCATGCCACGACAGAAAACCATGATATCAAAATGCACATGTTAATACAAAGGCACGATGACACAAATTTATCAAGAAGCATCGACAAGAGAAACCAGGAAAACTGCAATGGACGAAGACAGTAAACGTCAGATGAATTCCTAATTATCATCTTTTTTTTATCAGCTTGTGTAGAAGCAATGGACGCATGGTGACCGTCAGTCATCAAATTTGTATCTGATAGTTCGAGCAAAAGTCAGGTATAATACTGGAGAAGCAAGGTCTTGATCTTTCTTGATTCAGCGAATGCGGTGTTACGCAGCAATGCTATCTCTGTATTGGGAACATTACCATCGCAGAAATTTCTTTATCTGGTTGAATTTGACTCATTGAATTCCTACTAATCAACTTATTCAATTTGTTCCCCTCCTCATTGTATTTTCGGTCAGTTTCCTGTAATTGGTGTTCATTGAAACGAAGTTCAAAACATGCCGAAAAAATTTAAAAATGTTAATACAATGAATTGAGAATACTCGACTTTTGAAAATATCACGTTTCAGAAGGCAATTTGCTACTTCAGCCACTCTTGTTTAAAAGATGAAGCCTGAAAAAAAGACTAAAAGCAAAAATCAGAAAAAAATTATAAAATTATACGAATCAGTTTATGAAAATGAAATATTTTGTGATCACTAGAAAGTATTAAAAATGTTTGAAAAAATGTAATCAAATATGTAGGCCTAATTGAGCTTCTTCAGAAAAATCTTTTACGGTTCAGATTGCTTTCAAGAGCAATAGACTGACTAATATAAATGTCATCAAATTTTTAGGCCATCAGCCGATCCTACACTCTTGAAATATTCTATTTGACCGTCGACTGCGGTGTGCGCTAAGAAATGCATACGTGTATATCGCGGTTATCCAGTCAAACACATGCATCCATGTCTTAAATAGCCAGGGGTTTATTTCTGCGTATATGGTGGGGCCTATAAGATAATAAAATTTATCTGTTTAGTTGCTTAGAACGGTACTTATTGATTTATCCTTCGCGTTCCTGGTATAGTCGTGAACGGAGCAGAGAACAAAATCTTTACCGCTGAAAGAGGCTCCAGATTGTTCCATATACTAGCAAGCCTATCTTCGGTTGCGACCAAGAAATTTTGAAACGGTGGCCTATACAGAAGCCCCATTGGTTTGGGTGACCTTGTCACCATTTACTGTGAAGCTTTCGAACTCGTCACTTAGCGTAGCCATTGACTTTCAATCAAAACAGCAACAAAAACTCTGATGCACTATTTTTGTCCGTGGCAGCGTTGGTAGAATTTTGTTGGCATGATTTTGGACTGCTATCTTTCCTCAACTTGGTTGGATGAAGGTGTATAAGGAACCTGCAACTTTAAATTGTGCTATTCTTGCTCAAAAAGTTGTGTTCTTGTAAAATATCTTAAGACTATTTAAATTGATAAATGATAAGAAGATAAATGAGCATTTAGATATGACTTTTATTATGCATATACTCCCAGCTTTAAATACATCAGCACTAATTTATAATTTGTCTGTTTGCCTTATTTCGAGTTACGAAATTGCATATAAGCACGTCAAGAAACACAAAAAACAGGAACGATTTTTTGCCGATCCATGTCGATTGATCGCGAGTATATACTCGAATGTACGAATTAATTTATAGTCAACCCAAAGACTTCTCTGTGAATAGCCACAAATCATTCTTATAAGATTCAACACTACTTATTAGCGAAACTTCATCATTAGCGATTTTACTACAAGTGACGCGTCAACGACATAACCATCGCCTCGGTCATATGGAAAAGAAATAAATTTATGAAGTCATAGATATTTCATCCAGATGTTGTGCAAACTTATTGGTTATTTCTATTAAGATTAGAAGAATATTTTTCTTAATAAAGTCATATTCATAGCAGTTGAAATCATGAGATTCCTCATTTACCTTATCGGTAAAAAAATCATAAAATGGCATTCCTGGGTTATTTAAGGGCTAATTGGCTGTCTGGCTAAAATGTAAGAGCGATTCCTGGGCCAACAAAATTCCCGGGCTCGGCCGCCACCCTGTGTTTCTGATGGTAAGTGCTTTATAATTTACTTGCAAAAATTGCGTCAACCGAATGATTTCTGTGACCAAATGCAGATTCTTCATTACTATCATCATCATGTGACTTCCAACTCTATCATGGACTTTTTCAATAGTTAATATGATTTCTAATTAGGTTAGTAAGAAACGAAACATTTACAGTTAACGGAATAGTCTTGTAAACAGTAGTGGTTGTTGTCAGTTCATAGTACATGTATAAAACATCAATAACCCCTTAGACACGAATGGTCGCAAACTGGATCAATGATATTGTTTGCAACTACAAAACATTGACTTACCGCGAGTGGCCAGATTTTTACCACAAACATTTAATAAAACAACTCTTCAGTGATGAAAAAGTAAGAACATCGCAAATCAGTACATGACTATGAATGGGTGTATGAGAACGAACTTTTAAGATATAAATAACATCATTCATTCCGACAGGTACATACTGATAAAGAAATATATAAATTGCGTCGGCGTAGGTGTAAGACACTGAAACGTCTGAGGAAACGTTTAAACTGACAGCTGAATTACGAGTGAATCCACTTTTAGCGTAGGTGTTCTCTGATCCCACATGTGAACGTCTCACCAAATATAGCTTCAGCGGTAGGGATGAGATAAAAAGAGACGAAATGAATGTGAGTTTGTTGTTTTTGAAAAGAAGTGAGATCATTTTTAACTGTTGTGGGTGAATGTATGGAAACAATTTTATACAGGATGGCCGCCAACAGGAGGTTCCTCATACTTCAGTTGATGCTAAAAACAGCTTTCGTCCCTCCTTGAAATTTATTGACCAGATTAAAATAGTTAATTAAAAGATATGTATCTTTGAATTAACTGTATGTACCGGTACATATCTTTTAATTAACTATTTTAATCTGATCAATAAATTTCAAGGAGAGACGAAAGCTGTTTTTAGCATCAACTGAAGTAGGAAACAATTTCGACTAGAAGTTGTGAAGTCACTGTGAATTCTCTAGAACTGATGATGGTTCACAGAATAAGTAACATCAGCAGAGAAATCAGTAAACAAATGTAGGTTTCGTAATTATAAAAAGCACCAATGAATAATGAAAGAAATTGTTACTTTTGAAGTTACTATTAAAATCGTCGGTGACTGGTACGCAAAACTTACGCAATCTGTTTGGGAGGAGGGACTGGAGAAAATATGCCACAGGTTTGCTTCAACCAAAGTCCATTATGACAATTAAAAGTCTTATTAACCGATGATAACAGATCCTCTGGCGAAAGTCAAAATATCCTTCGAAGTAGAAGAAGGACTAGAATGAATGTCATGAGTGAAACTGTCTTATAACTCGTTTTGTGGATATCTCATATAGTGAATTAACTAGAAATCTCAACAGGAGCTTCGAATGAACAAAAATTGACTTTTGAAGAGTCACCACCATATTCAGACGAAGAGAATACATATGATACATAATACAGACGAGTCAATCCGAAAGCGAAGATATAAGATGGACGAGAATCTTGACACTGAGAACGGATATTAAATTGAACACATCGATCACGTTTTGAATACTTACCTTCTTGCCAAACTTCATTGGAAGATATCTCCATGAATTCAGACAATTCACTGACCAACCACTCCATCAGCAGTTTATGATAATAATGTTTAGCTGTTATCAGTTACCTCATCACGTGATCATTGCTTACATCATATCAACGCGTCATCAGTCGTTTGATGTCAGATTACTCGCATTTCCTCATTTAACGAGTAAATTGTGTATACGGAAATAAATCTTAGATAGGCTAAAAAACGTGAAAAATTGCAAGCACAAATAGCTCGAATTTCCTACAAGTTTGGCCATTTTCCTTTCAAACTTAAGATACAGCTACAGCCGTGAAGTGGTGCACACGGTAGTCGCACAAATTGGCCTGAACTACGAAAGTTGACAATCCATTGCTAAATTTAGGTCCGTTTTGCTTTTAGCACTGAAGAATGGGAGTGGAGTTGGTCTCGACCAATGTGCTTCCGAATATGACAAAAAACATTAGTATACCTACTTTTGGTTCTCAATTTCAACCAGTTATCAAATCCTGTCTTCATCTTAATTAATTGCATACTGAACTTCTACTTCCTCAATTTCTCTTCCACCACCCGGTTCCCAGCACACGGTAAGTCCTGGGTATGAAGATAAACTGCAGCCTTCATGTTTTTCAGAGGTATTATCTTACCGCAGCATACGGCCGGTGGCGACGGATACGCCCTTACTGGTAGAAATGGTCCTCCAAAAATGTGAAGGGACAACTGTGGTCCTCAGCCTAGCCAGTGCACAGGAGAAGAGAAGGAAAACTCTTGACTTCAAACCACCTGCTGTATTGCAGGTCATACTTCGACAAGCAAAGGCTACGAGAAGCAAACTCGCGCTGTTCTGCTCAAATTACTGTTTTTGCCTTCAGTCACTGATAAATACGTTTTTGTTTGCTTCTCATATTCTAACATTTGCCTCTCTCCTGTGACGTCGATCGAATTTGTTTTGCTGCGCTTTTTTCTTGTGCCCTTGAAGTCTCGCCCCGAGACATAAATGTCACATAAATCTTTTCGTGAAATAAAAAAAAATAAAACCGCAGTGATTATTTAGGAGTACACACGAGCCTAAGACAGGATAGTGCTTTGAGTCCATTTCTATTCATAATGGCTATGGAGCTAGTTAGCAGGAAAAGCAGTAATAAGGAAACCATGAAGAAACTATTGTACGCGGATGACTTGGCGGCAGTAGCGAAGGATGAATTTGAGTTAGATGAGAGGATGAAAGACTGGGATAGAAATTTTACGTCTCATGGTCTGAGAATGAACTTGGTGAAGACGGAAGTGATGAAGATAGACAGGGAGTAGAAGGACTTGGCTGTGGGTGTGAGAGAAGTGGAACTGAGGCAGGTAAATAAGTTTGTGTACCTTGGTGGAATGGTCTCTGAAGATGGTCGGGCGATGCAGGAGTAAGAAGGATACAAGCCGGAGCTGGGGCATACTGGAAAGTGGCAGGAATGCTGGCGGCCAGAAAAATTGGCAAGAGGATAAGAGGAAAGGTTTTGGAAACATGTGTCTTGCCAGCAATGACATACGGACTAGAAATTATGGCACTAACTGAGCAGCAGCGAAAGATGTTGCAAGCGTGTGAAAACAACTGGATAAGGCGCATCTGTGGTGTAAAGTTGGAGGAGAAACGAAAAAAAACAAACAAAAATTTTTTGTTAAAATAAATAAAAAATAAAATATCAATCTCATTGAGGTTGACGATCGTAAGCTTTTTGTCAGTCTTTATTAATCTCTTTCAGCAGCACAGTATTCCTGCATGAGTACATCATTGAAAAATGTTATTTCATCTAAAATATCCCTTATTAAGAATTGCTGGTGTCCCTCTCGGCATCTCAAAGGCTCTTGGCAAGTCAAGAGTGGTGACATCGAAGCTTCAACTTTTAATGCATATTCGCATGCATCACGGGAATGATCCCACCGTTCAGGATTTTACTGATGGACATCATATTCCGCAATTATTCACCTTTCTTCATAACAAGAGAACACCTCATACACCTGATGTCATGCTACCCACCGGAAATGAAATGCTCTCTGAAATGACAGTCATCACTATTTCTATGTGTTTAACTTTCTTTTTCGACGGTCTGGCTTGTATTTGGAGACGAAGACAGTCATTGTGCTCTCCTTATGTCACAGAATGCAGTATAGTTGCATATGATATCATGTATTTACAAGGCGGAGTACATGAAATGTTCATTAAATAACATTTTTTAGCAAAACCGTCACTCATAAATGCAATATTAATTGCGAAAATTCGTGATATTTTTCATCAGAAAGATGCAAATCATCAAATAAAAAAATGCATAAATTTGGCTGAAATTTTTTTCAACTTTTGTTGTAAAAATAGTTCAGATCACACAATGTGTCGCCTCCTATAGTGTTGATTACTGGTTTAACCAGCATTCTTATAGTATTTCTACATTAAAAGCGAAGAAGGTTGATGATGGTGAAGAGCTATTATAACTGCCGTGTCCCGCTTATAACTTAGTATTAGAACACCAAAAAAGTACAACATTTTACGACAGCAGAATGACGTTTAGAATAGCCTATAATGATAAGTTGCATATTTATCCATAAGGGGCATTCCTTGATATTAAAGAGAAGAAAAACGACCTGACGAATCCTGAAGAATGAAAAACAACATTGAATTGAGCAAGATGCAAAATCTCGCAAAAGTGACACAACAATAGAGAGATATGCTAAGAAAACAAGCTACATGTCGACATCTCTTCCTTATCAGGCTAGTCAACCAATAGAATCAATCAGAGGTTTTATGCTTTCAAAAATAAAGTAAAGAAAGGAAATAACGAGGAAAATTCTTACTGTCGTGATACCTTTGGCCGCAACTGTAGATTCAGTAATCGCATTTTAATAAAGCATGAATGATGAGTGATTTATTGATCAACATTAAGAGGACAAAAGGCATCGAACTTCTAGCATTGAATCGAACCACGGAATAAACTTTAGCAGGATTGGTCGACGAAGTCATTCAAATCATGAAAAAGGATAAACGACCACTTCCCTAACGAAACTGGGCCTAGAGTCGCACACGTCATACGACGCTTGGGAGTCACTCCATAAGTTCGTAAGGCATCCTAGCAGTAACCACTTAAACTACTTCCTTTTTGATTTAGAAATACATCTCATTTCCCTTGTCCTTTTTACAATCGTGAATGTATAAATTTAAGGAGAATTTCAGTGTAGTGCAAATCATCAACGTCTACGTTCAATCATCACACACTAAATAAATCAGATGCATTCACCTAACACAGAATTTTTTTAAAAAATAGCATGCGGAAATTAATAGGCAAAAGATGAAAATATGAGAATGGAAATATATACACGTAGATAGATACACTCAAGGAAAAAATAAAGTACCCGGTGTAAAAAGTTATGTTAACAGTGACAAATTTATCATTTCAGTCATTTTTTTCTACTCGTTGGTGTGAAATATGAACTTTAGAAGTTAAATCAATAGTCAAACCATTAGGCCTCAACCACACAGCGAGCTTTTCCAAGCGTTTTGCAGCAAATACAAAGTCATCATTGCAGCATTTGTAGACTTCCATAATGCACGCAAAGCAAACTAGAGCGATTGATAGCTTGTGGACATGCGGTTACTCGAGACGCTTGGGACGCTCGTGTTTGCTTTGCTTTCAGTGTAGCTGAGGCCTAATGCTATGATTCCATTCATTGTTCTTTCATGCATACCGAGCTGTACTCTGTTCAATCCGCTAGCTACATACACCACAATCATTGACAGTATCGTAGCATTAGCAAATTAGTCATGGCGACACGTGGATGTGATTTGACTGAATTCCAGAGAGGTCAAATCTACGCCTTAAAGTTTCATGCGAATTTTTCAAGACCTAAAATTGCTGAGTGCCTCGAGATATCAGAGAACACAGTCAGAAAGTACCTACAGAGGCTATCAGCTGGTGGAGATGCTAAAGCAACCAATCGAGCTTCTTGTGGCCGTAGGAAAAGTACAACTGAAGAAGATGAGGAAATTTTAACTTTCTCTTCGAACCATCCTTTTTGCTCTGCCAGAGTAATTAAGCAAAACTTAAATCTAGAATGCACCAGAAGGACCGTAACAAATCGATTGCTGAGCGGTGGTTTCAAGGCATTTACACCAGCTAGAAAGACAGCCTTGACAGCAGATTGGAATGGGCTACAGATAAGTCATCGTGGACTTTGACGAGGTGAAAGAAAGTGGTGTTTTCTGACGAATCGAAATTCTGCTTGGGTCAGTCACGAGTACAGTATGTCCGTCGATCGATAGGAGATCGGTACACGGATCGCTACGTCTGCCGTACTGCGAACAGATCTGTCGCGCATGTAATGGTGTGGGTGCATTCTCAAGTAATGGACATACGAGCCTGGTGAGAATTCAAGAGAGATTGGATGCCCAAAAGTACATCGACATCCTTGAAGGTAATCTTCTTCCAGTATGGAATACAATCACTCAAGCAGGTGGCATCTTCCAGCAAGACAATGCACCGATACATTCGGCGAACCGGACGAAACTGTTCCTTCAACACAATGGAATCCCTACCTTAGACTGGCCTGCATTTAGTCCCGACATGAATCCCATCGAACACGTGTGGGCACAGATGGAACTGAAACTCCAAAGAGAATATGAGGACCCAGAAGACAGTGACCAACTCTTAGCTACGCTTGATGTCATTTGGAATGAACTGATGGATGATGTCAATTATCGAGCTCCTCTTATCAGTTCAATGCGTGATCGCGTAGAAGCAGTACTGGATGCTGAAGGTGATTTTACGAGATTTTGACTGTTTTCTATGTACTAGTACGCCTTTCGTGACTTTATACGCGTATTGATATTGTTTCTGTGATCGACTCTGAAGCACAAGTAGTGCATATTGTCTTGTTGTTTTCGAAATAGAGTTAAATGTCTAACCGGGTACTTTATTTTTTCCTTGAGTGTATATCACGTTCTCTAAAATATAAGCCGTATATGCCTATAGTACGTTTAAGGCATGTACCACCTAGCATGAATGCATGTTTTTTATATCTAGGAAAAGTGCGCAGGACGTGAACGTGCAAAAAAAGTGTAAAACTATAGAAATACAGGAAAATCTGAAGCACTCTTTAGAGGCGCTTAACGAAGTAAGTGCCACAAGCACTGCACATACTGTTGTTGACAAAGAAAGTGTTCTTGGAAAGTTGGCATTATGTTCTATCATGACAAATTATACTGGATGCTTATATGTGGTCTTCATGACATGGCGGTTGTGTTTGGTCTAGTGATCTTTTGGCATGGAGCCGGAGGTCGAGTCACGAAAGTGTCATTGGAAGTCGGCGGGTAGGGTTTCCGGATGGAAGCATCAATATTCTTCGGGAAAGCATGACTGTCAGCACCGCCCAAGCACCTAGTAGTGGACTTGTGAGTATATGTGAAATCATGCAAGAATGTTGCATGATTCTAAAATTACAAGTTCTCAATGATATAATATTCAGCTGACATATTCCATACTTTAGATTTCATAGCTGTGTTATACATTTGCAGTTATTTAAAAATTTGTCTTCGATTGCCATGGATATACTTCAATCTTTCACGACACAAATTGCAGCATTTGTGTACACAATTCGTCAAACCCATAAGTTGTCTCTCATTTTCGTTAGCTATACAGACATATGCAAAGAAGACAGCTGTGGAATATTCAAACGAGAAAGTAATAATGAAATCAATCCCTTCACCATTCTATGTGCAGTTGTGGTTAATTATACTTCTCATTTGACAACGTTCATGAGAAAGCTCCTGTGACTAGCCCTTTGGTGATGATGATTCATTTTGTTCGATAGTTATCCATGAGAGGTATTGCAGCCCGATGAGTCAAAGTATACCCTTGGCTTAACTCACTGGAATTTAGAAGGCATGAAGTGAAAGATTTTATATAAAAACTGCGCAAATTATAGTGAGAAACCACTGATTTTTCAGAATACAGTGTAAGTGAGCTGTAACCAGCAGAAACTTTTATCGGAGCAATATACAAGTATCTAGGTATGGCAAGAACATGTACGCTTTTCATGCGTAATTGATAATATCATTAACAATGAAGAAGTGAGATATGCGACAGATCAAAATGTCATGTAAAAAATGTGCGGCTGGTAGGACTCGAACCTACGACCCCACGGTATCTAGACCTGTCGCTCTGCCAACTGAGCTACAACTGCTTGCATGCGACCGATGTCCATACTTACGATAGCCTGACTTTTTCCTTTATCATCAATAGGATCAAGCCCTCACCGGCGAATCTCCGAAATATTTTCGCAGAAGCCAATTTTGTGATCTGAGACAACTACTTTTGTGAGCTTTCTAATAAGGCATTGAACGATCTAAATATTTTCAAAAAAATTCCAGTATGATTCAAGTTAATAGAAGATAGACCTCTATCATTTTTATGAATCGAATTCACACTAACAAATTCTTCTCCTTAATCTAAAAAGTCTAATATCCGGACTGGTTTGATATCTGATGCGTTCCTCCTGTGACACCTTACCCTGCTAATTTACCATGATTAATGAGTTCAGGGGTAACCAGAGTATGCAATTTCACAAAGTTTCACATTTATGCTTAGTAATACTATCAAACATTTCTGGCTACAGCATTTAAGACGTTGACAAGAAAATAAAAACTTACTAACACCCTCTACGACATTGGACACTGAAAACCAGAATTGACGAGCCTTTGCTGATGTCTCAAACTCCAAAACATGCTTCGTATCTTTGTATGAGACTGACATCAGGACTCCTTCAGCTGCAAAAGAACACACGAGAATGTCAAACCGTGACATCAGATATACCTAGCGTTGTACGAATTGGTCACATACTGCTACAAAAAATCTGCAGAAAACAATTCTCTCTCGATTTTCAAGAAACATAGAAAATGTCTAATTGTGAACAATGCAATATCTATGCATAATTTGTGATTAGCTTTACTTGATTCCGTATCGCTGAAGAATCACGAAACGACAGACATTTTGCAATTCAATTATCATTCACGAGAAAAGGCGCAGGTGCTTTCTCTACTATTTTGTTACTACACATGCTTTAAAAATCATCTAGTATTCTCTTTCAGTATTCTCGTTTGCTTTGCTTGCTGTGTGACAGTCTACAACTGCTGCAATGATGACTTTATATTTGCTGCAAAACGCTTGGAAAAGCTCGCAGTGTGGCTGAGGCCTTACTTAGTAAGCTAATTTCCTTTTTAATAAGGCTTCTTAACATTGCTAAAGCCCATGAATGCGAGTTAAGTAAACTGTAAAATGAATACATTCAAAATCATGAATTTCTGATCCCTGACTTGCGGACAAAACCCTGTCTACCGGACAAATTTTTAAAATTTCCAATCTTCTGCTAACAAGGTATGTTTGCAACTTTATTTGCAAACTGATGATAATAATGCAAAAGAACAGTCACCAGCTTCTGAAGCATCAGTCAAACTGATTGATACAATTGAGGCCTTGGGACAAAGGGAGGTGAATCCGTAAATTTGCTTCTTGGAAAGAAGTGAGTGATCAGGATGAGACATTGGAACAGTCGAGCCTGACGCCCTTCTTGGATAAGCGACGTTTATTTAAGGAACAAACGGAAGACGTATCAGAACGTTTGAGAAGACGTATGTTCTCTTTCACAACATATTAATTTGACCGAGTCATATACCTATTCCTTTGCCCTAATGTTTTGATTAGCATGTAAAAACATGAGTATGAAAAAGAATGAACCTGAAGTGAACATGCAAAAAATAAAATACCTTCACTTTACACTTTCAAGCATCATTTGTACTGATAACGATAAGAAAAATATCGGTTGTAAATAGTAATGACCGCTCATGCGGTATTTATTAATTTTCGAAGATACTGACAGTGACAACTTTGTGATAGGAAACTTCTCGTCCGTGTGTTGTCCGGACAAGATGAGTTTGATTGCATTTTATAAAAGGAAATGAAGTTCATTTTTCTGTATGAATCAATTTATGTCGTGAGGCTATTCCATGAAGAAGCTGAAATAATCATTTCGATATTGAAAAGTAATGTTTGTCTTGTAGAATTTATTTACAGCATAATTAATGCGTTTTGTTGGTAAAATAAAACTGGTACAATTAAAATAAAAAAACGAAGCACATGAAAGTAATGAAGTAAATCAGGATGAAATCAATCGTTATCTAATAATACCTTACTTAAGTGAGGCATTAATAAAACATAGAAGAAAGTTTAAAAAAGTTATATAATAAGTTAGATTTAAATATGCAAATTGTGTTTCGCACTAAAAAAGTGAGTAATTAATCTAATCTTAGAGATGACACACACACCTATGTTACTGAGATCTTGCCTTGTGGATCGCTTTACTCTTCGGGTTGATTCTGATGCTCAGTATCTATGCGAAACTAGAGGCGGTTTCACCAAAGAATATATGAACGCATAAATGGAAATTCAGTCTCAAATGTGCATCTGAACTAATGTAATGTAGCAATGAAATAGGTGAATGTTTCGAAATAGAAAGCCAAGCAGAAATAATCTAGAAGTTCGAATAATAGAAGTGATTTAAATCCATAACAAAATACCTTCCCCAAACAGAACTTTAGGATACAATTGTAAATGGCTTTATCTGAGAATATTTGACTGATTGTAATGGGACATGGCTTTCGAATTTTCTTATTGATTGCAGTGATTGCAAAGTTGTGAATTGAAAATTTGTATCCAATTAAGAATATAATTAGCTTTATTTCATGTGTTTACTCAAACCACTATCCAAATCCGCATGAAGCCATTATGCGACTTGCAAATTTTGTTGGTCTATGTAGCTCATGTAGTAATTCTTGAAAATGAATTATCAAGCAAAAAGTCAAATCGAAAATTAGTCAACTCTAATACTAATGATAAATAAATGCAACTAATTGATTGCTTTCGGTTGCAATTATAATTTGTTGCTTGGTGAAAATTGCAATTACTATTCGATAACCCCTGCTTATAAGTGAGCACTTCAATTATTTTCACACTTTCATGATCAGGAAACTAGAAAAAATCTTTCCATTCTTTTATATTTTTCGTTCAAGAAATTCATTGTTTCATGTCCTATGACAGCATAACTAATAGGTGTGGTACAAGTTAAGTTGAATTTTAATAAGCATGTAATTTTAATAACCGTAAAGTAACAAAATAAGCCACCAAAGATAGATAATTTCGTCTGAGCAAAGACATCTGGATTACACAATTATAAAATTGGAGTCCTTTAAAATCAATTGAAAAATGCCTGACTGGTAACACATAGAAACTTAATTTAAGTTAAGTAATAGTGAGTTTTACCATCTATATTACTTCAACATTTACACTGCAAATTTGACGTTGGAGAGAAAATGCAACTTAGTGAAAGGACCATGTCCATGTCTGAGCATACTAAACAAACAGAGTAAGATATGTAAAGACTGAAGTTTATTTGCGAGAATGATGGCATCTCTGCTCATAAACACACTCAGCACAAACTGCACCACCAATGACAGTATAATGAATAATTACACTGTAGTTGAAGCAATATTCATTCCATTATGATAGCATTGACCTTGACAGCAAAGTCATTTCTCGTGTGAAAACAGATATCATCATTGATAACATGCGAGTACGCTCAGCCTATCTACTCATCATCGTTGGCATATTCAGAACCAAAGTGTAGGCCCACTTAATAATGAAAAATGGAAAAACATGTTCTCTCTCAATTTTTCGATGTTGTGATGAAAAGTGTAGCAATTCACCCAGCGTGCTTCGCATATGCGTAGAGTGAGTGATTCTGTCCACCCTTAATTCTGTCTGTGCATAGACGAAACGCACTGGGTTAATTGTTATATTTCTATTGTACATCAAAACGTCAGAATATTGAAAGAGAACTTGTTTTTTCATTATTCATTATGACTGACTTCCCGTACAGACAACTCCATCAGTGTCTTTGATAAAGGAAACTACAGGAAATTTTACTACAGGAAATCCCCGAATGGTCGCATCATGTGACATTCCCGTCTGTTATAGAAAAAAATAATACGCGACTGTCATGTGAATGCACACCAGTCTTTCTACCCGTTTCCACATGCAAAGTGAGGCTGACATCTACTCAAAGGTGGGTTGAAATATGAATCGCAATAAAAATATTTGAAAAAATGTTTCAATTTACTTCCTTGTTATATTTGCAAAACAGTATTCATTCAGCAAAACCAGCAACAATTCTCTAACATGAAATATTTTTCTAAAGTAAGAGGGTAAAATCAAGTGAAGAGCCCTGTGATGCGATGTAAAATGAGATCAATGAATATTTTAGATCAAAATATTATTTTCAACGCTGAAGAGGGACAGCAAACAGACTTTAAAAGCAGTGTACAATTTTCAATGCATATCCATGCATTACTCACAGCGGGGAAAGCTCCGTGCCACTAGAGAATGTTTTTTACATGCAATAATTACTGGTTTTCACTCAGACATACATCATGTGCAATACTCATAACAATATTCATGCAGAAATTTAGGCAGAATGTTAGTCAATTAGTCTCTGAAGAGATGGTCTTTTTGTTAACTTACGCTGCGATATTCATGCGAAATCGACTGAGTAATGAGTTATGGCTTCTTACATTTGAAGGTTATAAACCATAACATAAACCTGAAGATCGATGTGCCTAAATCTTAAGTATACGTGCATAACACGCAAATTTTCAATCAAAATGATCAAAAACACCAGCCAAATTGTACTAGAAGTGGTGCACTATTGATATAATTCTACTCGCATACCCTTTCAGCTCCCATGCGAGTATTGACTGACAAAATTAGATAATCCTGGACTAAGAAACTGCTATTTGAAAACTTTGATTAGAAATTTCAGATATATCTGTAAATATATTATTCAGAGATACCATAATATATGATTGTAGTTTAGAAATTTCAGCACGTACATTCATATTGAAGTTTATAGAAGAATTTTTTGATCAGCTGTGTCTACACGCTGACCGTCATGTCGTGTTGAAAGCGCAATTGCTTGTAACAGTTGCATCCTTCATATACCTCAATTACCATAGAATCGAACTAAAGTAGATTTTCCTTTTTTCAGTTTGGCGTTCCCATCGCTAGGATTGTTGCATCTTTTCTTTAAGAAGCCTAAATGAAGATTTCTTAGCAACTAAAATCGTCTTGTGTTTAAAGGAACTTTGTCAATCCGATTGTTTTGTGAAACTCAAGAAAAATAGGCGATACGCAATTACTGTAGTAAAATTTATCAATTTGTAATACCCGAGACAAAAATACTTCATTTGCTAATTGTGCATCATTAATTTACCCTGGGCATGGGTTCATAACAAATAGAGGATTAAGTCAATGCTGAGGGATGTGAGCTAGGCCTGCTGATGATTCGTGATGTTAGATCAAATGGCGATTAAAAAGGTCTGCTCCCATTTTTCGACTGAGGATGTAACTCAATATCTAATCGTTCAAAAATTGGCGACTCATGAGATTGCAATTAGGTCGGCTGGTATGTTTGATGCATTGCAAAAGCATCATCACTTCGACTGGTTACGGCTGGCATCATCAATACAGTTGATTCTGATCTCAGATAATGAGCGAGAAGCGATTCAACTTACGAAAACTTTACTGAGAAAATTTCCCCTTAAGTATCAATATATCATTTTGTAAATGATATTATTAAATAATTAATCTTTCGACGCACGATCTTTTTCTTATTACAAAATATATTTCGGCGGACCGCCGATACGATCGTAATAAGAAAAAGATCGTGCGTCGAAAGATTAATTATTTAATAATAACATTTACAAAATGTTATCTAAATCTTACTTTAAAAATTCATTTGAGATTGCCAAAAAATATCAATATATCAAATAGGCCATTCAATATACCAGGATGATGAGCATCCTATGATATCTCACACAAAAATCGAGATTATTCGTTCAATTAGCATATTAGAGACATGAATATGCGGCATCGATACCGAAAAATAGTTACTTAATTTTTACTAAAACTATTCTAACAGAGATGCTTGTCATAGCATTCGCAGTAGTGTTTGCATTACTATGAAATTGCATGCGAGTCGAACAGTATTCCAAAAAAACTAAAGTAGATGCAAGTCATATCAGAAAGCAGCATCTTTCAAAAATGAAAATATGCCAGAGATGAATTCAGCATTTTCTTACTGAAGCTCAATCGTTCAACGACTGTTCATTCAAATGCTCTAACTTGTAAAATCAGAATTATGGATGGACAATACTCGTGAATGTTGCAACTGGATATGTTGTGAAAAGAGATTGCTTAATGATTGAAACTCCATTTGTAAAATCATTGCTGTTTGAAGTTGTCAATTAAGAATCCATAAATCGTAAGTTGTCTTCCATATCATCCCATTTATGGCCAAGTCAACTGCAAATTCAAGCGGCTGGTAATTTCTGACATCATTGA
Source organism: Prostheceraeus crozeri (assembly GCA_907163375.1). Classification (NCBI taxonomy): domain Eukaryota; kingdom Metazoa; phylum Platyhelminthes; order Polycladida; family Euryleptidae; genus Prostheceraeus; species Prostheceraeus crozeri. Next base: position 61,809 of record CAJQUW010015190.1, on the reverse strand, counting down.
TTCAATCCACAGATAGAATTTTAATATTGACGTTGTCATTTTTAAATGACGAACCTGGTGAACCATTGAACACTTAGAGCACATTATTGTGCCGACATATAATAGAATGAGACTTTGCGGAGTAAGACGTAGGTGAAATGAGGTGAAAATTGCGCTGTTTCATTGTCTTAATGCAATTATGCATATCGGTAGCCACAACCATATAATTTAAGTCGTGAAGCTAAAACACACATGCGGACAACTAAGCAGAAGCTAATCAAGCTATATTTGTCTACAGTTAGGGAAATTATCTATACAACATCTCAATGTGTTAGCACACGTTAGGAGTAAGTAAATATGGCACAAATAGACTACCTCATGAAACATAAGCACTAATAGTGTAACAATGTCTTCATTAGTATGTTAAACACAAATCTTACCAAGCGATTTGAATTTAGTTTCTGAAAAGTAGAGCCGGTTTAAATTGAATAATAATGCAAGTTCTAAGAGTGACATGCAGCATAAATATTTGTGACTCATTAGTTGAAATGAAAAGATAATATGTTGAATGAAAATTTCGGTTAAAACATTCAATGAAGATGAATAAAAAGATGTTTGTCTTAAGATAAGACAACAGCCGTAATTGCATCAATGAACTCTTTCAACACAATATTCATAAATGAAGCAACATGCAACCAACAGAAAAATGAAACCTTTCTAAGTTTGCATTAATTCGACTGCTAAATTAAAGGTCAGTCACCGCAAATTTATTATTTGATTTAAGTGCCTAGAAGATGTAACCCTTTGTTAAAAACACAGCAGACAAGAATATGTAGGAACAAAATTCTAAGAATCTTACTTGACGTTTGTCTGCAAAGTTAAATCTTAGTTAGGAGGTTGAATTACGGATGTTTGCGGGAAACAAAATTCACTACGATTTTCATTGAATTGCTGAGTGTTAACTGCATCGGACATATGACTGTGCTACGAGCATCAAAATCATATTTCCACCAACCATGTGCTCGCAGTCAAGTTTATGTCATTCGTTCCATATTAAACACGATCTAAACAATCGGAGAGGACTATTTAGAAACTTACCACGATCACATCTGAATGTCAGGTCAATTGGAAAAATACTGTCAACGGTGATGTCCATTAAAGTATTGTTGGCAAGTTTGATCGCTGAAAAAATAGCGAATCTGAAAATAGAGGAAGCCAATGATCGCAAAATCATCCAAGATTCTGTTATCATTTTATTAAAACGATGTAGGAATAAAACTTACGCATGCCAATCTTTTTTCTGAATGATGACGATGTATCGGTTCGTCAAAATCCAGTTGATATGGACTCCAGCTTCCATGCACTGGAAAATCAAATGAGGTTTCAGAATCAGAAGTTAATTAGTTAACCTAGCTACTACGGTAAGCAGGTTTGAGAACTCGAACAACATAGGGTTTATTGTGTAGCTGTGTGGATCATATACATGTAGGTCCCTCATGAGCGCAATTATATGTTCGTCTAAGAAGCTTGCCAATCAATATTGGAAGGTGACCAGAAAACCAAGGCAGTTTTAAGTAAAGAACTTCATTTTAGTGTTTCACAATTTGCGTTGAATGAACAGCACAGATTTCTTAATTTCCAAGGGAAATAGCGAAAGAAATGGAAACTATTTTAATGTACTCTGCCTACTTAGTAAATACACTTAGAAAAGAAGGAATTCTACGCAAAGCTTTTAAATGAATTGTCAATCGTCCCTGATGATGAGAATCTAATAATAGCTGGTGACTTTAATGGTCGCGTTGGTCAATCTCAGGATGGTTTTGAGAATAATCATGGTGGGGAAGGTTATGAACACGAAGCCATGATGGAGTCAGATTACTGGATATGTGCATTGCGGCGAATCTTGCAATAGCTAACACCTTCTACACAAAGTCTGATAGTAAACTGGTAACATACAAATCTGGTCTGCATGATTCTCAAATTGATCTCTTCCTTCTTAGGAGCAATGATCTGCGCCTCGTTCAGAATATACAAGTCATCAATAACGAAGAGTGTGTATCACAGCACAAGCTACTAACATGCACCCTAGCCATAAGGAGTGACAGGATACGACCCCACAGGTTCCCCACAAAGCAAAAGATTTGGAAATTACGGAACCCCACGATGCAGAGTGCATTTAAGCAGGCTTTTGCCGACACCCTTGCCAGTACATCTGAGGACCGAGGAATCAATGAAGACTGGGAGAACTTGAAGGGCGCCCTTCTAACTGCTACAGATTCCGTTTGTGGTTGGACAAAAGGAGGTGTGCGAAAACCTTGTGAAACATGGTGGTGGAACGATGATGTCACGGCCGCCATAAAGCAGAAGCGCCAGGGATGGAAGAAATGGAAGAAGAATGGTAGCATCTCGGACGAAGAGCATTACGTAGAAACAAAGAGAAAAGCAAGGTTGGCAGTGTACCACGGCAGAAGCAGCGAAAATCGCTGAGCTTGAGAGGAATTATGGCAAGAATTACATCTTTAAGCTGGCAAAGAAGCTGAAGTGTGAGTCACGTGATGTCACTCGTGAATGCTATGTGAGAAATGAAGAGGGAAGACTTACATGCAGTGAGTTTGAAAGCCTTGAGACCTGGAAGAGACATTATCAGCGTCTTCTGAACATACAGTTTCAATGGGATTCGCGGACGCTCGAAGTACCTCAACCAGTGCAAGGTCCACCTCCATTAATCACTGAAGAAATGGTAGACTCAGCCATTCGAGAAATGAAGAAAAACAAAGCAGCAGGTCCATCAGGCGTTGTCGTGGAAATGTTGCAAGCTGCTGGTCATGAAGCTGTTCGTGCAGTCACAAATCTTATAAATTCAATCGTGAGAGAATCCCAAGTACCACAAGAATGGAATCTGTCCTGCATAGTGAACTGCTTCAAAGGTAAAGGAGACTCACTCGATTGTGGAAATTATCGAGGTCTGAAGATGCTCGACTAAGTTCTTAAAGTTCATGTTCTTATGTTCTTGAAAGGTTCATCAGAGAACAAATTGCGATTGATTCCATGCAATTCGGTTTTATGCCAGGCAAAAGTACAACAGATGCCATTTTTCTTGTCCGTCAACTGCACGAAACATTCAACAACAAAAGGAAAGACCTTTATTTTGCATTCATTGACTTAGAAAAAGCGTTTGACCGTGTACCCCGTGAAGTCATATGGTGGGCTATGAGAAAATTGAAGATTGAGGAATGGATTATTCAAGTAGTTAAAGGGGTGTATAAGGAAACAAGGTCGAAAGTTAACATCGGATCAAAGTACAGTGAAGCGTTCAACGTCGAGGTTGGTCTCCATCAAGGGTCTGTGCTAAACCCCGTTCTATTCGTTATAGTTATGGAGGCTATCTCTGCGGATTTCCGTCATGGTTGTCCCTGGGAGCTGCTTTATGCAGATGACCTTGTGATCATGGCTGACTCGCTCGAAGCATTAAAGCTTCGTTTCCAGTGTTGGAAGTCAAATTTGGAAGCGAAAGGTCTAAAGGTTAACATCGACAAGTCAAAAGCGATAATCAGCAATCCCAACCACGTGGAGCATCAAGTGGACAAGGGCAAGTATCTATGTGGAGTTTGCATGAAAGGAGTTGGGAGAAACTCGATCCTATGCACGCACTGTGACCATTGGATTCACCACCGGTGCACAGATCTCCCTTCCCTTCGAAATGCTCAAAATTTCAAATGTAAAAGATTCGAAGGTAATGTGACTCCATTACCAGACCCGCCATTTACCATCAACATCGGCGAAGACGAATTGGAAGCTGTGACATCATTCTGCTACCTTGGCGACATGATAAATCAAACAGGAGGATGTTTTGGTGCGACAACCACGAGAGTCAAGTCGGCTTGGAAAACATTCCGTGAGTTGCTTCCAGTGCCCACCAATCGTGGCATCTCCCTCCGGCGAAGAGGATATGTTTACCAAGCCTGTGTCCGAAGTGTGCTGCTTTACGCCTCAGAAACGTGGGCTGTAAAGACTGATGATGTGAGCCGACTGGAAAGAAATGAAAATGCGATGATCCGATGGGTCTGCTCCACGAAGTTAAGTGAGCGGAAATCGATGGCTGAGCTAAGGCATGCCCTAGGCATCACAAACCTGAGGTCAAGTCGCCTTCGATGGTTCGGGCACTTGGAGCGTATGCCTAACTGGCTATGGGCAAAGAAAATTATGACCTTTGAAGTGCCTGGTCCGAACATCCGAGGAGGCCAGAAGAAAAGATGGATTCACAATGTGGACAAGGACCTCCGCGAGCTGCGGCTCGATCGTCGAACTGCACAGGATCGTGGTGCATGGAGGAGCGCTATCCGTCCTCAACATTGGAATCGGCATGGAATACCGTCCAACCCTTAAAACTGGTGGAACCAAGGACGTAAAACCGGACAGTAAGTAAGTAAGTACACTAATCATCACAAAAATAATTCTTCACTAGTCTCACTCTCAATATAAACCTTCATAAACATAATTGTTGGTAAACAGTTAAGCAAGACTGTGAACACGCTTAGAAGTTTTTGCTGAGCGCATATTCATGTTTGAAAGGTTTCTCTTACCATTACACATTTTTCTTGATTTGGATCATTCAGTGAGAGATCATTACAGAATTTTTGAAATTGCGATGTTATACTCGCATCCATAGCACTCCTGAAACAATAACAGAAAAAATTGCAATCGTATTTGGTACTCGTAAATTGCAAACGCAATCTTAGCATATGCAATATGCAGGACACATTAAAGAGAAAATTTTCAAGAACTTTTGCACTTTCGTCCAAGTTTGTAAAGTGGACACGGTTAAAAAAAGTATTATGAAAGCTACATCCAGCGTAAATGAGAAACCATATAAACAGAATATCAGAAACTTATTCGAAAATGTTCTTCAATCAGAATTTTTCTACACCGATTAAGTTAGCATTGAACTGAATTCATCGATATTTTAGAATAAAATCCGCTAATACATGGTTGGTCAGAAATATATGTTTAGTGGTGATTAACTGAAGATATAACAACACATCTGCAGCATTAGATGCAGCTTTCTCGATTACAGACTCGTGTTGTGTTTCATGTTTGACTAGCACGATGATTCTTGGCTAGAATGATGACAACACCAACTACCACGTTTACAGCATAGCGGTAAAGGTATCATGCAATTTACAGCAGGGATACAACTGACTTTCATGTTGCTGTCCATATTGACATTCATGTACAATCAAATCAATAATACATTGTACATGTATATTTGTATGCTAAAGAATGCAAAGCAACATCAATTTCGATTATTTTATCTGATAAGAATATTGCGTTTCATCTGATTCGAAAAAGAACCGCATTTGAATCGAAGAGATCCTGCTACAGCTCTGTCTCTGGATTAAGTTCTAATGGGAGTACGCTTCCTGCTCCGGAAATAGTTAACTCCCTATCTTTCAACATTTCCGCTCACACGAATAAAGGGTCACTAGCGATGGTGAAAGGACTGATATCCTCTGCAAAAATGTGCTCGCTATCTTAATATGGCGAGATTCATTGATAGATTTAAATTTAGAAAATAATCACCGCTACTCAGCTACAAGGAAAGATTCACTGAACGTTAAATTCATCATATTCGCTGTCATAATAAATCGGCTTCAAGTACTATTAGCCAATGAAAGGATAAAATGCGGTAAATAATGCAATGACTCATAATTAGGGCAATTTTCATAAACAAAAAAAAATCTAAAATATGACTTTAAATATACGAATGACCTTAAGCATAATTTCCACAAAACCAAGAATCAACAAAATTTACTTACTTACTTACTTACCTAGCGTGTCCTCAGTCAACAAAATGATGTTGCATGAAACATCGTGCATTAAAGAATAACAATTTACTTTTATTGTTGGACATTATGAAGTATTTTTCTATGTTGTCAGGCTGAAACTGTCGATTTTTTGCCAATAGCTTTCCTAACATAGAGAATGATCGCTCAACCGATGAAGTTGTCGGTTGACAGTTCTGCAACATGGCGTTGAAAGATAGGCTGATGGTTTCCTTTTCCATGTTAATGATAGATGCATAATCCCTGCTTTTTGCAAGCGTTTCTATAAATAACCACGAATGCCGCCGACATCAATTAATAAAGCTTCTAGCTTCAACAACTCATTGTGCTTCAAGTATAATAAACTTTGCACTTTCGAGCTTGAATTTCAAATCTAGGACGTAGTTTATTGTGTGACTAGTATTGAAGCCATAAATGTCACACATCATCGCTCACGGCGCAGCTTGGTGACATGTAGATTTGAGGAGATAATATTAAAGAATCCATCTTTGTATTAGATCAGGGGTTCCCAACCTGAGGAACGCGTACCCCGGCATTTTGAGGGGTGTGCAGAAAATGGGAGGTTTATTGTTATTCAATTTTATTTTCATTACTTTTCTGTTCATGGGTCAGTTGAACTGTTAAATTTTGTGCGCATTCCGCATTGGATTGTCATCATCTGGCCTTGAAGCAACCGTTGCTAATTAGCAACCACCAATTCGATCCCAACCACATACTTATATGAATCCGGATTCTCCACCATAGCAATGATTAAGAGCAAACAAAGAGCTTGTTTGATGTTGGAGAATGGCTTTCGTTGCGCTTGTGTTGTTACACAAGAGCGCATTCGGTTACGCATAGTCAAATTTTTGTGTTATTCAATTACGAATTTCGCATATTTCTAGCCGTAATTAAATTTTACAATGATTGAATTCCTGCTATAGTTCATATGTTAAGTGAGGGTACGCGGAAAAATGAAAAATCCTATGATTTTTTCTACTGTGAGGCACGCAGCATGAAAAGGTTGGGAACCCCTGAATTAGATATATAACATTATTGATTTGATAGGAACTCAATTTATTGGTACACTTAAGTCATTTATCCACTTGTCATTATCAATGTTGTAAAACTAACAATTCAAATATGAAAATAGTAAAATTTCGAAATGTGTCTAAATATGACGCAACAGATATTATATGACCAAAATATGCAAAAATGACATGTCATGAAATAATTTGCCAAGTAGTAATCCTTAACTAGGTTAACAACTAGCCATGATTTTTAGCCATTGAGGTCAACTAGCCAAGAATGTGTTTTTATCAACTTATGTAAGACTTTTCGCACAATAAGTCGAAAATTAGTTTCTTTTTTGTCAGAGAGGACTGAGTATTCAACTTATATTCTTGTTTTAGTTTGAATTAGTAACCTAAATGGTTTTGGCGCAATTGAACTACGGGAGAGAAAGCAGTCATCTTTCTGAATGTGCTCGAAGGCAGAATAAAAGACAAAGTCTCTATCTCGATCACATCTTTCTGGTCCAAAAATAGAGGTTTTGAAGTTAAAAGGAACATTTTATCGCTAGCTACAGCCTCATCTTCTGCTTTGCATTTGAGAACATTTGGGAAAATGACCTAAGTGGTTGTTTTTTAGATATCGATAATCGATATGTGTGCCACCAACGACTGGGCAGACATGTAGACAGACGATTACAAAAATGATGCATCTTACTGAGATGACGGTTGATGTTGATGAGTCGGGGACCATCCAATCAAGTTCACATTTTTCTATCCTTCAATCGAATAATGCATTGCATTAATTGTAACTGATTGACTTCTGTATGTAAGCATTGATAAGATAAAACATCATCAAATTACATTGCAATGAAGACAAATAATGTTTCAAACAACATGTAAATTGGGATCTACTGGAGCAGAGCATCATCACCGATTCATTATCATGCAGACTGCAGTTGAGCCATCATTGTATTTTTACTACGCTGCAATCAGACTTGTGTTGTGGGTGTAATTGCAATTACAATAACGTAATTTCAACTACAATTATTGTAATTGGTGGTTGTAGTCAATTACATTTTCTGATGAGCAATATATAATTGTTGTCAACTACATTTTCGGCCATGTAATTATGAAGTAATTATAATCACTTTACAGTCAATACTATTTATTATTCAATTACCACGCAATATAAATTACTTTACTCTCCTCGTCGATAAGGCGTTGCTATACTTAGATGTGCAGCGATTGTACAAATACTGGCAATTTTATTGACAGAATTTTTCGACGGAAAATGTAAATCAAAAAGCAATTTTTACACAATTTCTCCCATGGAAAAAGAGAGGCAAACAATTTCTTCTACAGTTGAAAACACGGTTGTAATCTTAAAAATTGACTTAAATCATGGCAAAGACGTAAGGGTCAACTTGCCAAAGTCTCTTAGTATCCACAAGCCTCGATTTAGCGGCACTGTATCTTCAGTTTGAATCCTAAATGTAAGGCGAAATCACTTGGAGAAAAAAGAAAAACGGTAATTATATATTAATGCTTCAAGCGTGCTCTGTTTTTCCAGGGAATAATTGTAATTAATTGTGATTGGAAGACTGTTCTTTATGCAAATGAACAAAAGCGGAGCAATTTGTAATTGTAATACTGTAACATTGTACAGTGCTAAGCAAGTAATTGTTATTGTAACCAATTACAATTCATGAATAATTGAGACAAGTCTGGTTATATTAAATCGTACAAGACTGACTTCCTGTCGTCATAACGTTGTATTTATAATTGTCTTAATCATCACTGTATTTCGCAGATATCTTTGCTACCAACTGTGTAATAAACTTACTTCATTAGCCTTCCAGATGTATGGAGTTTATCACCCGTTTTTAGCAATTCAAATTCAGCGTTGTCATTTCTAAGGGTTTTCATTTTGTCAATGGTTAGTCAGACTGCATGGTCATGCCCAATCACCGAATCCCTTGCATAAAAAATGAATCGAATCAGGACAGTAGTATAACACTCTACTAAGAAATAGCAAGAAATTTTTTTTGAAGAAGCAGCATGAGGAACTTCCCCAATGATAAAAAATCTGGATCAAGATATCTATCAGAGGATTACCTGAAATTTTTTTCTAATTTTCAATCCAATGAAATAATCAGCGAAAATTTGGTTCATTTTTTTCGGTTACAATGAAAGTGGTTCATTAGAGGCTTTTGAACAAGGCACTAAGATCTTGAGACATGAAAGGATGAACATGGTAATTAGTCCGATGCGACCAGCAACTCTTCAATTATTTTGCCATTGTAAGGAAGAGTTCTAACTTCTCAATGAATAATTAGCTAGCAATCATCGACTTGAACGTGTCTAAAAATAAATGCATTCGGGTCTTCTGCAGCTGCACGCATTGATATCTCTGATGCTACCTACTAATGTAAGATTTAGCGAGGGATCGTCGTGAGCATGCTATCCAGGAGACCACAATTATGCCAATGGTACAAACAGGAATAAATGGCTGATCATTATTTCCAAAGTTGATATGTGTCTTAGTTGACTTTGCCAATCACGGCAGGTGGCATGCTAACACTTCACTCATGGGAACCCTTGCAGCCTGCAGAGGACGAAGCCCTTATGAGGTGACCTCACCCATGAAAGTAATACATAGTATTTAAGCACAATACGTTTCATATGTAGACTATAGCAAAATACGCATTATGTGGTGGTCTTCATTTTGAAGTTCACAGTTCAGAAATGTTGTTGAATACCAAATTTGCTGACTTCCTCTAGAAACTGCAATTCGCCGAGATATTGCTGACATGTAGCAACTCTGAAATGACTAGTCTAGAAATTTCATTCTCATAATTATTAAAAAGATAAAAGGTTTATTTTCAATTTGTACCGCCATGTATCTATCTGCCTTCTAAGTTAACCTATTTTCACTTCAACGTTTTAGTGTGATAAGAAAGCATTGACAATGAAGACATGGGTAAAGCAAATTGGACATCTCAACTACACGTAAGAAGATTATAAAGAGCTAAGAAAACCCACGTTTCATCGGATATTTGGAGGAAGTCAGAGCTCATGACGTTGCTATCTGAATATTGTAAGAACAAAAGGCGGTGAAATCGATAAAATAACTTTATATGTATGAAAATAGCTGGACCATAGGGAAATATGCGCTCTATGACGTTTCTCACATGATGACTCATACTTTTGTGCAATCAGATAACAGCATTCCGTCTCCGATGTTTCACATGTTTCCCTTAATTTCAACGACCATGCTCGTGGGCTTGTGCGTCAAGCCTGTTTCGAACTTTTATTATAGAAAATATTCACATCGTTTGACTGAAGTTAGACGATGACTTCATCAACTTCGTGAAGATGCTACAGAGCCAAATTATTACCAATTTTAGTTCTGTGTAACACTATCAGCACTAACTTCCTGTCAGTATTATCTCATCAATAAGACAATGATTGATTATCAGCATAGCAAGTCAAATTGTTGATCTATTTTTCTAAGGAATATTACCTTTAGCTTTATCTCAAACATCGAAAAAATTATCACAATCCTTGCATACTTTGTGTTATGCAATCTTTCTAGCAATTATGATCTAAACTGCTTATTTTTACACCAAAAAAATAATAGTTGCACTACCTTCATATTTATTCATCCTTCATCAGTCTTATAAATCCGTGTAAATAAGTTTCAAGCAGATAAACATCCATACAGTTGATCTCGGACGCAGTTTAACCACTGTAGAAGCTTCACATCTTTTTTGCAAATTTCAGGCTCGGTCACGGCTTTAGGGATTAATTCGAATTACATCATGTATGCATGTGTTAAAACAAATTCCAGAAAACGGATTAGAAACGAGAATACTTTGTTTCTGAACTGAAATTTCTGTGACTACACAATAATCTAAAATACCGTGCATGACCTGCGTTTTATCATTGGTTTAAAGTAAAGCTCAAAATCATAATTAGCGCGTAAATTAGTTACGCACTATGGCGTGGGTAAAATGCTAAAGCATGTGGAATATAATGCAAACTGATTTTGTCAAAATATGAGCATAAATAAAGCAAGCTGAAGATATCACTGCTTCTAATATTACATATCGTCTAAAGTTTGAAACAAGCTCTGGATTAACGAATGAAACAAAAAAACAATCCATTACATTAGAAAAGCGCTTAGGTTCAAATATTGTAGCAGCGTATGAATGTGATAAATATTCAGTTGGGTCCCCTGGTTAGAATGATATAGCCGGTGTATCCACACGCATCACAGCCGAATAAAGAAAAAATCCAGTCCAAGGGTCATGTGTTGCCCGGTATTCATGCGACTATTATAAATTGATAGCACGGAATTAATGGCAGGCTTGGATTTTTACTGTTCTAGCTCTGAGGCTCATTATCATGTGAAATTCGTTTATGTTGCAAGCGCGCTTGACAGTCCGAAAGCTGTCTAGAGAATACATATAATTGAAAATAAATGTATATAATTTAATTCACTTGCTGAATATGTTTCTAACTCAATCTAAAGGTAAATAGGATGAGAAATCAACGAAAACTTTTAATTTTCAATGGTTCAATGCATGCGACCTTGGCATTCTCTTTTGCAGCCATAATCTTTACAAAATCTTTGGCATCAAGTTTCACTTTCGGATACTCTAATACAGGGTTGCATAGGATGATAATTACAGATTCAGAGGATGGACAAGATTTATCGATTTCTTCATTGCACACATTCCAACCTAATTCAAGATAAGCTATGAAATGCAAGAATTTATATTCGACTTGTCCTGAAAGAAATATGTTTGCAAAAAAATGTTTTCAAAAAAATAATTGGTAACTGGTTTTTGTGGAGGAAGCAGTCAAAAATAAGCAGCCACGTAGATTCGGGAGATAATACTGTCATATTTAGACAAGTAACCTGGCAATTGATAAATTTATCAAATCTCAACAGATGTAACCACCACGAGACATGTTTCGGCCTGTTGGGCCTCATCAGTCGTGGGTAGGTTTGAACCAGCGACGTTGGAGCTAGAGGACGTGCAAGCATACCCTCTAACCACAAGGCCACCGGACCATCTGTTGAGAGCGTGAATTAGCCAGGAAGGCACTGCTTTAACGCAGGCACGTGGAGGGCGGACTGCTTTCTGCAATCACTTAATACCGCATCCGAGATTGAGGCGCTTCACGCAGGCGCTACTCATTACATGTTTAGACAAGTAACCTGGCAATTGATAAATTTATCAAATCTCAACAGATGTAACCACCACGAGACATGTTTCGGCCTGTTGGGTCTCATCAGTCGTGGGTAGGTTTGAACCAGCGACGTTGGAGCTAGAGGACGTGCAAGCATACCCTCTAACCACAAGGCCACCGGACCATCTGTTGAGAGCGTGAATTAGCCAGGAAGGCACTGCTTTAACGCAGGCACGTGGAGGGCGGACTGCTTTCTGCAATCACTTAATACCGCATCCGAGATTGAGGCGCTTCACGCAGGCGCTACTCATTACATGTTTAGACAAGTAACCTGGCAATTGATAAATTTATCAAATCTCAACAGATGTAACCACCACGAGACATGTTTCGGCCTGTTGGGCCTCATCAGTCGTGGGTAGGTTTGAACCAGCGACGTCCTCTAGCTCCAACGTCGCTGGTTCAAACCTACCCACGACTGATGAGGCCCAACAGGCCGAAACATGTCTCGTGGTGGTTACATCTGTTGAGATTTGATAAATATAGTCATAGTTGACCAGATGACGGGAAACATTTTGCTTGTCAGCAAAATTCTCCGCTTTTGTTGAAGATCAATTTTATAACAAGATTCAAGCTAGGGATGCATCGAATTCGAAAATTTTGAATCCGGCTGGAAACGGATTTAAAAAAATGAATAAATTCCTCATATTCTTCAACGAAGCACAAGTAATTACTGGCTAATTAAAGCTACATGCTGTCGAAACGAATATTAACGACTGGTAACAACACAATTGGCTTTCATCTTGCGATGGCTAAGGCAATGACTCTCTGCAGCTGTTGAGACCAATTCTAAACGCGTATAATTTCTCATTTCTTGCGCAAATAGGAAATATTGTTAAATCTCAAGAATTTATATTTTATCTACTAGTTCGCACACTTTTCGACAAGTTTCTCAAATCAGTCCTATTCTCATGCTGAGTTCTCTTTACCACACCGTAATGATGAATTTTACTAAAAAAACCCCGCGATAGTCGCTTAGTTACTGAAATGCAACACTGCGGATTGATGAGGTCCATTTCGAAAATTGAATAGCTATCTCCTGTCTTTCGAAACACTGAAGTTAGAAATAGCATGATCATGTCCTTCGAAACGCTAAAAATGAACAGGTTTTTCTTTGTTAGTATCATACCAAACTATCGAACTATTGTCGGTCTCTTGACAGACTTTTATGGCAAAATCAATAAATCAACATATAGTTATCATTACAGCTGAAAACAAGTCGCTAGATATGCTATACAACTGGAATAACATCTGGGTAAAATGAGTGCGTCATGGCATAAATCATGCACCTAATTCTTGTCGTGAATGCAACCTTTTAAGGTTTGAACATGCAATAATTTCTAAGTTTTAAGATCTATCTAACTGAGAGCTCTTGAGCTAGCTCTTAATGTTTGTCCGAATATTCGGCACATGTGTCTGCGAACCCAAGTAAAACGCAGACAACTCGACAAAGAGTACATGCAGCATAGATATGCAGTACATAAATATGAGTATAATACCCGCACGTGCAAACGTGAAGCCGAACAACTACTTTTGTGACTGTAATTCAAACTATAGGTAAAGCCAAAAACATGTGCTTTTGTTAACTATCGAAACATTAGACGGAATAGTTATGTGACTTGTCAAGTACTCAATTAATCACTCAGTCGGTCGAAACATCGGGCTATGCTAGAATTAATTGTAGAAGTTCAATCTTGTTGTTAGCAGCATTACCATGCTCAATAGAAGAGCAGTACATAACGGTGCAACACAAAATTTTTCATGCGGCATTAAAAAGCAGGGCTTTGCAAATTAACCGTTTTAATAATACCGGTGCTTATCGATTCATTTCAAATTCAACGACAACTTGAAACTATAAACAGGTTTGAATGTTGCATACACGTATAGTTGAGATAGTAGTAAAGAATGTAATGGCTTGATACCACTTGTTGTGGGGTGAAACGCAACGTCTATACGGCTGCCGAGAAAATTTAACTTTAAAGGTACAAGGACATCATTCTATTCTATGCCAAACAAATTGGTGCTCTGTAATCTTTATGGTTTGAATGTAGTTGAATCCACTTTGTCATATTTTGTAGCCTAGCATCTCAGATTCACACCAGCAAAAAATCTAACAATTGTAATTACTGAGTCTGATTATGTATGCAGGATCTATCGTTTCAATATAGAATTGATCAAGAATTAATCCGCTATGTCAAATAAGTGCTAGTTAATTAAAACAACCAATTCGATAACTAGTGCCAGAAGCTACGTAAATATCAATATCGTTAGTCACTACCGCATTGGGTGATATATATTTACATGAACGGATACAACTGTATACACTAGAACCGAAGGACGCAAATAAAGCGTGATCTCCCGCGGTTAGAAAAGCATACTAGCGTTGCCTACCACTTTACATTTGCGCGTTTCGATGAAAATGAAACGGAACTTGAATTGACTTGCAAGTGAGTATTAAATGAAGATTTATGCGCCACTGAAATAAAATATGATAAGCAGATTATTATTCAAATCGGACGATCAACGTCCGCAGTGAGGTACCAATGATTGATGTCATCTGAGAATTTGAGATACGAATGAACTAAGCTTCACAAATACGCTCGCAAATGAAGCAAGTGTACAAGTGCATTACTCAACTCAACTAGGACCATTCAATACCATAATTTCCTGCTTTTATTTTCATTTCACCGAAATGTAATTCTTTCGATGTGCACAATAAATGAAATAAAGATAAGAAGGGGCGCACAACCATGAAATAAGGAAATTGCATTGGCAATCAACTGGAGTCGCTATCCGGAAAATCACGACACCAATTACTAGTTTTCGTCAGGCACAACAGAAGTTCTGTAAAAATTCCATGGAATAAAAATTTAGCTACCATGACCAAACTACGAGTAAAAATGCTACAAAAATCAGAATTATTCCATGACGCGCAATTATTGATAATTCAAAAACTTGAGTCCGAATTCAAATACAGAAACTATATTGATGTCTAAAATGATTGAATGAATCACAATATATTTTTTCAGACATCAATATTCAAAAATCAATTATGACACTAATAATGCACACCGTCAATTAAACCAAGATTAACTTACTTGGAGTGAATCGTTCAGCCTCAATCTACTAGCAGCGTCAGCCTTCCTGAAAGAAAATGAACTGCGAGTTCGTCTTGCTATCGTGAAAATGCACAAATACTACATGTGCATATTATGAGAACATAAAACAGCTCAATTATGTTAAAGCAGTATCACTTCTCAAATGAAAATGAAGACTAAAGGCCTTGCTGCAGAATCCTATAATTATTCTGAGATACAGAAATTTCATAAACCAAATTTTCGGTGCTCAGCGTGTCAGGGGTTGCATATTAGAACAACAACAACAATTAGCATATCCCTTATTCTTCGTCACGATTACAATAAACAGGGTGTCCCCGGCATTTCAGTGTCCGAATACCCGATTTCACAGGTCACAGCGTCATGAGCAATTTTTTATGATTCTATGATTTCCCTCCCAAAACTTTATGATTTTTTATGATGAATTATTTGGCACTTTCTGTTGAGTATTTTGAATTTTTGTTTTTGATTCATATTTTCATATTTTCATGTTATAATGTTATATTTTAGAAATATTGATAACGCTTTTACGATCCGTCGCCTGCGTGTAGAGTCGTTTGGGAGAAAATTATTTTCTCATTTCACTGAACAAGGATTCCTGAGTCATATGGGAGCCTTTCTTAATTCAACCGCCGTTAAATAAAATTACGTATTCTAATGACGAATTACCTTCTTGTTCAATAATCTGGTTCTCGACAAGAAGACATCTTGGAATGGATACACGCGTCTATTTGATTGACTCCTCCACTTCTTTAGAGATGCTCTTGTTAGATGCGAGCTTTTGGAGAAAACTGACCAACAATGAATCATTGTCTCAAGCAGAGTTGGAAAAGTCGGAATTGGAATTGGAATCGACGATATTTAAATCTACTGGAATTGGAATTGACCTTGATAAACCTCAATTCCACTTTTTCGATAGACCTGTGATAAATCTATTTGTACAAAAATTGAAATCACAGTACTCGGTCGTTGTGTTAACTGCACGCAGAGATAAGAGAGAGATAGATCGACAGAGGTAGCCTTATTCTATTGTTGAACAAAGGGTGTTAATTGTGACTTCGATGGGCCTACAGCCCCGGACAATGTTATTTCAGCGATTAGGCAGACAATGAAAAGACAATCATCTTTGTTCATTCTGTTATTTAGTTATTTATCAAGTAAGATAATCAATCAAAATAAAACAATTGTTGAATTTTGTTCTTGATAGGATAAGCACAAAAATTGGAGATTAACTTAATTGTTGTACACACGAAAAACAATTTGTTCGGAAAGAGGAAAATTAACGCTGCATTAAAGGGCAGCAACCCTGTCAGTTCAAATCATAATATAGACAGTGCCAACAAATCATTCTGATGACTAATTATTCAATTACAGGAACTATCATTCAACTTCCAATCACAACAACAAACAATATTAATTTTAAGGACTATAGTTACATAGATGCGATACGCAACGATAAAAGATAAACTTTACATTTAAAGTTCACTTCTTAATGTTGAATTCACTTCAATTCGATCGGACTCACTTATGCCAAAATAATATCATAAATACCAGTGTCACTTATACCGTCAATCTTCAATCGCGCTCGCTGATGTGTTGCCGTATACGCTGCTGTGTTGTTGTTCGCTGGCGGGCAGTTGTTGTTGTTACTTCTGTAGTTAAGTTGCACCGCGAAAGCCCGGAGTCTTCTAAGAGACACTGAATTATACAAATTTTTGAGACTTGACGATAAAACCACTTTCTTTTGAAATTGGAAGAGTTTAATCTCTGCTCGTTAGCTTTCGACCCGACCACATTTCGTTCTTATCACGGAACTTTTAATCTCCTTTTTTAACATGGACCATTAATCATTTTTCATGATATCATTTTTATCGTCGTTTTTTCTTTCATCAACAATCACGTTATTCGCACACTGAATTTCTTTCTTCTGTCAGTTTATTAATAGATTTATTCGCTCGCATCTCATCTCTCTCACTCAGCGTTTGATTATTTGCTGACCGTTAATTTCTTTGTTTTTTCGCGAGATATTGAATATCTCGTTTATGAAACGAAAATGGCGTAGGCTGACCGGTTACACATATACATGTACACAAGAAATATGAACTATGAACATGAAACTCACATAGGAACGACGTAGGGAACGGCACACAGGAACAACAAGGTTGGGTCCAAACTTGGGCTTGGGTATCCCCAAGCCCAAGATTAATCTTGGGTCTAATATTGGGCACCCCCCCAAGATTGGACCCAAGAGTGGCTATTTCTCTAGTGAAATGGAACAGCAATTTCCAAAACGTGTTCTAAAATTATCTAAAATTGCATGAAAATATTTTGAATCATGCCATATTGTACATATTGCTATCCACTTAATATATATCTAATGTTCATATTAATTACTATTTATTACATGAATTTGTTATTGCGGAATTGAGGCCGTATTAATATTCAGCAAAAACTTTTAATTATCGGCATAGGTTATCTCTGGGCTGAATATCATCAACCCTGTTTACGTGTACAGCCTAATAATCACATAATTAGAACAACATGCATGACTAAGCTACATTCCTTACAACATGTCTGATCGAGAAACGAAACACACATAATAGGCCTCGTATAAGATGAAAAGAACACATGTAGATGCAACGATATTTTTACTAATTGTAAGAAGCAATTATCAAAGAATGTCACTGCATTAAATGATACCAATATCTTTCTATTTCTAATACATGTAACCTAATGGTGGAATAAACAATATAGGCCGAAGTTTTTAGCTTTCAAGGCAATAGGCTATATAAAGCAAGTTACCTACGAATTGTTATAGGCTACCACTTAACAGCATAAGCGTTATACAGGCATTGGTTTAATGCATTGCATTTTTTCATGCATTATTTGTTTCATTTCACACAAAATAATATATGAAATATATACAAAATTCTGTGTAGCACAATATGCATTACATCTAGCTTAATGGCTTAAATTCACAAGGAAGCCATAGGTTAAGCATAGTTTAAAAAGATAATTAGACAAACTATCAGATAGACATTTATAGTAGGTCTATATCAAAGTTGATGATAGCACAGTTCTATCATAGAAAGAACAATCGTGTGGTTGAAGTAGGTTACATATTTACATGTGCATACATGTAAGCTTACATGTAAATGACTTGCTATGAAATGATGTGGTCATATACATAGGCAGAATTTTTCCAAGAAAACCGCAAATAATCATTCATGGCCAATTTCTTTACTCTTGGGTTCTCACTCTTGGGGGTACCCAAACTATTGGGGCCGCACCCCAAGATTCTTGGGTACCCCCCAAGACTACCCAAAACCCAAGAGTGAACCCAAGACCCAAACTTGGGAACAACGAGGATAGGATAAGGGCACATGGGTTAGTTTGAAACGAGCAAACGTTAGATACATTAACATAAGACACTATACGCGACATGCAATTATCGGAATTGAATCTTATTATGGAATTGGAATTGAATTGAACTGTTTCGACTGGAATTGGAATTGGATTTGGAATTGAACTTTCTGCTCCGGAATTGGAATTAAAAAATTTCAGTGGAATTTTTCCAGCTCTGGCCTCAAGTGACGCTTCGTCCAGCGCAGCGAATGCTACAAATGACAATGACAAATAAGACTTGTCACTTTGTCTTTAAAAAGAGCGACAATTCGCTTTTATCTATCCGTTTGCTGAATTTCATGCTTCACTTTCCTGCTTGGGCAAAAATAGGATAAATGTTCTTTTATATTGGGGAGTCGATCAAGAATTCATAAAATCGCAGGTTTCATGGTGTTAATTCGGCAATCTCTTCAATCGTTTTGCAGTCTTCATATCTAGCACTTGAACATTTAAAAAAGAAATGCAATTGTTCTTAAACACATCGTAAATGACGAAGAGAGTTGCGCACAGCATGAAGAGAGGAGGATTGAATATTCTGAAAAATTGTGCCATATTTCTCGTGCAAATCTTTCAGCAGCTTCTCTAGAAAAGATTCTGTTGAAGTAAAATATTAATCAATTGAATAATTGAGATCAATTTCAATCCAAGCATGAAGAATGCTTAAAATTTGATGCAGCACTTCCCATTTACATTTATAAATCTTTGCATAATCACGCAACGATAAGCAATTATCTGGCTCATTTTCCAAATTTTATTATATTTTATGATATTTACCGAAACTCCAAATCTTGTAATTATTTTAGGATTTTATTATCTCTGGGACCCCTGTGATTTCTCCCGAATCTCACGGAAATCAAAGATGGGATTTCAAGGAATTGCTCGTTTATTGCTTGATAAATTTAGCTCAAGCCATTGACCAGGCACCAGGATAAGTTACAATTCGCAAACCAATTCATTTAGTCAAAACTCCCGGGAAAAAGAAAATTTTGATCTCGAAATCTAGAAGTTATAATGTAAAAAAGCACTGCGACGAGCCCTCGGTGTCCTGTGCCTTCTGAGGTCGATAGCACAGCGTTGTCAGCAGCTGTAGCGTGAAAGTTTATAGAGCCATGGGTGACACAAAGAAGTTTGTTGCTTGTCCAATGTGAAATGATCGTCTGTAGAAATCAGTGAAGTCAGACTGTAGATAGAAAGTTCGTGTTTCCGTTCCGTACGGCCAAGTTTGCTATCAATGAGCTGCATGGGATCACTAGTACACTTTGACGATGACCTACCACTCTTTACAAAATTTTGAGCTGTAAATGACGCACTACATGTGGCATCTGAAATCTCTCTTTCGACATCAGTTTTCTCATCGTTGATTATAATTTCATTTGAGAGCGCTTTCAGTATAGGATATCAAGCGATATTTGAAAGCATTAACATAACAGACGACGGCCGCAGGCCGCACTTTGTAATAGGAAAATGCTTAAAAATATCATGATATCTATTATAACGCATAGTTGCACCTGCAAACCAAAGTATGATATCTGTAGTTTCCGTTTGCTGTGTACATAATACATGAACCTTGTTAGGCAATAGCCATGAATTTCTAAAAACTTTTAAAAACCGATGCAATAGTACATGGAAATATCCAAAACCATTCATTTCCATTCCTGTCATTTAGAACATGAATGAGGTGGGGATGACTCCCTTCTGCTGTGTTCACCACTACAGCAATGTTAAATTATTATTTCTTAATTTACTCAAATCCAAATAGCAACCATGGATAACAAGAAAAATTTTGTACTCGACATTTTTCTGGGCATTTAGTATGATTAACATGAAGCTTAAATTCAAGATGGCATAACTTAGGCTTCATAAATGGGTCAATGGTCCGTCAAATTTTAATGGTATCAAACTTCTGTCGACCAAAACATGTAGAAATTGTGTGCTTTATTTGTGACTTCCTGTCTGGTGAGGAATGGGTGAACTTTTGCTGGCATCAAGAATCAATGCCACCGAACACGAAGGTACTAAATCCATGGCTCCATGGGTTGTGAAATGAATGAAGAGAATAATTTGGACAAAATTTGATCAATACAGAAGATAGAGATCGTCACAATTTCCACACAGGGTGACAACACCCATGCACTGTGGTGAATTACGCTATGAGCTCAATTAAGATGGAATTGGCCTATCACAAGAGACAAACAAACTTCAATATAAGTTTCCATGCATGTCACAAAATTTTATAGCATTTCGTTTGTGCTTAACGACACACCAGCACAGCTTTTCCATAGAGCTCAGCTCTTCAGATTATTCATGTTGTACTAGGCATCCAAGATTCCATAAAAATTCAGTGATATTCTTTCAAATAATGTACAAACAATGTCATAAATAGTGTCCCAACAATGTCATGAGAATCTATAGCTTTGTCCATCTCAGACTTAGCCTGTTCCAACATCCGTAGAGACACTTCAGTCACTTGGCTTTCTTCTTTCTTCAATTTTTCTTCCATCTCGTCAAGTTGCTCGCAAAGTTTGACCAACTTTTCTATTAATTCATGCTGTTTCCGTTCTGATTCTTCAGCTTCGTTTTGCTTCTTCCTGACGATCTCTAATTCTTCTCTTTCGCGTATCTTTCTTTCAGTGAGTTTTCGATGCACTTCTTCAACGGCTTTAGTTACTTCCTGAAAAGAAGTATGCATTTTGTGAGCACCACCATGACGCTGCGCATGCTGTTTTACTCTTCTCAAGGCCTCCAGTGATTGATTTTTGTTGTCTGACAGAGAACGTTCGGCATCAGCATTTCAGTTCGCTAAAGACAAACAGGTCATAATCAATTAAATCACTGTTTTCGAATTTCATCTCAATAATCTCGCTCCGGCAATGGTCGATGCGGATTAGTTTTATTTTTCCTGTAGCTTCATCTTTTAAAAAATCCTTATTATTATAGCTTCATCTTAAAAAATCGCATATGACCGGATGAGAATGCTGTCGATTTTGAGAAGTTCAGCCACTCTTCACATCGAAGACCTCCGGATTCAGTGGAAGTCTCATAAACGTTAAAAGATGCCTCATCTCCGGGAAAAGTCAGTGGACCTGTCTTGAAAGGTAGGTAGGTACCTTTCGACAGATTGCGCGATGTCGATTACGTATTTCATTGATGAAAGTATGACATTTTCATGATCGGAAAGACAGTTTCTGATTCTTTCAAAACGTTTATTTTTCGGTAGACTTGATTTGCGTTCTGATTGCTTTGGAACGAAAGTAAGGAAATACTTTTTGCAATCATCCTAACGAAGAAGCAATTGTTCGATCGCTGTAGAAAGGCACATCGAGAATTAATGTGGCGAATGATAAGTGCTTCATCATGTTATGTTGCTGAGTCGGAAAGTTGAATAAAATCTTCGATTTTAAAGGTGCGTTTTTGAACCATGCATTGAAGTCCTACAACCATTGCTCAGTTATCTCATCCAATTCAAGAGGGACGATACCCTTTTATAAAAGCGTTATGAGAGACGCGTAATGAACGAGTTATCACTTCCATGAGACCCTTGTGGCCTCTTTTCTTCAGACTTTCATCGAAATCCCGGTATATTGCTTTGATCTTTGGACCATCAACTGAAACAGGAGTTCGCTTCAGTAAGCTTCTTTCGTCCTGTCGAAAAAATCATATAGCCTAGTATAATTGAGAAATTGCAGATAGACGAATTGGAGTGTCAACATAACAATGTTCTGACTGACCTTATATCAGATATTATGCCAGTTTTCTTACTAAAAATGTAAAGAGGAATTGGAAATTTGAACATTATATATTGCATTGGTGGATAAATACGATTTATAATTAAAATTTTCCGTTGCGCAAGGAAAGCAAATAAGCTGTGCAAAATTCGAGATGTCATGCACATTCGGCGGAAAATCTAAATGGGAATATAGTTTACCATCTAAAAAGAATGACAATTCAAGAATAAAATAACATAAAACAAGACATGAAAAATGAAATAATGAAAAAATGATGACTACACAGCCTCAAATCATCTTGTCATACTGCGCTATTTATGTCAGATCAATTCAAATATGCTAAATTGTCACATTTTGTCTGTCACACTAACAATGAAAAATACACACTTGGTCACATCGGCTCACCCCCGATTGACACTGATTCATTCGATGACAACACAATTGATCACCAACACAATGTCAAATCTTGCCACCCCTCAATGATGGGAAAATGTAATTGATCGCTAAATTAATGACTTCGAGTCTGCGGCAAATCAATTAACTCCAACTCCTGCGTAATACTTCTAATAAGTAAGCGTGAATTCTAGAAAGTCGCCAGCGGTTCCCATAAGATCGGAAATCTTTGGGAGTGGCGATCTCCACAAATGAGGCAATACAATTTGATATCGCTGCAATTACCACAATTTTCATTAAATATTAATCAGGTAGAAATTGTCTACAGCAAGTAGAACACTGAAATTTGTGTCGAGCCTTGGAAACATATTTCATGTCGCAATGTTCTTTATCACTTGTGGGTGTGAATTATGCTTCACTAAAATAATCACTTGATTTCTGAAAAAGCTTGGAAGACGAAGCAAGCAACGGCAACGATTCATGAAAATCTAACACACATCTGGATGATTTAGAATCTAAAAACAGAGAAATGAGTGCTTTGATAGCAGCAATAAAATGAGACTGCATCGCCTCAGTCACGGTCACAGACAGAAAATCAAAAAAATGCCAACAATCAACATCTACATTTGTTCCATCTCTAAAAATAACAGCTGATTCTGCAATGTTTCGTTCAGATGCAGTCAAACTTCAGTAACTTCTAACAAAATCAAATATATGCATTCTAATATGCATGCATACATCATGATTGCATTCGTGATCCATGCATGCTTATGAGCATGCTCTCATGCAATCTGTTAATTAATTCTGGTCTATTTACACATTGCTCTTAGTGGAGAAGGTCCACTAAAATGTATCAGTAGTTCATCATTTTGCATTAATCAGTTTGCATCCACTGTGTGAAAATAAGAAAATCTTAAATGAAGGCAAAAATTCATTGAACAAGCACTAGAAACTTGCCTCGTCACTCACGTTTTCTAGGAATAAAATGGAAACATTTTCATTGCACAAAACTAACCAAATCACAGAAACATGTAGGAGTTGTGAATGCTCTCTTGGTCTTCACAAAAACTGGCCCATTAGCAAGGAAAATTTAGAAGTCGCGATTTTTTACCAAGTGGACTAACATGAAGTTGCTACTTAGCTAAGAAATGCATGTCTATCTGACCAGTGCTGTTGGACTTGAGAATAATTCAAAGCAGAATTAGAATAAACATGAGAATAAAGCAGATTCAGAATAATTCTTTGATATAATCCAGTAGTACTTGTAGGATTGATTGGAGGTCATCTGGGGTCACTAAATTCTTTTTGTTTTGCTATGACAATTTATGCAATCAGGTGAACTGACGTAATTTAACAATAAATACATGAACTCTAGGGCATCGCATAATTCATGAGAAGTATCTCATAAATGGAGTCTGAGCATGCTCACAAAATGACATTTCGAAAATTAATAGCTTGGAAAAGACCTACAGTTTCATGCAAAGAAATCCTGTACTATTAAGAAAAGGGACTAGAGCGGTGACGGACATTTCATAAATGAGAACTTCTTGTTTTCATGACAAAAGTATATGAGCGATGGTTGCATCCAATTGTTGACAGTGGGAATTAACCGGCAGCTAATCAGTGTACTTTTTTGGTACTCACGATTACTATCTTTCTCATTATAGTATATTTATAACAAAAAATGTATTTTCGTGAAATAAATTGCATTAAATCACTTTGTGACAAGAATTGGATACACAACTGTTGCAAGTTTCAATACTTTGCTGCTCCACAAGATCTTGTAATCGGCGCATTGACAAAAGGATGAAATTTCCAACAACAAGCAACTACTATCCAGTCTAGTCTCACGAACATAAACAAAGCAAAATGTCGGATTTCTACTTTTTTGCTAGATTTAAAATAGACCCATAGACCGTACTTCAGGATGACATATACATGCAATTAACATATGTACATATTCATGTGAAAACAACACAGACAGTAGATCAATTGCCAACCACTGCGGTCAAAACCGAATGTGCATACAGATGTCAGGGAGATTTTGCGTCAGAACTGTTATTGTTGCAAAGTTTGTCCCACGCATGATGTTGAAACCAAGAGTAGAATTGTAAGGAAAGTAGTGTGGGTTGAAAATATCAAGGAAAAAAATAAATATCAAAGATCACAATGCTAATTGATAGAAACCTAGTCCCGCAGCCGAATCTTCATAGTTGCTTCAACTTTATAGACCTATTTTGATTATTGAATGACCATCGCTTGTTTCACGTAGAAGATCTATAAACTATTCAGAATTCAGAAAGCACGTTTTTGCGAAATTTCAAAATCGACGTGTTTAATAAATTCATAGACGAAGTAAATTTATACCTCTATAGTAAAAAGTAGTCATTGCCATCAACCGAATGATATTCCCGATAACTTTATTGTGAACACGTTTTGCATCATGTCCGTTAATTAAAAAAAAAATACATGTCGGACTTTCTATTGCTATTGCATCTTAAATCTTTAGTATTTGAATTCAAACATGAAAGTAGAAATTACTTTATTGTATATTTTTTGGTGCTACTTAATTTTGCATGATCAGTAAAACGTTGTGATATTTAATTTCATACGACTAGGCCACCTATGAAGCGTGACTTGTGTGACTTCGTGATGTAACTCGGGCTTAGTTGACGTACATGAGGTAATGTTTCATATTTCTCTTGAAAATGCATTTTCTTTCTATTGCTAGGGGTCGACTCACATTTTATATTGCGATATTTCTGATCATAAGCATGCATTAGGAATGTAACCTGAAACAGGAGGTACATTTCATGTTATTGAACTAGGTTATTTTTGGTCCACCTAGTTCTATCAACTATTGAAGGCGCGTTGTGTAAAAATTTATATTACATAGGAATTGGAAAATGTACCCTTATCAGCAAAAAAGTCATGTTGTAGCAATTCTTGAAGACAAAGCCTTGTAGTACGTTCCGGTAAATGCACAATTTTTACAGTAATTTGAGCCCATGGTGCTACAGCTTTTAAACGAGTTTGAATTGATGTATGTTGAAAGTACAAGTGGGTTACATGGTACAAATGAATGTCATCATATTTATCAGTCAAGGAATTGGAGACATCAATACATGCTGGCTTGCCTGAGACTCACGGTAGGCCTACTACCGAGTTGTCTTAGAAGATTGATATTGAATTATTGAAACAAGCTGTTTAGTTTATGCGGATGAGTGAGATGTCTTCATAATGTTGATAAATATGCGTCATATTGATAAATTACGTCATACTTCACCTGCTATATACATGTTTTTTCATAGCTTCTGTGTGCTGATCTATGCGGCATCGACTTATCTCGCATGCTTCAACAACTTCTGACTTCTGGCAAATGCGTCAGTAAATAGGAATGCCCACATAGAATTCAACGAGAGAAAGTGGTGTCAACGATCCAAGACAATGAGAACCTTTCATTGTAAATCTTGGACTATTTTTCAGATAAATTGTTTTGGCAATTTGTCATGTTTTGAATTGAATTGAAAAGAGCCAATGCTGAAGGATATTGATTATGTTTTCGTTTTCATTATTTATTACAAAATAGGCCTAATGTAGACGAAAATAAAGTCAATATTTTTTAATATTGGCTATCTCCAATTCAATTCAAAGCTTGGACTTGGTTGCATATTTTAGTAGAAGTGCATGGAGCATGATCTTGGTAATTGGCCTTTGAAGTAGGCTGCATAGTGATAGTTTCTTTATGGAATACTTTCAAAGATTTAACCAATTTTATAATTTATCATCGGTTTTCATCAACTTAGATTTATAAAATTGATGTACGTGTGTATTTACAATGCAAAGTTTTGATTGAAAAAGTGCTAATATGTGGCTCATAACAGGCAAGTTTGATCTCTAGAATGGGCCCACGTACAGTCAAGAGCTTGACGGAAAGTGTCTGTAAATAACCCACTCGAATGTAAATCATTGACTACATAAATTTCTCTCTTTGGCAGCCAGCCGTCCATTGTCGAAAAATTCCTGCTTTAGAAATGTTTTTCATCTAATGACTATAGGGCTACATAATTGAGCAATATCAATTTGATTGATCGCAAATATACAAGTTGACATTTTTACATCTAAATCAATGTTTGCAAGAATGTCTATTTAATATAAGATCAAATTTGCTTCAATAATAGGCCTATAGCTTAATTATGAGCATTATATTCCTTTACAAAAATGTATCCTGGTAATCAATATTATTAGCATAACGTATTAAGCTTGCGAGTAGTGAAGAAAGGTACAGTGATTGTCAGATGAAACCTTTTTGTGTATATTTTATCACTACCAAATAGTTGCCTAATTAAAAACCTAATTAAGGATTCTACATTCGTGACATGATCCACTTCGCATGACTTTCGTTGACAGACCCCTATCTAATAAACACTTGAAAATATCAATATGCTTCGGAATATTCAGATAAAGGAGGTCAAAGTTTTAGGCTTATGTATTAGTTGAAGCATGGCAGTTAGAGAAATTTCCTTAGACTTATTAGAAATTATTAAATGATCTTCATTTTTCTTAATTTTCCAGCAGTATTTTTGTTGATTTTTTACACTGTTTTTCAAATATCCTATGAAACAATCATGGAATCTACATTATTTGTCTAAAATCGAAGCAATCTAAGTCGATTACTGGTGATACGTACGATCATTAACAGAATGCAAAAGCTAGTTTATCTGTAAATATCGTCTGGTGCATTTTCGAATCGTTAAACAAGTAGCAGGAAAAATACTTCCTAGGAGGTACTCCGTCAAGTTATCATTTTTGTACCAGCAAGTAATATATTCGCAATCCACACAGGTTCGTAGTATTTGTGGTACCGGTAGTGTATGATTTGATGGTCATTCTGCTTGTAATAAATGTGTATATAGTTATAGCGCTATTATCATATTATGTCGTTAATGCGCTATTCTACATTGCTTGATGTAAAAATTATGGGTTTGCTTTTTTTCGCTTTCCTAAGTTAAGGATTCGTTTTTTTCACTTTTTTTTAAATTCGAATCGGCTGGGTGGTCTGCAATCTGAATCATGTGCAGGATATGAAACACGACATATTTAGCGTAATAAATCATTGGTGCGATTGTGGTGAAACTAAGAGGAAGAATGAATGCATTGCGTACAAATATTGCACCTTGTGGAGCACCGGCGAATATTCGTCTTCCTCCGAAAACCGCGTGCTGCAAATAAAATAATTGATGTTTATACTCGGAAGCGCATTTGGATCGCGCCTTCCTTCCATGTGGCTGATGTAACTGCTCTGTATCTGCTCAGTTGCCGACGAGGGTGTGTCTGTAACGATTGAGCTGAAGGAATGTACCCGGTAAGGAACCTCGGTGATAATTTTCACTTAGAAAACAATTCTTAAAATTTTGAAACAGCCTGCAGGGGAGGCGTTAACTGTTCACGTCACCATGAAAGAGAACGATAGAAATCATCTGACATCGCAGGAAGCAGTGGAAGAAAAATCTTAAACAGCAACCAACTACTGAATAGCCCATACCAGCTTCAAATCACGCACTGCTAACTGCTTTCGTTCCGGGGATTAGTACAAATATGTTTAGACCTTCTACTAAGTGCTGTATTCGGAGGCGTATTCATATGCCAAGGTTTGTGTGACAAATGACAATATCTTTTCAAAATGATTTCAAATACCTCGAATAAGGTTCTCGATTCAGTTGCTTCTCTTGTCAACCCCAAAATGACATTGTTTGTGCACTTTGATTATGGTTTCAAGTTTGCAATGATCCTACTGAGCAGTAATAAGAGAACTAGGCCAGTGCAATGCTTTCCAAACTTAGTTTTCGGCACACGTGTGAGTCGCTCGGCTTTATTCTCAGTTGATTTTACCAAGTGGATTGTTTTCTTCCAATTAAACTCATCAACAATTTCCTGAATGATACAAGCAACTCGTTCAATCCTTGAGTTTGAGATCTGCTACTTTTATTTATCACTTTGTTCAACCATGTAAAACTGACATTGAATCAACATGCAAGTCTAAGTTCGTAATTGACCAATCGATGACCATTTTGATTTCTGTCTAAACATCATCAAATTCCGAAACGTTGATGTGCGAAGTGTCATCTGTCCGCCGCAACCATGCACCATCTTCAACGATACATCCACCGACCTCCAAACATGCGCCCATGGCTAGGGAACTTGCATCATTCTAAGGAATTTCATGATCAAACTTGGATACACTCCATTTACCAACGACACAGTTATCACATTGCAATCCTCCATAAATTATTTGAAATTTGAATCGTCTATAGGAGAGTCCCAGTCAGTGTTGCCAACAGCTGCCTAAAATACGCAGTGTCTATTTCTTTTACGATTTGCGTAAAAATGGCACGTATTTTTCCTTCTGTGTATTTTTCGGACGATGCACAGATCGAAAATAAGGTTGTAATATTATTATAAATGGATTACATTTTAATCTGGAAATCGGGGCCGTGGCAACTGTGTTTTTGTTTAATGCCAATTATGTCGAAGATTTTGCTTTTCTAACTGTACGTCACGTGGAATGAATTGTACAGAAACTCTTAACTTTTATTGGTTTTTCGAGGAATTGGCAGCGCATCATTATCAGTGTTGAACTAGGTGCAATAGGGGACAACCGAATTATTGCAACAGTGTGGTGTATTCACTAAAATCCGGAAAGGAATGAGATACACGTAGAGAGAAAGAACTCGAGAAGAGGAAACCGAATTCATGAACAAATTGAAAGTGAAATCAAAGCCAGTAAAAGACAAAGGAAGTTACAGGAAAACGAAGATCCTCTGATAGCTCAGAAAGCTGAGCTGAACGCAGAGAAAGATGCAGCATACTGTTTGAACAGTATAAGAAGAAAATATCAGCCATGAAAGAAAAGTAAACAGTGATTGAACGAGAAACTGAAAACTGGTGAAGAGTGAAATTATCAATGCAAAAAATTGACTGATCTCGCTATAGCTAGGGCTGCCAAGAACATGTAATACTTGATTGTGTACTTTATAGTCCAGGCTATGTATATGTTAACCCGCCACAAATTGCAAGTTTCAAGAGTGGGTTTATATTGTAGAGAAAATTCTCTTATCAACATATCAAATATCTAGGAAAATCTGGTTAGTGGAACATAATGAACTTTCCACTTGAAGTCACGAGTTTTTTCGAAATATAAATACACACTTGCTCCAAAGAAATCGCAAATACAGATCTGCGACATCTGCAACAGTCAGTCAAAATGAAGCGCTGTAGCTTTGTCTCACTAACTGCATTTACCTTTCGCATGGCTCTCACCAATATCAGCTATATTTTCTGAATTATGTCCTTTCCAAGCGGTTAGATTTCTCATTCACCAGTTCAACAATACTTTTAGCTATCTGATGCAAACTGATGCATATTTCCTCAAGTTAAGCCATAAATCTGCCAGTTTTACCATGAATAAACGATTTCTTTCTGCAACTACCGACTTGTGAAAGCGCATAGCTGTTCAAGCCGTAGGTCGAAAACGCACTTATGCAACCTTGTCTTGTAGATACCTCTAGAGTCAATGCATCAATTTACATCTACACTACTTCAGAATGTGTATCAGATGATAAGTGTACGGAAACGTGCTTTTGATAGAGATGCTTGAATTTCTATGCATTTTCACATGAGAGTATTTGCAGAAATGCCTCGCTTATTGATGGAAAAAATGAAAATTTGTGTCCTAACTAAGTTTGCACCCTACAGGTACCTAGGAAAGTTATCTACAAGACAAAGGTGCATAAGTGCGTTTTCGACCTACGACTTGAACATGTCGGTAGTTGCAGAAAGAAATCGTTTATTCATGGTAAAAACTCACAGGTTTGTAGCTGAACTTGTAGAAATCTGCATCAGTTTGCATCTACAGATAGTTAAAAGTATTGTTGAACTAGTGAATGAGAAATCTAACCGCTTGGAAAGGACATAATTCAGAAAATATAGCTGATATTGGTGAGAGCCATGCGGAAGGTAAATGCAGTTAGTGAGACAAAGCTACAGCGCTTCATTTTGACTGACTGTTGCAGATGTCGCAGATCTGTATCTGCGATTTCTTTGGAGCAAGCGTGTATTTATATTTCGAAAAAACTCGTGACTTCAAGTGGAAAGTTCATTATGTTCCACTAACCAGATTTTCCTAGATATTTGATATGTTGATAAGAGATGTTTATGAACCAATTTAGAGGTTTTTATGAACCATGAGCAACTGAAATATTAGTTTTGTTTTATAGCTACATACACATTTTTTGTTACATAGCAACACATGCATTAAGAGTTTGTTCACCAAAAAGTACTGTGCATAAACAGCTCTGGCATTGTGTTACTTTTCGATTTGTCGTGTAATGTAGCCTATCAATAGAGACAGCTCTAAATTCCACAGTAAATATTGAATGCATGTAACTTACGTTTACGCCTGCAACTCAAATCAATTTGCTCTCTGTTTTCATTGAATGAATTTTTATGTTCATAATTGGGTTCAAGTTATATTTAGGAACAGTCTATCTTTTTGGTGTTGCTGTAAAATCATAAAAGCCCGACTTATATTATCAGACAAGTTAAAGTGAAATACATGATATATTAGTCCCAAATGATGTATTTACCGTCATGATTTGCTTGAATATCGATTGATTCTCGATGTCAAGTAAACTCCGTAAAAATTATTGGCCTGCGCATATATTTTGACCACCAGGAAAATGATTTTGTAATTTGCCGCAAAATGAAAACACATCTCGTTTCGTAGCGGGTACAGACAAAGGCTCAATGTCAATATCACGTTTCCACATTGTTGTCACTTTTATACGCTCAAAATCCCAAAAGCACGGGCCTCGTTAATTCTTTCAGATGATGTAATTAGCCCATGACATTTCAGATGTTCAATAGCTTATTGACTTGATACTGTGTCCTCAATAATGTCATCTACGTATGAGACGCATCCTGGAGAAATTGAAGAATCCAGCGAAAGTAATTTGTTGACAATAGAAGACATTATTTTGGAAGCCACATTTAACCCGAAACCAAGCCTTGTAAGACAGCAACGTTTTTTCAAATATTCCACAACTTGAAAGCGCTACAACTTGGGATCCACACAAATCTGCTGATATGCCCTTCTTAAATCTATCAAGCAAATATTGGTGACAAGCTGTCTCCGTGATCGTAATTTTCGATCACAAACATCACTGCAAGCTGTTTGACTCGATTCTTATTGGTTTAATTCTCGATAATCAAGAACTGGTCTGACTTCATCCTTATTCGCTGAACGATTGCCATCAATGGAAGAAGGCCATCACACGGGCCGTCGTATGGTAACAAACAACCATTATCAATCCATTTCGAAACTTTATCATGGAATTTTTGTTGTACATCATGTAGCATGGAATATTGAACAGCACGATTGATCAATTTTAGACCAACTTGATCCTTCCACTTCCAAGTAACAACCCACTTTATCGCAAAATTTGGCCGTAAAATCTTAATCTTGTATATCCAGGTGCTTTTTCTCTCCATCTTAACACTGATGACAACAGGAGCGAGCTCCACAATTTCATCCAGTGGCATGAATTCCACTGCACTCAAAGATTGCATCTGAGTTCTAATAGCTTCAGGAAGTCTTCTTAGAAAGGCGCAGCGAGTCTACGAGTCATTAGCACCAGACTGAACAAGTTTTGCTAATCGGCGTAAATCATCGAGATAAATATCGATAGATTCTTCATGACGACATCGACGATTGACAAAATTTTCAAATGCCGTAAAGCAATTAATTGAGAATGCTTCCAGAAGTGCAGTCTTTAAAAGCAAGTAATCAGTGTTGGTAGCAGCATCTAATGTCTGATAGGTGGCAAAAGCGCCAATTTTTCGAATATTTGTCGACCAACAAATATTTAACGCTTCGTCACTAAAAATTTAAGATGTGCTTCAGTACAAGTTCAGCACATCCTTAGGAACCCATTCCATAAACTTTTGACGCTCGCTGTTGGATTGCATCAAATTGAAGTGTATTGTGTGATTTCGTATGTGTAATATGAAATATACAGCACATTTCATTGATATATCTCACTTGCATGCTTCATAAGTAATTGCACAAAATTGCTAACCCATTATCAAATGCAGTTTTTGTATTGAAGTTCTTGTACAATTTTAACAAACTTAAATTTTAACAAGCTATTGTTAACTCGTGTGTTATTTGAAGCATTTTCAGTAAATACTCATTCAGTCACTTCAAATATTGACTGTTGCAATCTCTTGTTGCAGTTACCCGTGATTAGGTATTCGCAAACATGATTTTTTATCAATAATTCCATTGACATTTTTAGTGCGGTCAAAGTGAAATGTGAAGAGGGATCAAAAACTGTCATGCCATCCCGGAATCGTAGCTGCATTCGAGATTGGAGCTAACATCTCTGATAGCCTCCGCATTCTTGATAGTTAACATATGATGTTTATATCCAGTCATTTTATGAAAATATATCTGATTTGTTCATGCTTCAATTTGCAATTGTTCTTATTTGCAGGTAGCATGAGCTTTGGTCATCGCTGGAAGGATCCGAGTCTGTTCTTTGTAAATAGATACAAATATCTTCTAGATTTGATAACCGAGTTCCAAGAAACAGACGTCAGTGAAGACAAGCGTCAAGTTGTTGGCAATCTAGCAAATTTTGCGTACGACCCAGTAAATCACGACTTTTTGAAGCAAATTGGAGCAATCGATCTGTTTTTTGATAACTTGGAATGTGATAGTCCTGAACTTGTGAAACTTAGTTTGATAGGAATTTCAAACCTGTGTGCATCAAATGAGCTGAGCAATCACATTGGAAGAAAGTTTGGATACGAAATCATCGCTAATTGCCTCATTTCTGCCGACATTGACACTGTTCTTGCTTCCTTGACGGCTCTTATATATTTGACGTCCGCTCATCATCAGCACTTTGATAATCAACTGATTAAATGTGTTCGTAATTTGCAGCAGTCCACCAATTTGCGCCTGAAAAACCTCGCGTCTGTATTCTTAGAGGATTGCATGATTGGTTACGGACAAGATACAAGTCAGTTGCCATGAAGCTTGTATGTTGCAGAGCGCTAGATTCAACTGTTGCCCTGAACAATTTTGCAAAAATTCAAAAGCTCTGTCGGCAATTGTCGATTTCTGCTATTACCTACCAAATTCCACTCAAGAAAAAAGATGCACACATCAAAAAGTTGCAGGCTGAAAAGACAAAGGCTGAATCCAGACAAGGTTCGTACAATGTTTTTGCGTCTGAGAGGCGATTGCAAGACTGTGTTGATACCCCTGGAAAGGACTCCTATATATCTGTTACTTCAACCAAAGATACAGAAGGTCAACTGGAAACTGATTCTGTGTCCGACCTGATGTGGCAAAAGGTTGGACGAGGCAACAAGGATCTCGCCGAATTTGTGAAACAAGTGTATCTTCCTTTGTCCAAGATTAGACTTACAACTTTAGTTGTTCTAACCGCAATGGAGGGATATGGAATGGCCCCTGTTGCGTTTCCTTTTGATCCCTTGGCATTTTCATCTTTATTGATCGGAACAACGTTGACGTCTGCGTGTGCGAACTCAATCAATCAGATATTGGAGACTCCTTACGATTCACAGATGAATCGTACAAAGAACCGTCCAATTATCCGTGGAAGGATCTCGTAAGTTCAATTTTTCTTTTGTTATTAACACGTTTTAAACAGACTCGGGGTTCATTAATGCATGCAAAAGAAGGGAAATATTGCATTGCACCTTATCCATGGCTGCTACGAATCTGTGCGTCTGCCGAGTTCTATCAGACGGGATAAAATAATGCACGTGTAAGTTCAAGTGGATGCGGATTGAGGTTTTTAAAAACCCTTTCACTGTGGCCGATGTGTCTGACTGAAATACCTCTTTTTCTAATAAATAATGATTCAGTCTCATTCCGGAAGAATAAAATATTTTTTCTACTTACTGAGGATTCGCGCTCGCTATGAGCGTTCGCGGTATAGACTAAATCAGAGACTTTAATCAGTCCCCCGTGAATAGAGAAAATTTTCATGGCCATCATAGCTCCCTCTGCGATTCATGCCTCAGAAAAAAGTTTTAGGCGTGAAGTACCAGGTTGAATCATTATTCACAATTTTAACATGGAATGTCTTCAGGTCACTTTCTATCGTGCAGTATATTCTGTTTATGCCTTTGACCGACGATGTATGCGAAAATGTATTTAAATACAGCAAGCTTCAACTAAAATTAAATCAAGATGCTTTTTTTGACGAAAAAATAGCGATTTGATAAATCAAATTGTGTCTAGTTTCTTAAACTGCATGACCTTGAGATGGTTCTACTCTTGGTTCTTCTCACTTAATCTCAGAAAACACAGACAAATGTCATCATAACGATAATCTCAGTCTACTTCCCATTGGATTTGTATGTGCTTTCTTTGATATTTTCTGACAAGAAGAAGTACCTGGTAGATCTCGACAGATGTACAGTTTCTTAGCAGCCACAGGATGTAAATCATTCTGTGAAAGTCTCATTTTCGGTCTCGTGTTGAGGCCCGACTATATGTCGGAACCGTGGTAGCTGGACCACTGCTCCGAAACCCTGTTTATGAGAGTATCTTTGGGGGAATTTTCCCATTGACAGTATCACGAAGAAGGCATCACAGTACACATTTTCTCTGAAGCAACTTTGAAAGATGCCTGGTATTACTAAACCCGATCTCTTGTGTGTGTTCAAGGTTCATAGCGGATATATTGGCACAAGGAAGGATCAGTTGGTTACAGCAACAAAGTCCAGGTCATAGCGTGGTTTGGTCCCATGATATGTCCTACAAATCGCGATTCCTTGTATGTCAATATGATCTAACGTTTGTTCATTTCATTTACTCTGAATTTCTGACATCATTGAATCCAATTGCCCTTTTTTTATACCAAAGACCAAAACGCAAAGTTGAAGGAGGTTGAAAACCAGGATTGGCTTTTTTGCCGGCTAAAACTGGTTTTTGCCACTAAGTGGTAAAAACCGGCAAAAACTGGTAAAAACCGGCTAAAACAAATATTCCGAAAATCAGTCTATTTCTTCACGAAATGATCTTAATCACTTAATATCACGATGAATTTAAGTATTACGGTGCATGTGGGTTTGCAGTTTGCAACTCTTATCTTCCAAAACATGACATTCATTCTGTGATGGAACCACATGATATGTTTTTATAACGAACAACAAACGATGTTGTCTTTCTTTACGATTGGTCTGCCCTTTTCTTGTGATTTAAGAACAAATGTAGACTTCAGCACCATTTTGGCTCTTTGGTTCATGCAACAGAAGTTTTAGATACTCGCAGAATTATCATCAAATGAATGATAAAATGAAAATAAATATATGAATATAACTGGTTTGTACATAGAACTAAATTAATCAAACCACTTTCTTCATGTGGACGAGCTTCAATAATCCCACTGCCATTCTTCTGTGCTTAGTGTTCAGCAAGAATGTAGAGTGTATTTTAATAGTATCTTACGTTTCATCAGAATTAGATTCGAACCCAGGTCTCATGAACGCAGAGAAAACACTCTATCAAAAAGTCTCTGCACCGGAAAATCTCACCTCCCAAATCAAGCAATGTGCAACAGTCACTTAGAATGCATTTCTACTTTTTTTAGAAATATGCTAAATGTACTAATACTTGTGACTGTATAGCAGGGAATCATGATTTGCAAGAACAAATTATGATTAAAGAACATAGTTCGCACCAGCAATCTTGATAAAGTGAGGTATAATGTATGTCTGAACAGCTTCAGTTACAATCTCAACAAAAAACATGTCCAGTAAGCTGTAAAATTAATCTTGTTAATAGAATTTCAAAGCGACAAACAATTTTGACATTATTGTGATATACAAGTTTGTTTACAGTTCTTGAAATTTCCATATTTTGATATCAAATCAAAACTTTACTTTCGGTTTTAACTTCATTTAACATAACCTTATCCTCTGAATATGTGAGGGAAAATGATCATGACATGGAAATGTTGAAGGGCAAAATTTTTAATCTAGTCCTTCTGGGAGTGCAGGATAAATTTCATAGTGATATTCGTGTAATCACAATGGATATGGGACATGTGCCACAGACTTAGAAGACAAGCTATTCTATGAGATCAGCAGGGAGGTTAATCGTAGAAATCCGACGCCAGATTTTTACATTTTCCTACCCTTCTAGCTTAATGGAATGCCTGTTTTCGATCTTTTATATAGAGCCAAGTGATTTCCTTCCAGCATGGACGTCTGTTGCATCTTACAATGAATGAAATTCGTAAAGCAACAAAATGCGTGCACACTTAGAATAATAATGCACAACAGCTATACTTGGAACATATTCTTGAATGAAATACGATATTGATAGGTTTGAATTGTGACAATACAGGCCTAAATGTTTATCGAATGATGAAAAAGTAAAGTGAACTTATTGCGACTAACGTTCATCAATAAAGTAAGGAGTGACGATGATTCCTTATATTGTATGTACCCAAAAAACTTAAGCAGTAATGCTGGAAAAATAGTTTTAGCCAGTTTTAGCCGAAAAATGGTGACAAAAGCTTGTGGTTTTTACCCGGTTTTTACCGGCCAACCCTGTTGAAAACGCATTCATTTGATAATATGGGTATTCTCTAATAACGTGCATATAAAATAGCCATTCGAAAGTTAACAGAGATCTTGAATTCTGACTACTTTTTGTACATTTTGGCTCTAGGACGTCTAGCTAGCTACCAGTGGTCATATCAACGTTCCTCTGTGTTATTCCGCTCATCACTTCTCGACTTTCTCCCGCTACGTCTTGCGTACTTTCAATAAAACTGTCTCATTTACACATGTATGAAGAACTTCCTTTCATTCTTAAGGTACTCCATATTTGAAATACTGAAGAGGCGATTTATTGACTTCCCT
Organism: Prostheceraeus crozeri; assembly: GCA_907163375.1. Taxonomy (NCBI): domain Eukaryota; kingdom Metazoa; phylum Platyhelminthes; order Polycladida; family Euryleptidae; genus Prostheceraeus; species Prostheceraeus crozeri. The sequence goes on along the minus strand of CAJQUW010015190.1, from coordinate 24,130 downwards.
TATTCGAATTCAAGGATAATTATTATCAATGTTATCATACGGCAACAAGAAAAGTATGAAATGTAGCTGAATACTTTCAGTATTCTCATCAAAAAAACAAATAAATGTGCTTGATTTAATATTAGTTTCTTTTAATGTTCTTTTAACTACAATTTTAATGAAGTAGTCTGAATTAGGCTCGAAATTACTGGTCGCACAATTTATGCTGTTAGAGATGAAAACATTTCCGTTTATCATGGAAAATTTAATACTTGCATTATCAAATAAGTCCAGTCAAATAAGCATTAAGTTTTTCGGAGTAACATATTCATTCTGTTTTTCTAAAATCCTGAAAATAGCCTGGGTGCAGTACAGTGATTCTGACTTGCTGTGACAATCGTTCTGGTCTTTTTTTCTATTAGACATCGGACATATTTTCCGCGAGATATCAATAACAAGTAACAAGAGAAGTGTCACTGAATAAAGGGAGCAAGAACTTGACTTTCTCATAGGGTGTTTCAAAAGAACAAACTAAAATAAAAATGAAGCGCATGATTTATCGTCCGTATGAACTTGAAGTAAACTTGAGACAAAAATTCTATTTCTGTGATTTAGAGTGAATATATGAATATATTCATAATACTACTGATGACCAAAATGTTTAGTAACACGATGTAATGCTATACATGTGAGAGGAAGCAAAAAATTCGACAAAGCGAGAGCAAGCGAAATGAACATCTGTTCGAAGCATGATGTCACAGGAACCACACCAGAGCCAGTTTGAGGTAGGCAAAAACCACCGACTGATCAGTAAACAGGTTTTGCTCATCGGTTATTTCGGGTGAAGCTGTTATTTCATAAATTCTTCGTAATTGGATGGAAATGTAGATATCAAATGTGCATGTGCTTTCTTCGATTAAGTGTTTTTAGATTTGTCTTTTACTCGATTAAGTTGTTATTTGAAAAAAGACGCAACATTATACATGTACGACACAGTAAATGCTTTCGATTCAGACCCCATAGTTTAGGAAATGAAAAGGAAGAAAATCTTATTTCATTTTAATTAATTTGCCGAAATGTATTGATAGTTGAAAATGAATTTAGCACTTAATTGATTGCTGTCATTGAAGTTTTTCAATTCTTAGATTGATTTGATGAGAAAATGTTTACTGTCAATATTTTCTTAAACATCAGAAAAAGTAAAAATGATGACGACCTTGACCCGTTAAGCCAATGTTTAACACTAGAAAGGCTGAAAATTAAACTACTTACAAGCGCGGCTGGCGTCATTTTTGACGCCTTTCGATAATTTATCCTGTATTTCATATTACATGCCAGGAAACATTTCTTCTGGTTTGTAGGCTTTACTGATTATAATTAGATGACATTTACTATCGTAATTCAGCATTAATACATATTACAAGTCAATTGCAAACTATGGCTACTTTCTTACACACACCTTATACTTCTGGATGCATTTTGCATCTCCGATCGACGCGCGCTATCCTGGGATTGCTTCTGCATGTGTGTATCACCTTGCATACAATGTGTGCATTGTCGAGTGAGGCGTTGGCGATGTACAGTCACTTTGTTATTCAGAGGCGTGATCGAAATCAATATGACTACACCACTAACACAGCAGCCAATGAAACACGTCAGAGTTACTCATCTCACGGTAAGGCTAATGTCCTCTATTTTAACATCAGACTGTCTTGTATCATGCGGCGAACGAAGAGAGAGGCAGCTCAAGAAGCGATAAGATGCTTGACAAATATTCCGTCGGACTGCTTTGAAGGTGAAGAAGAACTCGATCACCGTGCACATGTGGATATTCCGTATGGTGATTGTGATAATTCATTATGTGATCCTTCGATTGATGGCAGTAGTGATACTGATGATGAAGAAACACCTGACATTGTTGGAAATCAGCCTGACACAACGGACTTCTTGGAAAGGACGAAAGCAAGTGACGTTATTGCAGGATTCTACAACTGATCTCAGCAGTGGAAGACGACCAGTGCGAAATGTCTTCAAAATCATCAGCAGGCTGTAAGTCACGGACCCTTCGTGAGATTGACTCTGATAATTTCTTTTCTGCCTTCAACTTGATATTCGACGATGCTATGATCAATTGCGTCATCAAACATACATTACTGAGGCTCGTCGTCAAGTAACGATGCATGGTCTATCGACAAATCTGAATTTCTTGCTTTCCTCGGAATTCTGATTATTCGCGGTGCTACTACAGCTTCGAAATTTGACGCGGGACATGTTGTGGAACAAGAAGTGGGGCCTTCCCATTGTGATGAACACTATTTTTCGTGAACCGATTCCGTTTCCATTATGCGTTACTTGCGATTCGATGACAAAGGACAAACGAAGGACAGAGTGAGAGTGATAGATTTGACTCATCTCTCAGTTATGGATCGATTATTCGAGAACAGTCAAAGTACTTACATTCCACAGCAGATCTCACCGTGGATGAGCAGTTGTTGCCATGCCGGGTTCGATGCCCATTCATTGTTTACATGCAGAAGTTCGGCATAAAGTTTTGGATTCTATGTGAAGTAGAAAGCAACTTCGTCTGAATGGATTCCCCTATCTCGGCAAAGAAGACCACGAAGGACAACTGGGTCAACACGTTGTGCTCAGGCTGATGTTGCCATATATTCGGAAGGGATACAACGTCACCACTGACAACTTCCTTTACTTCGAAAACCCTGGCCGAGGATCTCAAAGGTAGACACTACCATTGTTGGTACGATAAGGCGTACAAGGAGAGAAAATACCACGTCGGGTGCTTACACGCAGTCGTCAATGGATCTGTACAGTTGTGATGCGTACAAGCTCGATGACAAACCAATTACACTTGTTGCGTACAAGGGAAAGAAGAAAAAGATGGTTGTTCTACTTTCATCCTTGCATGATTCCTGCAAGATTCAGGACAATGACAAGAAATTGCCGGAGCCCATCGCATTCTACAATTCTACAAAGGCTGGAGTGGATGTCATGGACTCTATGACGCGAAAGTATACCACAAAGGCTCAGACTCGGAGATGGCCCATCACCGTCTTTTACAACATTCTCGACATTTCCATCATCAATTCGTGGATCCTTTACAAGAAATGTGTGAATGATCAATTACCTCGCCAGTCATTCATGCTACAACTTGGCGAACAGCTGTGTTCTTTCAACAAAACGTCAGTACCTCAAACTCTTCGTGATTGGGCTGCACCATCACCATCAAAAAGGCGAAATTGTGAAGTGAGTGCTCACCACAACAAAACAAACACAGTCTGCAGTGTTTGTAGAAAGTTGTGCTGTGGTGTGTGCATGGCAAGCAAGGAGAAATATGTTAGGTGCACCTGTGTTGACTGTGCTTGATTTTTTGGTTATGCAATCAAAACATATTGTTATGAACTACTATGACGTTGTTTATGATCTTTAGTGATGAGGGACGAAATCGTAAACACCGGTGAACAAAATAATGTGGAATATATAATGACTTTTTCAATCTGATAACTGACGGCGTCATTTTTGACGCCAGCCGCGCTTTTAAGTAAATTTAATAAATCTCTAAGATGTTAAGTAGGAAATGAAAACTAACTAGGACTCAAGTCATCGTCTATAGGAATTAGGAAAAGTCACCTGATACTATCCTGATTCATGATAATACAACAGTGCAGGACAGATTTAAAAATCGAAAGCGTCAAAAATGACGGCGCCGCCTTTCTAGTGTTAAGAAGAACATTATTATAGGTCAATGGAGTTGAAAATTTTTGAATGTGACGAATCATAATCAAGTTGGTTTGATGAATTAGTTGACATCGCGCTGATACGTATTTATGCAATTAGAAGGAAGAAGCATTTTGTCGGCATATCAAAGCTATGTTCATTATTATTGTACATGCTTTATGATAAATTGATTGCTTTAAGAATTCTGAACATTGTTGTTTGCAGCAGTATCCGCTATCACTACCGCATCTTTGTGCACAAATTCATGTTTAATAAAAGTGACGTTAATCCAATTGCTGAAATGATCATATTAACTGCTCAGCTCTAAACAATCTCTAGACTAGCGGTATGTTGAATTCAAATACGTAGAGTGAAATACACGCTATAAATGAAACGTGCGGTTACTTAATATTTTCCGCATTAACGGAGGCAGGCACGAATATTTTCCCTTCACCTGTCTAATATGATAAATTGACAGTTGTTATCAGAATGTGGATCGTCTGGTCACCGTTCCATCCTCCGTCAAGGGTGCACAGGAAAGTGGAACTCTCCATTGAAGAGGCGGTGTCGGCGGAAACTTCGGGTTGCTGAGAATTTATTTTTACTAATAATGTTGATGGCTTTAAAACAAAGATAGAGCCACCAACGCTGCCAAGTACAATTCCAACGAAAGAAATCAAAATCCTCGAAGTAACATTTACTCAAAAGTTGCAAGTGGACGTTCACGCGTGCGAAAAAATGCAATAAAATATACGGTAGAAATTGCTTATAGTGAAACACCAAGGGACTGAAACAAAATTTCACTATAGATGCATTATTTATTTTATACATTTTACTCGGACAAGGAATCAAAGTTATATATTTCTAGACTAATCTAGGTATTCTAGACCTTTTTATTCGTACTTTTGTATTTTCTAAAATAACTTCATTAAAACATACATGTGTTCCATGCGATTTTTATATTATAGAAAAGTATCTTATTGAACTGAACAGACAAAATTACAGTATCATTGTTGCACAAAGTAGTCAGTAATAGCTTTCTGTTTCTTTCTGTTGACAGTTTCTTTTTCAATTGAATGCTGCAAAACTTTGATAGCCGATTGACACTCGGAATTCATGTCATTACATGTAGACAATAAATCTTTGAAGAAGAATTACTGCCGCAGAAGTTGTTGGTATCGGGCCAACAAGAGGCATTAATGTGCAAAACTTGCATTTTCTCCCGTTGAGGTAATGTGTTTGCATCGCCTACAAATGGCAAGTCTGACGCTCTGAATAACTCAATGATTAGTCCTTCTCCCTCTAGTTGTCCATGGTCAGTGCACGCGCATCCCAATCGAATTCACACAATCAGGGCATTGTCAATCTTGATGATAAGATGGTTGTATGAACTGTATGAAACTTCTGAAGTCTGTCTACAGGACAAACTGGTACCGTGAAAGGAAACAAGTAACTTTATCGGAGAATTACTCTACTTCCTTTTTCAATATAAAAGCATTTTCATCGCTAGGGATGGTGGGTGAATTTCACTATCTGCGAAATTTCACTATAAGAGCTTTTACTTTACACGCACTCAATCGTAAGGGAAAGATAGGCAAAATTGAAGGGACTGCAATTGCTTTTCACTGTAATGAAAATTTCACAATAAATGAATTAACTAAAAGCAATTTCTATTGTATACATGTATGTAAAAAAAACTAATCAGAGGTCGATGAGAAAATTAGACATTTCTTAAAAGACACTCAGCTGTGGTGATTAATAGAATCATTTACGCTGAACTCGCAGCTGATGTTTTATGTACTTCTGCGGTTTTATTCAGTGATGCAACCTCGATTGCATTTTAATCGAGATCGACCCCGAAATAAGTTATACATGTATATGACTTTGGTACCAGGTACCTGCATGAAAGGAAAACAAAAACATTTGTGTTAATCATTTATCAGTCACATTGTGTCAACTTACTGAAAATCTGAATGTGATCTGTGATAGTTTTAATTAGTTAATTGCTACATCCTTTTTGCTTATGGGAAAACAAATTGTGCTGTATAACAATTGTAGATAATAAATGATAATTGTCAACGGATACGATCAAAACATTATTCAATACATGACATAAAATCGCTACAAACCAATTTTGTAAATAGTCACTAAATTCATGGAAATTATCTAATGACATGAAACCTACCGTCCAATATCAACAGATGCTTACTTTGAACGCAAGAATCTTGAATACAAATTTACATATAGTGCTCGTTATAAAATTTAAATGATTGCAACAAATGCTATATAAGCATAGAAATATATTTATGGTCCCTCCAGGACGAGCTTAAGTGATCGACAAAGACCCAATCATTAGTCGAGTAATTTTCTTATTTACTGAAATGAGAAGTAAGTAAATAAAGATTGGTTTTATGTCTAAGTTGGTTTACAATAAACTTACTGTTCCTTCATCGTAGAAAAGTTCGAGATTAAAATAATCTCCTTCTTCATTTGATATGTCAAGGCTGTCAATGTCACAATCTGCCGTCGACGAATTTTTCTAGCATTCATGATGGACTGGTATAATTCTGTGAGGGTAGGACAAGGTGGATTATAGACACTTGCGAGGAAAAGTTTCCTTGGTGCTTGCTTCTTCGATGTGGGCGTTCAATGTCTTGAGCACTTCAGCCGAGTTGATTTCTGAACTCACGTATGTTTCCAATAGGCCAAAGTTTCCAATACATGTAGTTGTAAGTTATTTTTCGCCCTTTCGAACCGAACTGTTGAGTCCTTTTTTGGACGAAGCGCATCGTCAACGGTAGCCAAATAGTTTCGTGCTTATTTCAAGTTTTAGGACAGCTCCTACTAATCAGTTATAGTAATTAAAAAAAATGATGGCTTCTTTCATGCATTTATGCAACCATGCAGTATGCGCCGAATATAGGCCCTGCATGTACATAAATATTCATAAATTTTCAAGTATGCTACTTGGTTTATGAAGTCAAGGGAGCTTCGATACCGTGTGTATCAAGGATTCCCTGAAATGTTCGGATGGTCCGTCATGAGCGGAAATTGCAAGGGATTAGCACATCACAGCAAAAAGTTCTCATTTATTCATCAAATTTGAAGCTCAAAAGTATTCGTCGAGAAGACTAATTCAGGGAGATCCAAGAAGTCACTGATGCTATTACACACCTACTCTCAGCAAAGGCATGAAATAACCGGGATACAATTTTATCAAGCTGTAATTGTGGAAGGACTTAAAAAACAATTGTACTAGAAACCATAGGTACTGAGTGATAACTTTCCGGTATATAAGTAGAAATTCTGTAAATGCTTACCTTCGCAGCTGCTGCGATAAATTGTCAGGACTGAGTCAAAAATGTCAAAAATTGAATATTGTTCACATGATTTGAGATTCAAAAACCACTTTCCCGATCCCTGGTGATTTCTAAATATTTTATTACAATTATTTGGATGTATTTAAGGTCGCCTGTGGAAGAAGGGACCGTAAAATTACTTTCGCATTTTTTAAAGAAGTGTTTCAAAATTCGATTTTCCAAAAATTGTCTGAAATTTTTACTTTTTTTGAGGGCCCACAGGAATTTTCTCATATCGAAAAAGTTATGAACTCCACTTGTAATATCCATGGTTGGGTATCAATTAAGCAGTCCAAGAAGAAGTTTTCTCATTTTCGCTGCGAGTTCGGTGATGTAGGCTGTCAAAGATGTGCATCATTTTTCATAAATTCTCTAAAAATTGAAAAATTCGAATAAGTCAAGGCCACGCACGTGACCTTTCCGATGGAATTTTTCCGAAATATTTTGGTTTCCATCTAGATAGACCCAAATGATGAAAATATGTGAATTGCAAGAAATTCTAAGATACTTCGCCACAAGCTATTTGACGTTTTGATGTGGAATGACCCATTACTGAAAATGAAGAATAAAAAATGGGTTTGATCCCACCAATTGACAAAGTTGCATGTAAGCGGATAGTAGCTCAGCTGTTGGAGCAAAGGTCTAATTAACCTCGGTTCGAATCCTACCAGCCGCATATCCTTTGCATGGCAATTTGATCTATCATGGTTGATTTTCATTTCATTCTATCGTTGATTACTCAGTAATGATTGGTCGACAAATACAGTCACTTCCTGTTCAAGAATGATTTTACATAAAAAAGAAATTCTAATTTGGTGGCATCAAAATATTTTGTGTCTAACTTATCCTACTACAAGGCCTGAATATATGTATTTTATAAATTGAATGTGCATGTACAAGGTAGGGGAGAGTGAGGCACCATGAGCAATTTCAGTTTTTTGCCCACGACTAAATTCTAGCGATGTTAAGGAATCAAATTCACCAGTTTTGATAAGGTTGGTATGTCGTCATATTTATGGTAGCTCCGCTGGATTGAACAATTTTATTACATACCTAGATGTCGCCTAGAAAAAAAGTTTGAGAAGTGACTCATGGTGCCCTGACCACGGGCATCATGAGCCTTTTTGAAATGCATTGCCAAAAACGAAAATCTTGTTAGAAAAGGAATGAAAAGTCTTAACCCCAATCTGTGAATGCTACTTAAATATTCTTTACTTGATAATATTCATGAATTTGGCATTAATTAAAATCCGGACGAATCAGAGAAACCAAATTGAGACCATAGGTAGCCAAAAGTGTTTGGACGTTCGGTGGAATTTCCAGCTCGAGTTTGAATCGAAGAGGGGGACATAAACTGTACAATGGAACGACATAATCACATGCAGTGGTCGTGGCGGCGCGAAAACCTCGCGTATTACGCGAACGAAATGCGAATACGCGAATTTAAGAGGAAAATGATGAGATTACGCGAAATCTATCATTTCAAAATTTCGAAAGTTTAATTTTGCTATTTTGACGATTTTCGCATGTATTCTTCAACAGTGATGTTGATAGTCACACCCCATCCACTGATAATATGAATTTTCTAACATTCAGCGTATCACCAAAAACATATGTCATACTTCTATATTGTAGGAAAAACTTTCTGAAACAATTTCTTAAAGTCTTGTAGATTTGTTGGCCCGCGATAGCAAGACCACGAAAATTTCAAGAATGTTCTCTACAAGTGTCGCGATCGATGCCGTCCGTGCTTTGTGACAACAACAAATCTCGATTGAAAGCTGAAATCCGACTTCAACAAAGCAGTCTGTCAGGATCCTCTGAAGATAGTGGCGATCCGTCTACATTTTGCAAGAGGTTCGAAGTTAGCGGAAAAGTGCCAACTTTGTTAAAGTCGCAAAGGCAGTCTTTGTTCTGCCGCAAGGGAATGCAGAGATAAAGAGGGTTTTTTTCAAACCTATTCGACATAGTGACTAAAAACGGCGCTCGTCGCTCTTACCTGAAACCTTAAGAACCCTTGCGATTTCTAAATCCGTTTTGAGAAGTTAGAAAATTGATAGCCCAAGTATAAGAGTGGATAAATGAGTGTACAATGCATCATATGCTTTTTCCTGAACATGGCTGCAAAACCAAGAAAAGAAGGTGGAAAAAAGAAAAAGTGAAGCTCTCCAACAACAGCTCTGTATAGAATTAGATTAAGAAAAGCAGCGATGTGAAGAACTGAAGTCCGCCGAATTGAGGCTCGAAAACATTCGAGAACACCTGGAAAATAATGAAAAGGAACAGAAAATGCCTTGCACCAGGCCTCGTTACCTCAAAAGAAGTCTAGAGCAGAGTCAAAGAGAATAAATGCAAATGACAAAATACCCGGCATTTAAGATTGTCGTAAAGCTAACTCTGTAGTGTTTACCTTGTTTTTCCCCTGAACAAATCATCGCGTACTGATTTATGACTCCCACATGACAACCCTATGCCCATGTATGCACTTCGATATTCATGCAAATCGGACTTGTGAACATAAAATACGTGTTGGAATTCTAGAATATTTGCTGCTTTTCTTTGATTTCCCGAGGTTTTGTTTTCAGAATGGATATTCAAGAGTATTTCTGCGGTGGCTTTTACAGTGAGTATCTCAAAAACTGAAATTAATTGCAGATTACCTTAATTTGAAGATGATGCAGTGTCAGTAATCCATCACATTATATCAGAGACGTTTTCGCTCAGATGCTCACAAGCACTTACTCCTAAAGCGTCTGGTGAACACCCGGCTTTTACAGCAACTACAGCTCATGCTACACATTATTATAATAATTATTACTACTAACATGAACACGCGAAAAACATGACCACACGCGAAATTGGTGAAAATTCGCGCCACGACCACTGATCACATGTGCAATGTACACGCATCGGTAAATAAGTATCAGCTACACATGCACTAACTTAAGATGATGTTAAGGTCCGAGACGAATGAATAAAACGAAACCGAAATTCGTGTTTTTCTGAATGAATTTTCCCTTTTCAAATATGATTTAAACGACAGCTTCTTTCTGAATGAACACATTTTGAAATATTTCAGCTGCTGAGGTATCAGAAATTACCTATAGTTGCAACTTAAAATCGTTCTAGCTTAGTAAGAAATCATATTTAACAAAAATACTAATCAGTATTGTGACAGAAGATTGCAATTAAAGCTTGTTTATGGGAAAAACGAGAATAAAGCAAAAACATGAAACACGCTGTTTTTTCGTTTGATTTTTACGAAAAACGTGTTGTCATCCATTTGTCTGACACTGCGTCTTACAAATGATCAAATGGACCTGAAGCATGCTCCATTGCAAAATACGATATGCATACAGACTATGATTGCACAACAATTCATTCATATCATCAGATACAGACACAATTCCTGACCACTTGCTTCTTTCTCAGGGTCCTCGTAAACCGAGATACATTAATGAGATCATCCGCCGCTATAAGACATTTATTCGTCTGTAGTTGAGTCCAATCAAATTAAGTGGCACTTCCTGGAAAATGTTTCGCCACATTAATTTTAAAGATGTTGCTGTTTCACTGACATTTTTATGAGAAGTTGCTGGTATCATATGTGTACGCTCAGAATCTAAGTTCGATTTTGGCAAACGCATTATTATTACTAATTACAGAGCTGATCATAAAATATGGACCACCTAAATATCGCTGAAATTCAATTGACTCTCATGTCTTCCAATCGTGTCGCACATCAACGTGCCGCACATCATGCGAAAGCTTGCATTCTCAGCCTTAAAATGAGCTATGATAAAATTGCATTCGTTGTTGTATTGACTGAGCATTGCTTAAATTATGAAAATCTTTCAATTCACAAATTGCAACTTTCCAATATGAAATCATGTGAGCATGATCACATGATAATTATTGAGGAACGGGGAGAACGAGCATTTTAAGAGCTCTCTTTTGATAAATTGGTCATCAAGATCAATGAGCTAGGAAAAAATTAATGAAAACATAAAGTTATTACAAAATCATGACTCATTGGACTGAAAGTGGCAGATTCAAAATAAGTTCAATATTTCTTTTTCAAACTTCTTCAACATTTTTATCATTTACGCTAAAGTACACAAACAACATGTAGGGTGAACGGAGGTTCAAAACAGAATACTTTAGCGGTAATGAGAAAAAATGTTGAAGTTTGAAAAAGAAATATTGAACTTATTATGAATCTGTCATTTTCAGTCTAATGAGTCATGATTTTATGATAACCTCACGATCTCACTAAGTTTTTCCTAGTTCACTGATTTTGATGACCAATATATAAAAAGAGAGCTCTTAAGATGCTCGTTCTCCCCGTTCCTCAGTAATTATCATGCTCACATGTTTTCATATTGCAAAGTTGCAATTTGTGAATTGAGTGATTTTCATAATTCAAGCACTGCTCAGCTAATACACCAACGGATGGAAGCTCTCAAATGATGTGCGACACGATTGGCAGACATAAGAGTCGATTGAATTTCAGCGAAATTTAGTTGGCCCATTTTTTATGATCAACTCTGTATAATTCGCAAGTACAGATGATAGACCGGTTCAGAAAGTTTTCATCGCTATCATTCCCAATTGATATATTTAAGCGCTTTCTATATATTCTATTACATTTCGATTCGTGTACAACGTTGTGCTCATGCTATTGTCTGTGGAAAGAGCTGTTATCATGCAAATTTTATTACTCTTTCGTATAGAAGAGCAATGATAATCTACAAACTTTTTCAATATACTCGTATGATCGGTAACTACAATCATCCTCTCCATTATTTATTGATGTCTCGCATGACTCACTCGCAGAAATTTCGTCTGCCAGAGATAATCTCATCACATCATAACAAGTGCTTCATAATTTCTGACAAAGCTGTTCAACAGTGGTTTCTCTTTAATATAATTTTTCACATTTCTCGCTATCACTATTGTTAATTACTCCATTTGTTGCGTTATGGTCTGGTTTTGATTTTGTCACCAGTGTATTCATGGACTTCACGATTCCAATATTGGAGTCCTTTACTTTCTTCAGTTATAGGATTTATTCACTGTTCGTGCACTAAATTGTTAGCAAAACAATTTCACTTTTTTCCTATCTATTTGAGTGTACAAAACATGAATACAATATTTGTTTTAAATTCAATTGGATTTTCTGGTATTTATGCTGAATTTTTAACTTTCGTTATTTTGACTTGGAAAATAGCTTATATTTAATTGTTGTATCGTACAGTGGAGGTAATTTGTATTAATTTATGGAGCTACAATGATTGTATTAGATTCATTGATGAGCATAGAAGAGATGGTACTTCATTCTAAGACAAGGATACATGTACTATGTAGATTACGTTATTAGTTTATATCTTATGAGTAGTATATTTCAGTAGTGAGACTGCATTTTAATGAAATGTTTATATGAACGCTCATAGATGTACTTGAAGAAAAAGAAAACAATTCCATAAGGCTTGCGATGATCTGTTATCATTCAACATATCAAATTACATTCATCCAAATATAGCCCAGTAAAATTTTTCTCTGAGATTTCTCTGAACAACGAGTATCAAACCCCTTGAATGTCTGATGCAGTCTTTCACCATGCTGATCACTAACTTGAACCTGTCGAGACAATAGGTCTGGCAAATGCAAACCAAGGTAATGCAGTTTAGGGCTATAATTTATCTCCAGTCTCTGAAAATGCCGAATCATTACATCCACCAATCCTCTTTTTTCTCTTACGGTAACAACATCGGTTGGAGCTATCATATTTCTGAATACCTCAAGAATGGACGTCAAACATTCTTGCTCGTCAGAAGTAAGGGCATTCACAAATCCATCGTTGTCAACAATTTTATCTAGCAGTGGTCCTGTGAAAATCCCTGCACTAACCTTTTGAGTCGATGTTCGCGAATTCGTCATCATGTAATACAGGTGCTTCATCTGATGTACTGCTGATATTGTCAACTTCAACCAATGGTGGATTCGGTATTGGCAAGGATTAAGTATAGGGCGCAGGTGCTCTACTTGACCATAAGTCGGGATGAAAAGGTTTTGACCTTGCTCCACCTACCTTAGCGAGACAGAAGAAGCAGTCAGAATGATGGTCTTTTTGTTCTCTCCAAACTCTGGGAATACTGAAAGGCATTCGGCTACGCGTACCATTCATCCAACCGAATAAAGTAGAGTAACAGTTGGAACAGGAGTATTCAGGAGCCCACACCTTTCCGACGTCGTGTTATTTTCAATCCAAAGTATAAATCATGCGCCGTTGCTAAATTGTCGTTGAGAGCAATAGAATAACGTCGTGATGTTTTACTCAAATGTCGACCACAAATATAGCAGAACTGGTTCTTATCATGTTTGAAAGAGCGCCCTGACATGATGCAGTCAAGTTTTTTTGCAGTAGCTACTCTGCTATTGTTTTCGGCGCCTAATCCTCAAGTTTCGCATGCACCAATCATGAACGTGTGTGAAGTTAGCGGAACCACTCAGCGGAACCATTTTTTATTATAGCTTAATTCTATTCGAAACAGCTGCTAGTTTGTCAATTTCAGTCTCCTGATTACGAATCTGAGCTCAGATTTCACAAATTCGCGGTCGCTTTTGAGAAATTCAAGTTTAAAGATAAAAGTGGTCCCGCTGTGAAGTTAGCGGAACCATCCAGCAGAACCAATTCCTGAGTCTCGCTGATTGACTCAGTAAATCAATTTCTTTTGGTCACTACCCGATCAATATTGTTGTGCTGATCACGAATATGTGCCTCATCTTTCAAAACAGTGCAGATTTCACCCGGAAATCTGAATTTCACCTTTTCTGCAAGCTGATTGTGAAGTTAGCGGAACCATTTTCCAATACAAAGAATTTCTCAGCGAAATCCATCCTCTCCTACTAATTTGAAGCTCCTAATCACAAATCTGTAATCAGATTTGCAAAACTCGCCCGCATTGCAAAGATATTCCTCTATCTGGGTCCGCTGTGAAGTGCCCGGAACCACCTACTGGCATTAAAATTTCAAATTCTAATTTTTGCACAGAATCACTGCAAAAGACAAACCAAGAGAATGGAATTGCATCACAGAACACGGTTTGCCGTCCGATTTAACGGGAGAATAAGTACTTGCCGAGAAAAATGGATTTTACGGTTATCATGGACTTTTCTGCAAGCTGATTGTGAAGTTATCGGAACCATTTTTCAATACAAAGAATTTCTCAGCGAAATCCATCCTCTCCTACTAATTTGAAGCTCCTAATCACAAATCTGTAATCAGATTTGCAAAACTCGCCCGCATTGCAAAGATATTCCTCTATCTGGGTCCGCTGTGAAGTGCCCGGAACCACCTACTGGCATTAAAATTTCAAATTCTAATTTTTGCACAGAATCACTGCAATAGACATACCAAGAGAATGGAATTGCTTCACTGATCACGGTTTGCCGTCCCGATTTCACGGGAGAATAAGTACTTGCCGAGAAAAATGGATTTTACGGTATCATGGACTTTTCTGCAAGCTGATTGTGAAGTTAGCGGAACCATTTTTCCATACAAAGAATTTCTCAGCGAAATCCATCCTCTCCTACTAATTTGAAGCTCCTAATCACAAATCTGTAATCAGATTTGCAAAACTCGCCCGCATTGCAAAGATATTCCTCTATCTGGGTCCGCTGTGAAGTGCCCGGAACCACCTACTGGCATTAAAATTTCAAATTCTAATTTTTGCACAGAATCACTGCAATAGACATACCAAGAGAATGGAATTGCTTCACTGATCACGGTTTGCCGTCCGATTTCACGGAGAATAAGTACTTGCCGAGAAAAATGGATTTTACGGTTATCATGGACTTTTCTGCAAGCTGATTGTGAAGTTAGCGGAACCATTTTTCAATACAAAGAATTTCTCAGCGAAATCCATCCTCTCCTACTAAATTTGAAGCTCCTAATCACAACTCTGTAATCAGATTTGCAAAACTCGCCCGCATTGCAAAGATATTCCTCTATCTGGGTCCGCTGTGAAGTGCCCGGAACCACCTACTGGCATTAAAATTTCAAATTCTAATTTTTGCACAGAATCACTGCAATAGACATACCAAGAGAATGGAATTGCTTCACTGATCACGGTTTGCCGTCCGATTTCACGGGAGAATAAGTACTTGCCGAGAAAAATGGATTTAAACGGTTATCATGGACTTTTCAGCAAGCTGATTGTGAAGTTAGCGGAACCATTTTTCAATACAAAGAATTTCTCAGCGAAATCCATCCTCTCCTACTAATTTGAAGCTCCTAATCACAAATCTGTAATCAGATTTGCAAAACTCGCCCGCATTGCAAAGATATTCCTCTATCTGGGTCCGCTGTGAAGTGCCCGGAAACCACCTACTGGCATTAAAATTTCAAATTCTAATTTTTGCACAGAATCACTGCAATAGACATACCAAGAGAATGGAATTGCTTCACTGATCACGGTTTGCCGTCCGATTTCACGGGAGAATAAGTACTTGCCGAGAAAAATGGATTTTACAGTTTTCAAGGATTTCATCGGAATCTCAGAAAAAATCCAACCCTCCCTCCAGATCAGCCGAACCATCATTTATTACAGCACAATTCTATTGCACCATCACAATGTGTAATTACCTCTTGTGCGCTTTCCTTCTCGTGCATGCTGTTGTGCCTCTGAAGTCATTAGATGTTTGAAGAAGACGCTAATTTCTCCATGTTTGTTGTTTGTAATTACGAGGTTAGTTAAAGAAAAACTTTCATGTTGTCCTAAAAAGATTCAGAATCGCGTCATTGTTGAAAGATTGCAATGCTTTGTAGCTATTGTGCATATTAATTCATTTCGTATCAAAAAACATACAGTCTTAGTAGGATAACATTTTTCGGTTCCATGCTGTCAAATCTCTGCAGCGGATTGGTAATTCATTAGTTGCATAATATCCTGAGGTGATAAAAGACTTGCTAATAAGTGCGATTCTTGCATAATGAAAAAATCACGTGTGTGAAGTTGGCGCAACCACTCAGCGCAACCATTTTTGTTTTTACTGTGCCACTCCCAAAAATCACATAAACCACACAATTCGAGGTCGCTGATTATGTGCCACTACTCGGTTTCACGAAATTCAGCCTCCTTTGGCCAGAAAACGCAATTCAAATTTCAAATTGGTTGCGCTGTGAAGTTGGCGCAACCAATTTTTCTGACTTTCATAAATTTAGCGCATCAAGCAACAAAACTCATAACAAACGATGAAATATCCATGCCTAATTATGTGCCACGCAAAAAATTACTAAAAATAATCGATCTTCATTTGAAGCTGGGACATTCCCATAACGATGTCTACATGTTTCATAATTTTAATAAACTTATAGTTAATAAGACTTAAGGTTTGTCCTTAAGAGGACAGGTGGTGCGTTCCCACCGGCAGACATTAAACGTTCAAGGCGCGTCAAACTTTTGACTATCCTAGGACTACATTTTAGAGCCAAACTTGACGAGATCGGTGTGGAGGACCTTCCCACTAGTCCATTTTTCACTCAGCGCTTCTAAAGCGGGGCTGGACCTTACCCCTAATGGTCCTCTGACTTGTGATCCTCGACAAATGCATGAATGCATGAAGGTCTTTAAGCACAAAGACTTGAACGGATCTGATTGCGTGCCGGGCGGACCTACCCGGGGGTCCATAACATAGCGCTATACGGGCTGGACTTCACCCTTAAGTGTACGAGATCGTACAAGGCCGCTTAACAAGTGATCTCCTTGGTCAAAGTTTCAGGCTCGATTGATTAGGAACTTATATATAAATAGACACTTAGTAATCACCATGTCAACCCCATGGAGACCAGTAACCGACACAGTCCATTCATCACACTAGGGTAGTTAGCGATAAAAAAAAAAAAGAACAAACGTTAAAACAAATAAAACAATAGCCAGTCGTCAGCAGGTACCCGCCTGGTTGCGTTTCGGCCCCTCTACCTGAACGCTCAAGCCCAGGCGGGCGGGGCCCCGCATAAACTTATATGCGGCTGGCATTCTAAAATCAATACAGTAATGATATGTGTAATAATAAGTAATACTGATAGTAATAGTAAAAACAAAAACAAAACAACCGCAAAAGACGGATACATCCAAAACAAACTAAAATATATGTGTGAAATACTGAAATGGTATAACCAATAAAAAAAAAAATGTTTAGAAAACAGTGTTTAATTATATTGTTTAAAATGCGCACTGCGATGTCAGCTGCTGGCTGAGAAATATCCAAACTTGACTAGAAAATTGTTATGACCGGTTAGGATTT
This sequence comes from Prostheceraeus crozeri, assembly GCA_907163375.1. Lineage (NCBI taxonomy): Eukaryota > Metazoa > Platyhelminthes > Polycladida > Euryleptidae > Prostheceraeus > Prostheceraeus crozeri. Next base: position 6,749 of record CAJQUW010015190.1, on the reverse strand, counting down.
TCTCAGTACATGCCTTCATTTTAGACTTACAATATCCTCTGCTGCTCATCACAAAAAGTGTCATATTAATTCGTTTAATTAGATCTTCAAGATGTGAGCAGATGCGACAATAACGTAAAACCTGGCCGGCAAATACATTAATTCCCATGTTATAAGGTATTGCACTGTCTGGAAATGTCAACAGAACAACAGGGAAATCAAAATCTTCCACTTTAATGATATATTGAGGTTCGAAGACCGTCACTACTAGATTGGAGTCTCACATCGAGGTAAACAACTGCTTTGTCATTGACTCCGTTTCTATCTGCAAGAAGCTCCATTGGGTAAATTTTCGGAATTAAGGTATTGAAATGCTTGTAATTTATTACGCATATATCGTCTATATATCTCGAAGTGTTTGACAATAATTTAGCTAGTCTAAACTTTTTATTTTTAACCAATTGTTTCATAAAAGCAAATTCGCAATTTAACAGAAACAAGTCGGCAAGTAAAGGACTGCAATTCCCTCCCATTGGTACTCCTCGAATTTGTCTGAACACGTAACCGGAAAAAGAAATGTAGACTTCAGACACTATAAAATCAATAGCCTTCTTAAAAGAGTCCACGTCATAACAAGAATACCCCTTATATTTGATTTTGGAGAAAAACGACTTCTCATATCCTACACACAAGTATCTACGATTAGTGGAATTGAATGTGAGATCAAGGATGGAAAAAATATTATTCTTGATAGCACCTTGATCTAAGTTTGTATAAAGAGTAGAGAAGTCAAAAACTTGCATAGAGTGGACGTTCACGTTAGAAATATTCCTCAAAAAATCTTGAGTCGAGGCTACACTCCAAAAATAGAATAACCAGTATTACTCCTGATTGACTCACAGTATCTATGGAAATTTTCTCTTATCACTTTCAGACCTTTGTTGATATTCACCGATAACTTTTTAGTTGTACAATTTCTGGCTCCGGCAATGAATCTAAACTTATAAGGATTTTTATGCAATTTTGGAATCCAGAAAAGTTTTGGTAGTTTAAGGTCCTTGTCACTAACATTAATATTAAAGTTTTGATTTCATATCTTTAACGTGTTTAGTAAGGACTTCCTTATCAGAAATAAGCTCAGGTTTATAAGTTGCATTGCCTACTGCAGTGGAAGAATCTATGTCAAAACCAAGCTCGTCCATCAGGATTTTGAGATAGAACTTTTTACATATGAAACTAAAGTTGTTGGATGCTTTATCGACAGGAACGACTATCAAGTTTTTATGGAGATCTTGCAACTCCAAATCAACACAAACGTTGCTGCCATTATCTTTCCCACCCAACTTCTTACAACGAAAGATGCGGTGCTTTACTAACATCATGACCCTGTTTTTCCAAATAGAGAAGTCATCAACTTTTAAGTGAAGGCGACTGGACACACGAGATATATGATTATCTATGGAACTCGCTGATCTCTTTTTGAATGGATTTCCATGATATTGACCTAGACAATCTGTGTTTAGTGCCATACGCGAATATAGCTCTGAGACTGGATCATTTATTATATCTAAATTACCGGTAAAAACATGCCCATAAGGCTCATAAACAAAACTGGTCATCGAGTCACAGCTGCAATCGCTCTGTTAAAATGCCAACAACTTCCTGAATTGTCAGGCTATTAAGAAACTTATTATAATTGACAGAATTTCAAACAAATAGGGTTATTAAGCTTATGGTACACTTTGGGAGGATATAGATGTTTCGCTTTTTCTGGAACTAAAGCACAGACACTTTTATCATTAAATACAGAAGGTAAATGAAGTTTGTCAACTAAATGAGACTTGAAAGGAATCACTATATGCGTTTTGTCTTCGGTAGAGCTATCCCTCTTGTTTCTATATAATTTACTATGAACATATGTTTCAAAACGAAAGATAGGTCATTCGAACTGATCAAGAGCCTAGAATACATAATTTTAAGCATGCTATCACTAATCGATTTCAAGCAATTATAGAAATGTCTTATTTTGTTGCTCTTCATCAACTCTTGAAGCTCCTTGAGAATAACCTCACAACTATTAGATGGAGGATATTTCTTTCTACCCGACTTCCTAAGGCCATGGCTTCTCTTACGTCTGCTAATAGGAGAACTAAAAAATGAAAATGAATTTGCAGTGTTCTGAGAGGCGCAACCTCCGCCTAACACTCTGTCATTCAAACCCAAAGGATGCAAGGTGTTCAGCGTTCTTATATGAAAATCTTCCTTACTGTTAAGCTCGAAGGCAATTTCTGTATCAGATTTATTACGAACATCGACAAAGTCAATAATTTGTATACTTACATCATCCCAACTGTGATTAGAGCTATTAAAATGATTACTTAAATACGTATTGAGATGATTCTTTTGAACAGACTGCCGATGCCCATTAAGTCTACAATTGTAATGGCTGTTTTGTCTGTCCAACCATACTGGACCCCACATGATTGACATGTGATCAAATATATTACATGCCTACTCTTACACGAGAAACTACTAGGATAATTTAAAACGAACCGTCTGCCGGTACTAAAACTCTTAAAAGTAGTATTAGTGTCAAGAGATTTACAACATAGGCATCTTTTGCTGCCACAGACATCAACACTACTGACGCATGTGGAGGGCGCTATCCACTCCTTCGCATTAACGTCATACACTTTAGCTTGCATTATATCCATATTTCAAATGCCAGGACCCCATACTAAGCAAGGAATCCTCTCAGAGGTTGGACTTTAGATCCTTGCTATCTAATTGGTACTTAGACCTAACACAACTACCGATGTCATTAATAAACCGCTATAAGAATGTGAGGCTTTCGCCTGCCAGCAGAGGTCCAGTAGCGGGGTCATAAACCACCAGCATCTGCAGACTTACTGTGTTAGCAATTGAAGCTGGGACATTCCCATAACGATGTCTACATGTTTCATAATTTTAATAAACTTATAGTTAATAAGACTTAAGGTTTGTCCTTAAGAGGACAGGTGGTGCGTTCCCACCGGCAGACATTAAACGTTCAAGGCGCGTCAAACTTTTGACTATCCTAGGACTACATTTTAGTCATGTAAAAATCAAGTTTCAAAATTTTATTTCACCGAAGTGTGAAGTTGGCGCAACCAAATTTGAAATCAAAATTACTCAGCACACAGGCAGTTATGCTTCACATAAATAGTACCAGCGGATGTGCCAGGTCAACATTCATCAGAATCAATCAAACAAAAGCAGTCTTTCAACCGCTCTAAAAGAAAACATTAAACATCAAATCACATGACAAAGCTTATAATAAAATATTGCACAACCCGCGCAACCATTTTTCATTTCGAGTGTGCCACTCCTGAAATGCATGTTTCTAGTACAATTTGGGGTCGCTGATTATGTGCCACGCATCAGTTTTACTAAATTCGGCCTCCTTCACTCGGAAAACTCAATTCAAACTTCAACTACATCACACAATAATTCCAGCGCAACCACTTTTCAAGTTGAAATTACTCTGCTAAAACGCCGTTTTCACATCAAATAAATAGCACCAATCGGGTGTGCCAGGTCAATATTCATCAGATCGACCAAACACTCGTACCTATTCACTTGCTAAATCAGAAAATATCATCCTTCAAAAACACATGATTTCCTTGTCCATGTATAGGCCTAGACATGATCGAGCTGAAGCCTCAGATCAATTCGAGTCAGCGCAAACCATTTTTCATTTCGAGTGTTTGGTCGATTCTGATGAATATTGACCTGGCCACACCCGATGGTGCTATTTATTTGATGTGAACAACGGCGTTTTAGCAGAGTAATTTCAACTTGAAAAGTGTTGCGCTGGAATTATTGTGTGATGTAGTATGAACTTTGAATTGAGTTTTCCGAGTGAAGGAGGCCGAATTTAGTAAATAAATACTGATGCGTGGTACATAATCAGCGACCCCAAATTGTACTAGAAACATGCATTTCAGGAGTGGCACACTCGAAATGAAAAATGGTTGCGCGGGTTGTGCAATATTTTATTATAAGCTTTGTCATGTGATTTGATGTTTAATGTTTTCTTTTAGAGCGGGTGAAAGACTGCTTTTGTTTGATTGATTCTGATGAATGCGTTGACCTGCACATCCGTTGGTACTATTTATGTGAAGCATAACTGCCTGTTTGCTGAGTAATTTTAAAGTTTTGATTTCAAATTTGGTTGCGCCAACTTCACACTTCGGTGAAATAAAATTTTTGGAAACTTGATTTTTACATGAAGATCGATTATTTTTAGTAATTTTTTGCGTGGCACATAATTAGGCATGGAAATATTTCATCGTTTGTTATGAGTTTTGTTGCTTGATGCGCTAAATTTTATGAAGTCAGAAAAATTGGTTGCGCCAACTTCACAGCGCAACCAATTTGAAATTTGAATTGCGTTTTCTGGCCAAAGGAGGCTGAATTTCGTGAAACCGAGTAGTGGCACATAATCAGCGACCTCGAATTGTGTGGTTATGTGATTTTTGGGAGTGCACAGTAAAAAACAAAAATGGTTGCGCTGAGTGGTGTTAGCGGCCAAACTTCACACACGTGATTTTTCATTATGCAAGAATCGCACTTATTAGCAAGTCTTTTATCACCTCAGGATATTATGCAACTAATGAATTACCAATCCGCTGCAGAGATTTGACAGCATGGAACCGAAAAATGGTTATCCTACAAAGAAACTGTATGTTTTTGATACGAAATGAATTAATATGCACAATAGCTACAAAGCATTGCAATCTTTCAACAATGAAGCGATTCTGAATCCTTTTTAGGACAACACTGAAAGTTTTTCTTTAACTAACCTCGTAATTACAAAACAACAAACATGGAGAAATTAGCGTCTTCTTCAAACATCTAATGACTTCAGAGGCACAACAGCATGCACCGAGAAAGAAAGCGCACAAGAGAGTAATTACACATTGTGATGGTGCAATAGAATTGTGCTGTAATAAATGATGGTTCGGCTGATCTGGAGAGGGTTGGATTTTTTCTGAGATTCCGATGAAATCCTTGAAAAACTGTAAAATCCATTTTTCTCGGCAAGTACTTATTCTCACCGTAGAAATCGGACGGCAAACCGTGATCAAGTGAAGCAATTCCATTCTCTTGGTTATGTCTAATATGCAGTGATTCTGTTGCAAAAATTAGAATTTGAAATTTTAATGCCAGTAGGTGGTTCCGGCACTTCACAGCGGACCCAGATAGAGGAATATCTTTGCAATGCGGGCTGAAGTTTTGCAAATCTGATTACAGATTTGTGATTAGGAGCTTCAAATTACTAGGAGAGGATTGATTTCGCTGAGAAATTCTTTGTATTGAAAAATCGGTTCCGCTAACTTCACAATCAGCTTGCAGAAAAGGTGAAATTCAGATTTCCGGGTGAAATCTGCACTGTTTTGAAAGATGAGGCACATATTCGTGATTAGCACAACAAAATTGATCGGGTAGTGACCAAAAGAAATTGATTTACTGCGTCAATCAGCGAGACTCAGCAATTGGTTCTGCTGGATGGTTCCGCTAACTTCACAGCGGGATCACTTTTATCTTTAAACTTGAATTTCTCAAAAGCGACCGTGAATTTGTGAAATCTGAGCTCAGATTCGTAATCAGGAGACTGAAATTGACAAACTAGCAGCTGTTTCGAATAGAATTAAGCTATAATAAAAAATGGTTCCGCTGAGTGGTTCCGCTAACTTCACACACGTCAATCATGAGTGCTCCCATGACATCAACTCATAGAGCAAAACCATTCATTTCCCATTGTCAAAGTTTACTACAAAGTACAGTGAGTCAGATAACTCGAAATACGAAAAAAGGTTCAAACTACTACAAAAGTTGACGTGGAAAGTGGTTTATTGTGTTGATATGAATACATACGAACACAATATTAGTAATTCCGCTGCATTTTATGAACTTTGTTAACTAAGAGAGCCCTGTAGACACCTTTATTGAATACAGCACGATAATGCTTATAGGCCTAAATTTGCGTTTTTTATAATTTTCCATATAACAAAACTTTAAATAGGAGTTGAAGAATCCAAAATAATCAAAAATAAGTATCATTTTCGTAATCTACGACCTCAAATATGGTATTAACAGTCGTTTTTCTTCGGCTAACAGAAAAAAAGTTGAAAATGCACGAACAGTGTTATTATTCTGGTTTCCGTGGTTAAGTGTTTGGCACAGGGATCCTTTATTCAGGAGTTCGAACCCCGATGGCATTATTGGAAGTCGACAGGAAAGACATCCGCATTTAAAGTTTCACAACGCTACAAAAAGTCTGACTATATCAGTGTCGTTCAAGCACCCAATGTGGGGAGAAGTGACTTTGAAGCTTCATTTTACGGAAGAAATTTGTTCCCATGGCAACTTTATAAATAAAAAAATAAAACCGCATTCATATGGTGACATTTCCTTTCTTTGTGCTGTAATTATTGAATATGTATCTACTAACTTTTCTTGGTAAATAGTATCTTTTACTTCGTTTTTATGAAATTTAGCTTGAATGTTGCGTCATCGATATCTATGTGAACTGTCATCAGTAGTATATAGTGTGACATCCGGCGCGACGCTTCGCTTCGCTTTGCTTCGCTTCGCTTGCGCCGGATGTCACACTTTTGCGGGTTTTTCAAAATTTTCAAAAAATCAAAATTTCAAAAATTTAGGTAGATTTCAAATTTCACGTGGCCGAAGGCCGAAGGGCGAAAATTTAGGTAGTGACAAATTTT